>JACRUU010000026.1:1111109-1276109 GCA_030449085.1 Kryptopterus vitreolus | reverse complement strand
ACAACACAGACAAACGACGTGTGTTTTTAAGCGTCAAAGACGTGTTAAAGTGCGGACGGCGAAACTTAGGACAAACGGCTGCAGTGCAAAGAAGACCTCAAGACCCAACACCGCAAAAACATTCACTCACACACACACACACAGAAATATATATATGTATATATATATACATATATGTATAGAGAGAGGGGGGGGGGGGGGTAAAATTTACTGTACATTCAATCTAATTATCTTTGTACTTTGATTTTTAAAGTATTAGCTGTGATTGCCGAACTCTGACATAATTATTACAGTAACAAAATATCCATTCATTATCAAAGGCCTTGGTATTGCGAGAAATGATTGCAATTTGTCGCCTCTACAGAAATTACAGCACCGAGTTGTGCTCGGGCAGAACAAGAGATATAACTTCACCTCTCTGTTCTAGCAATTAGCCTATACAAGCACCTCATTAACGGCTGAAAATGTCCCCGTTTTATACTCGTATTGCAAGCACAATGGCAAAATCAGTACAAGACTGGAGTGACGCATGACAAAATTGGGACTTGATCACAGGCTGTGCCGCATTTCGGCACTTTAGCTAAAGCCCGAATCCAGATTCGGCTCTTAATTCATACGTCCAGTCCTGAAAAAGATTTCACATTGCCGTTTTGTGAAACCTGCAATGCCGCCCCACACCATCAATGCATTAAACTAGTGAAAGCTCACACTTTACACAAGAATTAATAAAATAAAATCAATTAAAAAAATTAATAATAAAATTTGTAATAAAATCAATCGCACAATTCAGTATATATGAAATTGAACTCACCGTCTGCAAACATAAGAAAGCAGTAAGGAACAAAAGAAGAATAAAAACAAGCAAAAAACAGACAAAAGCATTTATGACAGCAAGACATTTCCAATGAGTACTTTATGACTACTGTTAAAACATTACTGCAACAGGCAGGCAAGTGTCAAGGAGCGGACTTTATCCAAAAGAAAACAGGCATAGCAGTGAACATGAACAGAAATGTAAGTTTGGGGGGGGGCACACTATATACAGTATATAAATTTATGTGCATATATGTGTATATAAACATTATGCAACCCGGAGACACAAACGACGACAATGTTATGCTTATAATAAATTGGGCAAACCAAAAAAAACAAAAAAAAAATAAAAAGATGGCCATGTTATAAATAACAAATTTTAAGAGAACAAGCAGAATGTGGTCAGGGTGCGACTTACCTTTAAGGGCGATCACTTTGCTCGCCGGGTTCATGATGGCGCTATCGGCAGAGATGGGCCTGCGGATCGGCGAATTCGGGTCGCTCAGGTCGATGATGACCACCTGCGCCTGCTCTCCGACCTTTTCTCGCACGCAGATGAACTTGTCCGACTCCATAGTGAGCGTGCTGAAGCCAATGTTTGCTGGGTTGATGCCCAGGTTTTGGAGCTGATGATGGAGGAAAGGAAAAAAAAGAAAGAAAGAAAGAAAAAAGAGACATAAGGCTTCAAGATTGAGAGTGAAGCAGTGGTATGTACAGGAAATCCTGCTGACATTCTGCACCACTCAGCAGAATCCTGGAGGGAGAGAAAAAAAAATCTGTTTTGCAGGAAAAAAAAAAGGGCTACTAATAAGGATTCCCTTCAGTGCGGGTTCTTTTTGAATTCCAATGTTTGTTTGTTTGTTTGTTTGTTTGTTTTAAAAAGCACGATGCTCAGAATAAACAGGTTGAAAAACGGCCTGCTGCCATTTAGACAGCAACACACCCTTACCATTCTTTAGCTTCCCAATGAAATATCAGGCTAAAAAGGTGACATCTATTTAAAACATCAAAAGGGTGCACAAATGACATGTTTATTTAAAAAATGAAATAACAATATTTGATATTTACCCCCCCCCCCTCTCTCTCTCTCCACTGACAGCGGTGTTCACGATGCCCGGGCCGCTTGCTAATATCCTCTCGGGCTAGCTAGTCAATAATTCAGCTAGTCACCTGAGCAAGCGCCGTGTCATATGTAAGATAATACAGCATCGTCGATAAAACGGATCATTTATACATTGGGAAAAATAAATACATAAATAAATAAACACAATAGGAATAATAATTCGGATGAGCGTCTCCTAAACCCACAGGAGGTCATTCATTTTGGCTAGCACTAAGGCGGACTCGGGATGAGTATGCTAGCAAAACTCGCACAGTTCATTCGAAGTTCGCTCGAATCCTCCATCGTCCTTTTACAATATAAATACATATTTGTGTGGGGGAATTGTTGTTGTTTATTACCTGCAGGTGCTCTTGGAAGCGAATTGGCAGGATTTGAGCCATGGTTGCTTTTCTGCTCTCCCGGCCAGGTAGCTAAAGCTTAGCTTCTCAGTGCGACCTCCTCCGCGGACACCGCAATCAAAGACAGCTCGGATGTTCGTTCGGAACGAAAAAGGGCAAAACAGCGCGAAAGGAGACACACGCAGTAATGGACGATGTGTTGGAGGTGTTGTGTGCCGGTCCTGTCCCACGAAGTGCCGATTCTCCCCCTTTATTCTTCCTCCTCCGCGACTCGAGACGGAAACCAGCGGACCCAGAGAGCTGAAGTCCTCAAACCCGCAATGGCGGCGGAAACGCAGGAAGAGCTCCAACACGGAAGCGTCAAGACGACGAAGGACAACCGACCATTTTGTCCACCCCGAAGCAAGAGCCGAGCGTCTTCGCAGTAGCCAGGCGGATCAGTGTGGACCAGCGAGCCTTTCGCGGCGGGGTTCCGAGCTCCGAGTGCGCCAGAAAGCCCTCAATTAAATGGCTAATTTTATTTTTTGCCACATCATTCAGCGGATTACGCGCACGTCACTTCCGCCACAGGAGCGAGCGCACTGTGCACACTACACAGTACGGGAGAATGGTGCGTGACGTCGGCGCTGCAGAGCGCTGGAGCATACTATAGAGGTGGGGAGTATGCAAGTATGGGCGTAGACATGAATTCATATCAAATCCCAGGTACGCACCATGGATGGATGGATAGATTGATAGAGATATAATATATATATATATACATACGTATACATACATTCTATCTATCTATCTATCTATCTATCTATCTATCTATCTATCTATCTATCTATCTATACACACACATTATATATGTATAATGTGTGCATGTATATATATATATATATATATTCATTCATTCATTCATCTTCTACCGCTTTATATCCGATCTTCCCTCGGGTCACGGGGAGTCTGTGCCTATCTCAGGCGTCTATGGGCATTAAGGCAGGATACACCCTGGATTGGAATGCCAACCCATCACAGGAGAACACACACACACACACACACACACACATTCATACACTAGGGACAATTTTCCAATCAAGGTGCCAATCAACCTACCGTGCATGTTTTTGGACCGGGGGGGAAACCGGAGAACCCGGAGAAAAACCCCCTGAGGCACGGGGAGAACATGCAAACTCCACACACACACATGGCCGAGACGGGAATCGAACCCGGACCCTGGCGGTGTGAGGCGAACGTGCTAACCACTAAGCCACCGTGCCCCCTTATATATATATATATATATATATATATATATATATATATATATATATATATATATATATATATATATATATATATATATATATATCACACACACACATACATATAGATACGTGTGTCCATCTACCACTTCTCTATCTATTATAAACACCTGCCTAATATTGTGTTGGTTCCCTTTTGTTTGCAAAATTGTCCTGACCATTTGAGCATTAACTTGTGTTGTTGTGTTTGTCTACTACTTTGCACATTGTACTGTATAGCATATACTGGTCGGCACAATTTCTTTTGTCCTTGTGGTGTTTGCACTAGGCTTGCAGACGATGCACTTTATGTGGCTAGGACAACTTACTAGTTCTTATCTCTATGTTGTGTGATGTAAACCTGTTGTTCCATGTAGCACCAGGAGAACCGTGGTCTCATTTCACTGTGTGCAGCTCTATATGATGGAAATGACAATAAAAGCTACTTGATTTGACTTCAGTAATTGAAACTACAGTTGTTTGCCTTTTTGGTGGGAGCCAAACTGCCAGCCTTCGCTGCCAACATCCATCAATGATGAAATAATTGTTGGCATTCACCTCACCACCCATGATATAGTCATAGTGTAATGCCTGGTCGCTGTATATATATGTTGTGGCACAATATATTTAGAGACTATATAAAATGAACCTATGTTATAATACAAAGGTTATACTCAGTGTATGTATATATATATATATATATATATATATATATATAATTTTTTTTTTTTTCACTTAAACTAGTGTCATTGTAAGAATTCCGTCCTTCATATACTTTTAAATATACTTTTATTCCCAATGATTAATAATTCAGAAATTAATCATGAATCATTGATTCATCTTCCGTATCCGATGGATGCTGGTAGGAACGATGAATCCAAGGCAGAAAAATTGAGTAAGCAGTCAGTTGCTCGCACACACACACACACACACACACACACACACACACACTCTCTCACACACACGGGAGCATTTTTGTGCAGTCCATCTACACGTCTTGGAGTCGGGACACTAGCAGAACCCAGCATTCGCTCATTTTATTATAAATGAAATAATATAAAATATTTATAATCATGTACATTTATTGCAAAAATCGGCATATTTTGAATATCACAGTGATCTTCTGTTGGAAAAAATATTAAAACACACGAAAAACAACGAATCCTGTTTCACTGTAAGAATATGAGCGTTCGCCTTTCAAGACCGTTTTGTCTGGAGTCGATTTTGTTTCCTTTGTAAATACCGAGCACGGGCCTCTGTGATCGAGCCTTCGTCGTTTCTCTTCTGAAGCTTTTTCGAAGCATCCTCAAAAGTCTCTGTTAAACGAATCGACACACAACAGCTCACGGTTAACAGGAAGCAACACTTATCTTGCACTTATACATGAGACTATCTGGGAGTTCGTATACATTAAAGTATGTGGACAGCTGAAAATCGCACCCACACATGGTTCGTAACCAAATCTGCCACTATGTTGGACGCACACTATTGTGTGGGAGGTATACTGTATACTTTGTATAGAACAAGGAGGCTTAAACATGATCAAGCATTTTACACCAGGCATAGGAAATAAAGCTATTATTTTCAAGGATGGATATGTAGATAGGACGATTTTGAATGTCTGACACTTCATTTCACACCACACGTCTCCTCTTTTCTCCACAAGTTCCTGAGCTCACAAATTCTATAGTAGTATGAAAGCTTTCAAGAAGTATATAGGTTATCACACACATTCAGTTCTGATGGTCAAGTGGCCACATACATTCATTCATTCATTCATTCATCTTCTACCGCTTTATCCGATCTCGGATCACGGGGCCTATCTCAGGCGTCTATGGGCATTAAGGCAGGATACACCCTGGATGGAATGCCAACCCATCGCAGGGCACACACACACACACACACACACACACACACACACATTCATTCATACACTTGGGACAATTTTCCAAGGTGCCAATCAACCTACCGTGCATGTTTTTGGATCGGGGAGGAAACCGGAGAACCCGGAGAAAAACCCCCTGAGGCACGGGGAGAACATGCACAAACTCCACACACACATGGCCGAGACGGGAATCGAACCCGGATCCTGGTGGTGTGAGGAGAACGTGCTAACCACTAAACCACCGTGCTCCCACTGGCCACATACAATTGGCCCTATATTGCCGTTTCTGCATAACGTACCCGCTTGTTTTTGTGCTGCTCGTTTCTTTTCCCACCGTTCCATTTCCTCATCGGTTACTTCCTCCCTGGCGACGCTGCTTAGATCATAAACGTCGATTTCATGCAGCTTGGGCAGCAGGTCCTTCACCCAGTCATAACGGATCGGGCAGACGGTTCTCACGTAAACCCGCGATGTGACCAAGACATCGTGGAAAATGATCCAGTCTAGTTGCGTCTCCTGGCCAAAAAGCTGAAAAAGACACCAATGCGATCATTTATCACTGAATCAGAAAGATGAATCAGAATTTAGACTCTGGTTTAGTGACATTGTCGTACGCAGGATGACGGATGAATGTGAACGGTCGAGCCATGGCCATCCATGGTACAGAAAGCTTTTCCGACAGATCTCCGTGCCACATTCGTAAAATAGCCCTGGCAGAGACACTGCCTCAGAAGTTCACTGTTGTTGCCTTCGAAAGTCTCCCGTGGAAAATCTTTTTTCTAAAAAACAAAAAAAAAACACAACAGAGCATTGAGCAAATCATTCATTCATTCATCTTCTAGCGCTTTATACGATCTTCCCTCGGGTCACGGGGAGCCTGTGCCTATCTCAGGCGTCTATGGGCATTAAGGCAGGATACACCCTGGATGGAATGCCAACCCATCACACACACACACACACACACACACACACACACATTCATACACTAGGAACAGTTTTCCAAGGTGTGCCAATCAACCTACCGTGCATGTTTTTGGACCGGGAGGAAACCGGAGAACCTGGAGAAAAACCCCCTGAGGTACGGGGAGAACATGCACAAACTCTTCTCCATCAATTTGTCTGTACAGGAAGGCAAGTCTTTACATACTGTCCAGATGTTTATGTTTCGGTGTTCATTTTTAATTTATACCTAATGCATCATTACCACGTCAGGCTGAATAACAAAAAAGACAACAGTGGTGCCTCGGAGTTCGTAGGTATGTAACTACCAGGTGGGGAGGGGGTGTGGCTCAGTGGTCTAAGGCGCTGGGCTGCTGATCGGAAGATCCGGGTTCGAGCCCCGGTATGGCCAAGCTGCCGTCCTTGGGTCCTTGAGCAAGACCCTTAACCCTTTGTGCTCCAGGGGCGCTGTATCATGGCTGATCCTGCGCTTTGAACCCCAGCTACCAAACAACAAGCTGGGATATGCGAAGAAAAGAATCTCACTGTGCTGTAATGTTTATGTGACAAATAAAGGATATTATTATTATTAACCGATGTACCCCGAAAAGGAAATATCCCATAAGAACAAATGGGAAACAAATTAATCCGTTCCACGACATCGTGGTGGACCATTATCTTAAATAGTGGATAACAGTTCCACTGACCACGATTGCCATGGAAACGTCGTCGTCCACTCGTCGTCTGAAAATCTCTGCGTGCCCGTGGCCGTCCCCTGCATGACGGATTTGGCCCTGGGTTTGCGTCCGGCTGCAAATTCGTAACGCTCGTGGCTCCGGGTCTGGGTCTAAGACCGGGTCGAGGTCCGGGTCTGAGACCACAAACCCGGGACCAAACCTGACTCAGCAGAGACGCCATTTAGTTTCTGTCTGCGACGAACTAATCGACGAACACTGAGAGCGGCGAACTCCAAGGTACTACTGTATTTTCCCAATAACGTCTCGGCCTGACGTGTGATTTCTTTGATGACACAGTATTTGGACGATATGAGGATTTGCACTAATATTTAACACATTCACATGTGCCTTGGAAAATGTTTAATTAACTTAATTAACGATTTTTGAGAGTCAAATGCACGTTCACTTGGTTTATATGTAACAAGCCCGGTCATTTAACTGTATAAAAATGCACATTGGCCAAACAAATGCTTAAATGTAGACATGTTCCAGTTGTGTCCCATCCCATGAAGGTTATGAATAGACGCATCACAGAAGATCAAACGACTATAAAACCACAGAAAGGACACAATCACAATCACACAGTCCAGTGTTTACGCTATCTCTCTCTCTCTATCGGCTATTTTATATTATTTATAATCACACCATTGATATCACCCAAAATGGGTTCCCCTTTTGTGGCCAGTTCCTCTCAAGGTTTCTTCTTCATTCCAGTCTTGGCACCCGAATCAGGGATAAATACACAGAAATCACATATTGTACAATTTATAAAGGAGCTTTGAGACAACGTCCATTGTGAAAAGCGATAGGATACAAGGCAAGGACACACCCTGTATGGGGTGCCGACCCATCGCATTGCGCACACACACACTAGGGACAATCAACCTACCGTGCATGTTTTTGGACCGGAGAAAAACCCCCTGAGGCACGGGGAGAACATGCAAACTCCACACACACATGGCCGAGACGGGAATCGAACCCGGATCCTGGCGGTGTGAGGCGAACGTGCTAACCACTAAACCACCGTGCCCCCACTGTCCACTGCCTATCTCACTGCCCATCTCAGGCGTCTATGGGCATTAAGGCAGGATACACCCTGGATGGGATGCCAACCGATCGCAGGGCACACACACATTCATACACTAGGGACAATTCTCCAAGGTGCCAATCAACCTACCGTGCATGTTTTTGGAGGAAACCGGAGAACCCGGAGAAAAACCCCTGAGGCACGGGGAGAACGTGCAAACTCCACACACACATGGCCGAGACGGGAATCGAACCTGGACCCTGGCGGTGTGAGGCGAACGTGCTAACCGCTAAACCACCGTGCGATTCCAAATAATTATAATTTATATAATTATACAAAATATGATTTTGTGATATAGTCACAAAATTGTATCTATTGCATTGTGTTCATGGACAAGTATCTTTTCCCGTGTCACTCAGCACGAGTGCCTCCACAGAAACGGAGGATCATGGGTAATGCCATGGAGAATACGGCATAAAATATATGCTTAGGTTTATACAGTCTCTAATTAATGCAGTTGAATAATAAGGAACCACAGGATGGTTTACAATAGCATATAATAACATATTTACCGAATATGAAGCAGTATAAACAGGGATAAAATCTCATGTGTAAATGTTGAATAATAGTGCTTGAAGATGACATTCTGTGAATTCCAGTGATGGAGGCACCAAAATACATTATATAGAAATATAGAATATATAGAAAGTCCTCGGTGTTATATTGTCCTCATTGTCACGGAAAAAAAAAAAAGAGGGAAATCCTTGTCCACGAAGACGATTCAATAGATTAGATTTCGTGACTATTTCACAAAATGCTGGGAGATGGATTTGCATGGGGTTGAATTATGGAATGGTAGCCATGTTGGTATTCCAAAACAACTCCAGACTATTTAACTTCCACTTCTATGTGGATTGGAGATTAGACACGGTCTGACGAAAATGTCCTGCCAAAAATGTCCTGTATAAAAATGTCTTCTATTCATTCACTGCCCAAAAATGGTGTGTTTTTGCATTATACCAAAATGGGTTTCATAGAAACAAAAGCAGAATGTGTGTGTAAATGTGTGTGTGTGTGTGCCCTGCGATGGGTTGGCATTCCATCCAGGGTGTATCCTGCCTTAATGCCCATAGACGCCTGAGATAGGCACAGGCTCCCCGTGACCCGAGGGAAGATCGGATAAAGCGGTAGAAGATGAATGAATGAATATTTTAAGTGTGATTATTATTGAAATGCAGATCAATCTGCTCAAAGTTGATCGTGTGTTTTAACGTTGTTAAAAAAAAATCTAATGAAAACGGTTCAAACATTTTTCCTTTTTTAAAATCTGGTTGGAGTTGTATTTAATATTGGGAAACACCCACTAAGTTCATCATTCATTCATTCATTCATCTTCTAAACCTCTACCGCTAATAAAAGTAAAACGTCGGATAAAGCGGTAGAAAATGAATGAATGAATGAATGAATAAACAAAAGCAACATGCATGCATCTCAAAAACCTTAAAAGTAAAACTTGACAGGCCTCATACTTTAACGAGTTGCATCCAGTGATAAACACTTCCCCCTCCAACCCTTCTTAACCCCTTTTCTCTCTGTTAGTAAAACCCTGAATTATTATGACACTGGAGACTCCTTCCACTCAACAATTACGCAACCATACAAGTCATAAACATAATACTGCTTCTTCAGTCAACAGAATACCTGTTTCAGACGCAGAAGTATTTCCCTGAGTTGCGTTTCGACACTAAAGGCGGATTTGAGTGCCCGCCAGTGGATCCAGTGGTCTTTACACCATTTCGATGGATTTTCGCTGTAAACAGAGACGTGGGCGGAAATCACTCATTTAGCACTTTGCTAGCTGCGATCATAAAGATGGTTAGAGGGAAAAAAAAAAACACCTACCTCGCTCGACATTTCTCAAAGATACTGAGCAGCAGAAGGAAATCATTACAGCTACCTGCACTAGCTGCAAGCTCTCTGTGCTTTAGATCAACTTCCTTCTGTTTTTCTGGCTGACCTTAATAGATAAAACATAACATTCAAAATACTGTTTAAAAAAAAAAAATAAAAAAAGGCTTTCCGGGTGCTGAAATGGCTACCTGGTCGGATGAAGATGTTTTCCACTGACAGCATGGCTGCCACGGGAAGCATGACCTCTTCACAGCCAACAGCAGCAGATCTGAGCAGAGCACGGGTAAGGCCAGGAGGAAGAGGAAACTCTATCATCAGCCTTCCTAGACTGGTCACATTACCCTTCCTTTATAAATCATAACACAGCGACACACACACACACACACACACACAATTAGGCTTCTTGCAAACTCAGCATATTTATTTTCCCCTCAGAATCTCATGCACCTTGCACCTCATGTAACACACACACACACACACACAGTTACTATAAAAGCTCCTGGCTGGCATCAGCTACAATAATTACATCATTGTGCGATCGTCAGTAATGGTGATTCAGTAAAGAGGACTAAGATTGTTTGCTTGTCACTGTCACTGTAGTATCCTGCCAGCCAATGGAAAAGAGGTACGTTTCTTACACACAATTATGAGATAACAACGACAACGACTGGAACACACATCGTAACCAAGTTGTAACGTCTTTCTTCAAGCAGACCACCTATGAGGCACGAGTATAGGGTTGGGCATCAGTTTAATTTGATCGATTCTGATCCTTAACGATTCCCACTTTCGATTGCAAACGGTTGAACCAAATGGTGACACTTTGCTTGTAACATATTACTTTGATTACACTTAGCTTTTAAGTCTTCGGCTTATACAAATTGCATCCGCACTTCTCGCGGTCTTCTTAGCAACAGGGTAAATAAAGGACCCAAGGCGAGATGTAAGGTGCAAAAACAAAAGAGCTTTAAATAGAATAATAATCCGAGTCGGGCACGGTGGTTTAGTGGTTAACACATTCGCCTCACATCTACAGGGTCCGGGTTCGATTCCCGTTTCCGCCATGTGTGTGTGGAGTTTGCATGTTCTCCCCGTGCCACAGGGGGTTTTTCTCCGGGTTCTCCGGTTTCCTCCAAAAACATGCACGGTAGGTTGATTGGCACCTTGGAAAATTGTCCCTAGTGTATGAATGTGTGTGTGTGTGTGTGTGTGTGTGAGTACCCTGTTATGGGTATGATCCAGAGGGAAGATCGGATATAGCGGTAGAAGATGAATGAATGAATGAATGAATAATCCGAGTCAGCCAGAAGGTGGAAAAAAAATCCCTAAGAAATGAGAAGCAGACGAGTATTATCCAGCGCCGCAAAGCCCTTAAATACAAAGCAGACCGGAGGATCCTAACAGGTCCGTCTTGTAAACCAATTGTGTAGCTCAGTGAGGGAGGGTGTAGCTCAGTGGTTTAAGGTGCTGGGCTACTGATAAAAGTCGGGGTTCTAGCCCCAGTATCTCCAAGCTACCACCCTTGGGTCCTTTAGCACGGCCCTTAACGGCCCTCTGTGCTCCAGAGGCGCTGTATCATGGCTGACCCTTTGCTCTGACCCCGGCTTCCAACACAAGCTGGGATATGCGAAGAAAGAGTTTCACAGTGCTGTAATGTTTATGTGACAAATAAAGGCTATTCTATTCTATTCAATGCATTATTACATTATCACATAAGGTCCTGGATGAGCAGAAGGTCCTGGCAGATCAATGAGAGGAATCGGATTTTAAATGTTATAACGAGTATCCGATCTTAATCTTAAATATCGGATTCCTCGATCGGAATCAATTTTCCCCTCTCAATCCTAAATCAGTGTGAAGTTTAGGAGCAAAACCAACCTGTCAATTGCATCAAACTGGTAAAGCTTCTTCAAAGCGTCCAGGATAAACCGCTCTTCCGGGTGGTCCAAGTAAGGAAACCTGCACGGAGCAACATCCACTGTTAACATCCGATGCAGACGATTACAAGACTCATTAAAACCGGACGCAACACACAACCTGATGACATCGTGGACGCCGAGACACTTCAGGGTGAGGACGACAGAAGTGAGACTAGTTCTTTGTATCTCTGGAACCGTATATTCATGCATACATTTCTCCCGAAACTCCTTATTGTAGATGCGGAAGCATTTCCCTGGAGCGGTTCTTCCCGCTCTGCCTGCTCGCTGCTGAGCCTCGCTCCTGCACAGTACAATTAAACAAAAAAAAAAATCAAATATGCAAAACAGCAATAGAATTCAACGTGCTTGATTAGGGCTGGAACATTACTTTGATATTGGCACCACATCAAGGACGTCCAGGCCAACTCGCGAGTTATGATTCAGCTGTTTCACGAATCCACTATCCACAATGTACCTTAAACAAACAAACAAAAAAAACAATTACGGGGACGTTGGAATGTCAGACAGGATTCACACAATTCAGATCACGAGGCAATATTCTAACAGCTTCCTGGAAATCGCACATCTAAAGGCTCATCCTGTGACGGCCTGCGAATCACCTGACTCCGTTGATTGTGAGCGACGTTGCTGCAATGTTGGTTGCCACCACACACTTCCTCACACCTGCAGGAGCAGGCTGAAATATCTGCCTTTGTTGATCTGTAGGCACAGACATCCAAGCACATGAAAATACAACTTCGATAACTGCGGCCGTGGTTGCATACAGGCATTGCTTTGCTTTGACTGTGTTTGCTGCAAAAGCTAGGAAGCGGATACAATGGTGACACGTCAAACAATGCTACAATAATCAAATCAGATCTGATGAGCAAATCCTTTGTGTAAACAAGATGGTTGCCATGTATATTCTGTTTTCAGTCCACGTACGGCGTTTTTCTTAATAATAATAATTGATAGGCACTTACACGGGTGCAAACATAATACAAACAAACTGTAAAGAAGAAAAATTTGAAATATATAAACTGCTTGATCTCCTGGTCGTTCTAGTTAGAATCTAATGTTTTAAAGTGTAACTGAGGCAAATTTATATCCCAGAAGATCCAACATGCTACTTCACACACACACACACACACACACACACACACACACACACACACACACATAAGTACGTACGTATATATACATAAACAAAAAGAAAAGTTTGAACACTTCATGAACACTTAAATGCCAATTCTCAACAAATAGAAACAGTAAATAGAAATATACGCAATACTTCTCTGTGCAATAATTACTTGTTTTATTTGTCAATAACCTTTATCCTTTCATTACATTACTTTTTCTTTCCATCCTACTTTTAAAAATGTGCTACTGGAAGCTTCGGTCACCAAAACAAATTACTTTTAAGTGCAAACCTACTTTGCAATGAAGCTCTTTCTGATACATACATACATACATACTGTACATACATGCATGCATACATGCACACATACATACGGTACATACATACTGTACATACATACTGTACATACATACATAATGTACATACATACATACATACATACTGTACATACATACATTACATACTGTACATACATACATACATACTGTACATACTACTGTACATACATGCATGTACATACATGCATACATACATACGGTACATACATACGGTACATACATAATGTACATACATACATAATGTACATACATACATACTGTACATACATACATTACATACTGTACATACATACATACATACATACATACATACTGTACATACATACATACATTACATACATACATACATACTGTACATACATACATACATAGCATACATACATACTGTACATACATACATACATACTGTACATACATACATACATACATACATACATACATACATACATACATACATACATGTACATACTGTACATACTGTACATACATACATACATACATACATACATACATACATGTACATACATACATGCATACATACTACATACATATATATACACATAGGTACATACATACATACGGTACATACATACATACATACATACATGTACATACATACATACTGTACATACATACATACATACACATACATACATACATACATAATATAGTGTACATACATACATACATACATATACATACTGTACATATACATACTACATACTGTACATACATACATATACACTGTACATACATACATACTGTACATACATATATATAACATGTACATACATACTACTATACTGTACATACATACTGTACATACATACATACATACATACATACATACATACATACTGTACATACATACATACATACTGTACATACATACTGTACATACATGTACATACATACATACATACATACTGTACATACATACATACATGCATACTGTACATACATACATACATGTATACTGTACATACATACATACATATATACTGTACATACATACGTACATAAATAGTTTGGGCAATAATTAGGTGCATGTAACTCCGTTACATAATTTAATTACCAAATAAATGTAACAGTAATTTGTTACAGTTACTGAGAATTAAATTGCAGTAACTTTACAAATAGCGTTACATCTGAACAATTTCATGTAAAATCCGTGCTGTAGACGACGGCTTGAGTTTAATCTGAAATGTGATTTTAATTTGAATGATGACGATCTGCTGCACTTTCATTTCGAAAAATAGAACCTATTTTTTTTCCGATGGGTTGAAACTTTTCTCAGAATGTTAACTTAAGGCGCCACCTAGTGGACAAAAGCGCCACCTAGTGGACTTTATGAAAATAATCAAAAAGTAATCAAATGTAATCAGGTACTTTTGCAACATATTAGCGTATTATTATCATTATTTACAATGATTAAACTTAGCTTTGTCTTCGGTGTTAACAAATTGCAAAAGTGATTGAAAAGTGACAAGACTTACATATTACATATTACATATTGAACAGGGTCATTTGTAATCTGTATGTATATGTATGTGTATATGTATATATGTGTATATGTATGTGTGTGTATATACATACACACACAGATGAGATGTTGCTTTCAACTGCAATAGAGCTACCCAAACAACTGGTCACCAGTAAGCCCTCTATCTACAGGAACAGCTTTTTTTTTCTACACGCACTGGTCTCAATGACTGAATTAGTGCTCAGACACCAGCATTAAACAAAACACAAGTAAAAAATCATGGTGCATTTGCCAAGGCCTGCAGGAAGGTTGGACAGTGGAAAAGTCATGGTTTCATGGTTTGGGGTCATGGGAAAAGTCATGGTTTCAAAATCATGGTTTGGGGTTGAATATATATATGTTCAGTATGGAGGCATGCGAGAGATCTGCAGAGTGGATGGCAACATCAAAACCCCGAGGTATCAGGACATTCTTGCTGCCCATTACATTCCAAACCACGGGAGAGGGAAAATTCTTCAGCAGGATGGAGCTCCTGCTTATACTTCACCCTCCACATTAATGTTCCTCCAGGATTGGCCAGACCAGTCACCAGACATGAACATTATTGACCATGTCTGGGGTAAGATGGAGGAGGCATTGGAGATGAAACCAAGGAATCTTAATGAACTCTGGAAGTCGTGCAAGAACGCTTTCTTTTGCCTTTCTAGATGACTTTATTAATAAGTTATTTAAGTCATTGCTGAGACGTATTAATGCAGTCCTCCAAGCTCACGGGAGTCTGACCTTTCTATTTAAATTAAATAATTAAAAATAAGTAAATAAAGGCAAAATAAGTGTAATCTAGAGGCCTTTGCCTTTCATTTAAGACACTTCTGATACCTTATGATCAACTAGAAGTCATTGTTTGTCATTTGACTTTTGTCTTGTATATATATATATATATATATATATATATATATATATATATATATAGATATATATATATATATATATATATATCATATATATATACATATATATACATATACATATATATATATATAATTCTATCATACAATATATATATATATGTTTATATGATATATATAATTATATATATATTATATATAATATATATTTATATATATATATATATATATATATATATATATATATATATAAGAATAACCACAGGCAAGATCGGTTGAATGAACTGTCACACTTATGTGATGGTCTCACACTTGAAGGCACTCTGTGTCTTACAGTAAATTTTGTTTCATGACAGTGAACTAGAAAGGAAAATATGGCCAGTTTCTTTTGCACTGAACTATTTGGACAAATAATCTTTTCTAATTTGACTTTTAACCAAAATGACAATTGCGATTGAATACATAACTATATTTTAAGATGTATAATTCAATTAGGACAAGCAATAATACAATATTAAACGTAAAAAGATCTCTTTTCTCTAGGCCATCCCTGTGTGTTACATGCTGATGCATTTATTGATACAAATGCCATTTATATTTAATCACAATTGTATAATGAATAATATGTTCAACTTTCAGACTTGAACAAATTATTATACCGGGGAGGAAACCGGAGAACCCGGAGAAAAAACCCCTAACCCCCTGAGGCACGGGGAGAACATGCACAACTCCACTCCACACACACATGGGCCGAGACAGGGAATCGAACCCGGACCCCGGCGGTGTGAGGCGAACGTGCTAACACTAAGTCGTGCGCCCCTGGTTTACAATTTACATCAAATTCTTGGTACAGTTGACCCCCCCCCCCCCCCCCCAGAATTATATATATAAGGGTATACCACTTATCCAGTATATTTATAATATAGGGGTATATATGGGTATACCACTTATCCAGTATATTTATAATATAGGGGTATATAAGGGTATACCACTTATCCAGTATATTTATAATATAGGGGTATATAAGGGTATACCACTTATCCAGTATATTTATAATATAGGGGTATATAAGGGTATACCACTTATCCAGTTATCCATATTTTATAATATAGGGGTATATATGGGTATACCACTTATCCAGTATATTTATAATATAGGGGTATATATGGGTATACCAGTTATCCAGTATATTTATAATATAGGGGTATATATGGGTATACCACTTATCCAGTATATTTATAATATAGGGGTATATATGGGTATACCACTTATCCAGTTATCCAGTATATTTATAATATAGGGGTATATAAGGGTATACCACTTATCCAGTATATTTATAATATAGGGGTATATATGGGTATACCACTTATCCAGTATATTTATAATATAGGTATATATGGTATATAAGTATAGGTATACCACTTATCCAGTATATTTATAATATAGGGGTATATATGGGTATACCAGTATCCAGTATATTTATAATATAGGTATATAAGGGTATACCACTTATCCAGTATATTTATAATATAGGGGTATATAAGGGTATACCACTTATCCAGGGTATACCACTTATCCAGTATATTTATAATATAGGGGTATATATGGGTAGGGTATACCACTTATCCAGTATATTTATAATATAGGGGTATATATGGGTATACCACTTATCCAGTATATTTATAATATAGGGGTATATAAGGGTATACCACTTATCCAGTATATTTATAATATAGGGGTATATAAGGGTATACCACTTATCCAGTATATTTATAATATAGGTATATAAGGGTATACCACTTATCCAGTATATTTATAATATAGGGGTATATATGGGTATACCACTTATCCAGTATATTTATAATATAGGGGTATATATGGGTATACCACTTATCCAGTATATTTATAATATAGGGGTATATATGGGTATACCACTTATCCAGTATATTTATAATATAGGGGTATATAAGGGTATACCACTTATCCAGTATCCATTTTTATAATATAGGGGTATATATGGGTATACCACTTATCCAGTATATTTATAATATAGGGGTATATATGGGTATACCAGTTATCCAGTATATTTATAGGGTATATAGGGGTATTTAAGGTATATATGGGTATACCACTTATCCAGTATATTTATAATATAGGGGTATATATGGGTATACCACTTATCCAGTTATCCAGTATATTTATAATATAGGGGTATATATGGGTATACCAGTTATCCAGTATATTTATAATATAGGGGTATATATGGGTATACCAGTTATCCAGTATATTTATAATATAGGGGTATATATGGGTATACCAGTTATCCAGTATATTTATAATATAGGGGTATATAAGGGTATACCACTTATCCAGTATATTTATAATATAGGGGTATATATGGGTATACCACTTATCCAGTATATTTATAATATAGGTGTATATAAGGGTATACCACTTATCCAGTATATTTATAATATAGGGGTATATAAGGGTATACCACTTATCCAGTATATTTATAATATAGGGGTATATAAGGGTATACCACTTATCCAGTATATTTATAATATAGGGGTATATATATATAAGGGTATACCACTTATCCAGTATATTTATAATATAGGTGGTATATAAGGGTATACCACTTATCCAGTAATATTTATAATATATACCAGTTATCCAGTATATTTATAATATAGGGTATATAAGGGTATACCACTTATCCAGTATATTTATAATATAGGGGTGTATATAAGGGTATACATAAGGGTATACACTTATCCAGTATATTTATAATATAGGGGTATATAAGGGTATACCACTTATCCAGTATATTTATAATATAGGGGTGTATATATGGGTATACATAAGGGTATACACTTATCCAGTATATTTATAATATAGGGGTATATAAGGGTATACCACTTATCCAGTAATATTTATAATATAGGTATATTTATAATATAGGTATATAAGGGTATACCACTTATCCAGTATATTTATAATATAGAATAATAATATAGGGTATATAAGGGTATACCACTTATCCAGTATATTTATAATATAGGGGTATATAAGGGTATACCACTTATCCAGAATATTTATAATATAGGGGTGTATATAAGGGTATACCACTTATCCAGTATATTTATAATATAGGTGTATATAAGGGTATACCACTAAGGGTATCCAGAATATTTATAATATAGGGTATATAAGTATAGGTGTATAAATAAGGGTATACCACTTATCCAGTATATTTATAATATAGGTGTATATAAGGGTATACCACTTATCCAGTATATTTATAATATAGGTATATAAGGGTATACCACTTATCCAGTATATTTATAATATAGGTATATAAGGGTATACCACTTATCCAGAATTATAATATAGGGTATATATGGGTATACCAGTTAATATTTATAATATAGGGGTATATAAGGGTATACCACTTATCCAGTATATTTATAATATAGGGGTATATAAGGGTATACCACTTATCCAGTAATATTTATAATATAGGGGTATATAAGGGTATACCACTTATCCAGTATATTTATAATATAGGGGTATATAAGGGTATACCACTTATCCAGTATATTTATAATATAGGGGTATATAAGGGTATACCACTTATCCAGTATATTTATAATATAGGGTATATAAGGGTATACCACTTATCCAGTATATTTATAATATAGGTATATAAGGGTATACCACTTATCCAGTATATTTATAATATAGGGGTATATAAGGGTATACCACTTATCCAGTATATTTATAATATAGGGGTATATAAGGGTATACCACTTATCCAGTATATTTATAATATAGGGGTATATAAGGGTATACCACTTATCCAGTATATTTATAATATAGGTATACCACTTATACCATAATATAGGTATATATGGGTATACCAGTATATTTATAATATAGGGGTATATATGGGTATACCACTTATCCAGTATATTTATAATATAGGGGTATATAAGGGTATACCACTTATCCAGTATATTTATAATATAGGGGTATATAAGGGTATACCACTTATCCAGTATATTTATCAAAGCCAAAAACACAGATTTGGGCACTGTGTTGAGCATACAGTCAAGTACATTTATATAGAGTTATGTTTTCAAACATATCAGTCAGTGATTGTCAGGAGTTATTTCACCGACACCTGATTTTTCGGGGTTTTTAGGCTATGCAGCTTTGTGATGTGGCGTTAAGTTTCCCCATGAAGCGGGATATCGGAGATATTCTGTGAAGCAGAATATCGGACGCTGCACGGGATCTTTTGTAAAGCCGCAATACTGCGGCCTCTGTGGCTGAAAAATCCGATTTTTACATGTCGCAATATCATCGCAAATGCATTTAATCAATTATCCCTATTCAGTAGTGTTAGGAAACAGATTTGAGCATGAATAAAACACTATTAACAACAGCAATAAAGAAAAAATCTGAGACAAGCTGATGAAGAGTACCTGTTGGCATGGATCCATACAAAGGCAAAATCAGAAGGCCATCGACTGATTTGTCGTTCACATCATAACGGTAATCTATGGACTCCGCCTTCTCAAACAGCATGTCACAGGCTTTCTCGATCTCAGACTGACCTGAGGGAACAATAAAGTCAACCACAAAGACACTGCAACAGCCACTGAGGACAGTCGAAGAGCACTACACACGTCTACACACGTAGGCAAAACAAATTGTCATAATCACAATGGCAATGTGTTACGCTTTAATGGTCTTAAAAAAAAATTGTTTATTTTTTATAAAATATTAAACAAATAGTTAATCATTTTAAATGAAACGAAATTTCTACTAATTGTGTTACGCGTTCACGCCTTCCAGGTAAAATAGTAGTTCTTCTTTGCAGGAAAGATGATTAAATATTTCCCGTTTCATAATGATCGATTTAAACATCAACATTACATAGAACTATCTCAAAATATATAGGCGAATTTATAGACTATTTACAGTGCAGGGCAAACTATGTGCCTTCTTCCATTTTGTTTTCGTATTTGTCATGCTCAAGTGATTCAATGATTGATTGCTAATTTTTATATTCATTGTACTGCTCCACTTTAGTCTCGTAGAGAATTCACAGAACAACTTATGATTCCATTCATTATGGCAAGTCATCCAGGTCGTTAAAGTGCAAACAGATTAAACAGCCACAGATCATCACACAACCACCACCACGTTTCACTGTTTATTTGTGAAATCCTAGTTTTACGCCATTATATATAACAACGCGCACCGCCCAAGAAGCTGGTTTCTTCAGTCTAAAAGTCTAGGGGACTATCAAGATTTTATTATTATTTACTGTTTACACATCAGGAAGCTCTCATGTCTGTGTTTCCCTCTGATTCTCCTTTTAGTGTCGCTGTTATAGTTAATCCTGCCGGAGTCCACGTCTGCACTCGACACTAAATATACACACTCCCATACTGCAACCATGACCCTGACTAACCACTCTAACTAACACTGCAACCATGACTCTGACTAACCACTCATTTTCCTTCTTTTCTCTCTCTCTCTTTCTGTCTCTCTCTCTCCGTTGAGTTACATGTCCCACTGCTGAGCTGTCAGTGATCCAGACCCCCCCACTGCACTCTGTTCCTATCCGAACCTCCTGGTGACTCCGCCCCCGGGTTGATGATGCTTCAAATTCATGAATACACTCCACAATAAACATCATCAACCACACACACACACAACACTAACAACACAAATGAGGATGAGGTTCTCTGTTGAGTCGGGTTCCTCTCAAGGTTTCTTCCTGTTCACCGTCGCTTCGTCACAACAAGAAACAATTAGGGCCAAACTGATTTTCACTTTTCACACATGAGTATTATGTAAAGCTGCTTTGAGACGATGACAAATTGTAAAAAGCGCTCTATAAATAAAATTGAATTGAATGATTTATTTATTTTTAAAGATGAGTCTTTGTGTTCTTTTTTTGGTCAGTGGTGGCCTTCACCTGGGAAATCCCCCATAGATGCCATTTTAGTCCAGGTTTTTCATGAACACTGACGTCACTTGGAGTAATCTTGGTTGGCCGGCCAGTCCGGAAAACTTTTTCCCTTTCCCTCTTTCACGTTTTCTGCATTTGTGGATAAAGGCTCTTACCATGGTTTGCACAAGAAATGGCCTTGTAACTTGTATGTATGTAAACTGATATATGTTAATGAGACTGCATTTCATCTGGTCTTTCAAAGAGATTTTTAAGTGATTTTTGGGAATCAACATGCCTGGCAGTACTCGATCTGGCAAGTAAAATGTATCTAAAAGTATTTAAGCACAGTTATGGCATAATTTATCAAAAAAACACAGCACTATAAGTGTTTCTCAGGTCCTAGCCCCCCCCCTCCCCCCCCCCAACCCCCCCCCCAAACAGAACACTGCATTAAAAGGAAACAAGTACATGGAGGCTTCATGAGTGCGTTTCATTCTTGCTCTTTTTTTCTGACCACTGATTTACTGTAAAAACAATTAAAAGCCTCATATTTTTTTTTTGACTAGGGCCAATACATTTTGTTCCCATCTAAATTATAAACTGACAAAAATCCATATTTACCAGTCAGGAAGACCAGAATATCACCAGATGCCTCATTTGTATGAACATCTAAAGCCACTTTCACCACCTTAAAAAGCAAAAGATAGGACCATTACACAATTATTTTATACAGGGATAAATAAAAAAAAAACGGGAAAAAAAAAAAGAAAAAAAAAGCTGAATAAAAAGATTAAAACAAAAAAAAAAAAAAAAAAAAAAAAAAACCACGACGATACTTAAAATTGTTAGTTCTAAAACAAACAAACAAACAAACAAACAAACAAAAAAAAAAAATAAAAATAAACAAACAAAAAAAATAAATATATATATATATATATATATATATATATATATATATATACACAGTTGTTTATATATTGTTATATCTCCCACAAATTAATTTTTACTACAGTTTCAATTCTATAAGTGAGCACTAATGCTCTAACATAAGGCTACGAGGAATTTTTATTATAATGAGCTAGCCACTTGACCTGTATGACCATTTGACTTAATGATTGGCAGTTGACAAGCAGAAAGGGAATAAAATGACACTAAAGGTGCCTAACAATAACAACGGTCAAAACATGTTCATTCATTCATTCATCTTCTACCGCTATATCCGATCTTCCCTCGGGTCACGGGGAGTCTGTGCCTATCTCAGGCGTCTATGGGCATTAAGGCAGGATACACCCTGGATGGAATGCCAACCCATCGCAGGACACACTCACACACGTTCACACACACATTTACATACACTAGGGACAATTTTCCAAGGTGCCAATCAACCTACCGTGCATGTTTTTGGACCGGGAGGAAACCGGAGAACCCGGAGAAAAACCCCCTGAGGCACGGGGAGAACATGCAAACTCCACACACACATGGCCGAGACGGGAATCGAACCCGGATCCTGGCGGTGTGAGGCGAACGTGCTAACCACTAAACCACCGTGCCCGTCAAAACATGTTAAACAATACAATAAAAAATGTTATGGAAAAATATATTGAAGCGAAAAACAAAAATCGCCTGAAATTCCATGAATAAAATATATTGCATTCCCTGACTTTCAGTGTCTGAAATTCCATGATATGCCAGAAATTCCATGAGTCCCATGGGAACGCTTGTTTATCTTTTAACAGAAATCGTTTTCAAGTGCTAAAGCTTTCAACTCACTGCTTTCACATACGCAGAGCCCTCTTTATCCTTTGGTCCAATCAAATTGCAGAACAGCTCTTTCACAGGGTAGGTTCTTCCAGGAATCACAAATACGGGACAACCTTTTAAAAAGTCACTCAGCTTGTCTGTTTCCAGAGTGGCAGACATCACAACAACCTTTAGAGGAAGTGTGCGACCATGGGAGCCTCGAGACGGAGTCTTTTTCAGCAATCCCAGCAAAATATCCTGGGAGGAAACAACGGTGTGAGGACTATAAACACACACACACACACACACACAGCAAGGCACAAGCCGGCCAGAGTTTAATAGAAAAGACAACATTATTAAACGGATGATGTATGAACGAATGGTTATACCGTGTTGAGGCTTCTCTCGTGAACTTCATCGAGGATCACGACGCTGTACTGAGCTAAACTCGAGTCCGCAAGGATTTCCCTCAGCATGCAGCCATCCGTCATGTACTTTATCAAAGTGTCCTAAGAGCAAAACAACACAATCGCTTCGTACTAAAGAAATGTGTAAATATACAATAGAGACTTATATACACTCAACAGGCATAACTTTATGACGTCTGACAATGATCGGGAATAACACTGATTATATTTATTAAACGCTTTGGCCTCAAAGTTGATGTGTTGGAAGCGGGAAAAACGGGCAAGCACTGGAATTTCGGCGAAAAGCAGATTTGTAATGGAGACCTGCATGGGCCAGGATTTTTTCGTCCCGCTCCGGCAAAAATATATGTTATTTTGTCCAGCTCCCGCCAGCAATAGTCATTCGGGTCTTGTCCCGTGTAAATATGTTATTTTCTCCAGCAGGCCAGATTTAATTCGGAGTGCAGGATCCGTCGTGATACCGCGCCCCTATAGCACAGAGGGTTAAATGCCTTGCATAAGGACTCGAGAGTGGCAGTGTGACAATACCAGGACCTTCCAATCAGCATCCCAGCGCCTTAACCACTGAGCTACACCCTCTCCCAGAGTAGATCAAAAAGTGGTGAACCAGCAGCAGGGTCATGTACGGCCAAGGCTCATTGATGCACGAAGGGTACGATGGCTGGTCCCGTGTGGTCCGATCCAACAGACAAGCTACTGTAGCTCAAACTGCTAAAGAAGTTAACACTGTTAATGCAGGTGGTCGCAATGTTATGCCTGATCGGTGCATATGTTTAGGCCCCTGGGAAATTTTTGGTACTTACTTTTGTAGTGCAGTCGTCAAAGCGCACCTGATAGCCAACCTGGTGCCCTAACCTGACCTCCATCTCCTGAGAGACCCTCTGAGCGACGGTGATGGCCGCCACTCTTCTCGGTTGTGTGACACCGATTTTTCCATTTCTACAAAAACCTATAAAAGTATTTCAATCATGTTTATTTAATCAAATATTTCCTTGTGAGATAAATAGTGTGGGTCATTTATATGGATACACCTTAATAAAATGGGAATGGTTGGTGATATTAACATCCTGCTTGTGGCACATTAGTATATGTGAGGGGGCAAACTTTTCAAGCTGGGTGGTGACCATGGTGGCCATCTGGAAGTCGGCCATCTTGAATCTAACTTTTGTTTTTTCAATAGGAAGAGGGTCATGTGACACATCAAACTTATTGGGAATTTCACAAGAAAAACAATGGTCTGCTTGGTTTTAATGTAACTTTATTCTTTCATGTGTTATGTACAAGTTTCTGACCACTTATAAAATGTGTTCAATGTGCTGCCCATTGTGATGGATTGTCAATGCAACCCCCTTCTCCCACTCTGCACACACTGATAGCAACACCGCAGGAGAAATGCCGGCACAGGCTTCCAGTATCCGTAGTTTCAGGTGCCGCACATCTCGTATCTTCACACCATAAACAATTGCCTTAAGAGACCCCAAAGATAAAAGTCTAAAGGGGGTCCCCAGATTGGGAGACCTTGGGGGCCATTTAACTGACCCACGACGACCAATCCACTTTTCAGGAAACTGTTCATCTAGGAATGCTCAGACCGTACACCCATAATGTGGTGGTGCACCATCTTGCGTGAAAAACTCAGGGAACGTACAAGCTTCAGTGCATAAAGAGGGAAACACATCATCATGTAGCAATTTCAAATATCCATTGGCCTTGAGGTTTCCATTGATGAAGAATGGCCCCACTATCACCCATATACCGTCATTTTTTATGTTCCAACAGTGGAGGGATCTATCCAATGGGTTAGTGTCAGACCAATAGCGGTGGTTTTGTTTGTTAACTTTACCATTCACATATAAGTTTGCCTCATCACTGAACAAAATCTTCTGTGTGAACTGAGGCTCCTGTTCCAATTTTTGTTTTGCCCATTCTGCAAATTGAACACATTTTCCTCGTTGATGCTGTAAGTGGTTTGTATGGGTGCAGAAAATATTCGCCAAAGGGATTGTACACTCTCCATAACATGCGGTGATGCTACGCTGTGGGCTCTTGCTGAATGAATAACCGCCAGTTTTGTTCATTAGTGACGTTTTCATGCGTCCAATTTTGGCAAATCCAACACTGAACAGTTTCACGAAACTTATTTGCAACTGTAGCAGGGAGATTGTTTTTGGGTGTTCTTGTGAAATTCTGCCACTGCGTTCATATCAACACAATTTTGATCCGCTCATCACGTTTGAACCTCTTCAACATGTCAATGTGTGAACAAAGAGAAACTTGGATAACTCTTGAAAGAATAAAGTTACGTTAAAACCAAGCAGACCGTTGTTTTTCTTGTGAAATTTCCCAATATTGATGTGTCATATGACCCTCTTCCTATTGAAAAAACAAAAGTTGGATCCAAGATGGCCGACTTCCAGATTCATTGATCGCACATTCCACTAATAAGATCAGCGTGTGAAATTTTAATTAGCAGAGCAACAGCACAGTTTTGCTCAAAATACTACAATACACACAACATTATGGGTGACATATCAGCGTTGTCATATCTCCCCTGTATTCATATGATTATATTATTTATTCCCTGCATAATGCAATTGTGACATTTAATATATAAAGTACAAGACAAGTTCACTCATGTGCACAAACAATATTATCACATATTACATGCTGATTAAATGACAGTGTTTGTCAAACGTCTAGTCTTTATGTGTTTTTGAGAAGGTTCCAAAATAGACCATTTAGTTGGTATTAAATCTCATCAAACCGTCAAAGGCAGGCAATGACATTACATTTAGAATGAAATACGTGTAGTAATGTGATATTTCTCTTCACAGGTTTCTTCTTATATTTGATATTCAACCCACTAAATATATACATGTAGGTTGATGAAATCACCACCACACTCCACCTGGTCCTCGCGCATCTCGAATAATTAGTCTCTGCTGACGTATAACTCTACAGCAGTGTACAGCTTGAATCACATCAAGTTCGCTGATGACACAACTTTGGTGGGTCTTATTTGCAAGAACGACGACTCAGCATACGGAGAGGAAGGGCAGAGGTTAATGGACTGGTGTAAAGCCAACAACTTGTCTCTGAATGTGGACGGAAAAAAAAAACAGCTGTTGACACTCCCTTCTCAACATTACAGCTCATCGATGAAGAAGAAACGAAACTCTCCGGAAACAAAGATTGTGTAAAGCTAGAATTCATGCTAAGGCAAGATTTTTCTATAAAAATAACTTGTTTGGTCAATGCAAATCATACTGTTGATTGACCTAGCTGCTTGTATATTAACAAAAGCAACATATTGGCATCCCTGCTGAAGAAAAGCGGCCCCACAGCATCATACTGCCACCACCATGTTTCATCCCAATGTTTCAGGTGCGATGTTCAGTGTTGGGTTTCCACCAGGCATAGCATTTGGCAATAGGTTACATTTTGGTCATATCTGACCACACCACCTACTCCCACATGTTTGCGGTGTCTCCTACATCACTTTTGGCATATTGCAAATGGGACTTCTTATTCTTTTTTGTTTTGTTTTTATGAACAACGGCTTTCATCTTGCCACTCTTCCATAATAGCCAGATTGGTGAAGTGCATGAGTAATAGCTGGCTGTTGAAGGCAGTTGATTGCATTGGATTTTATTAAGGGGTATCAGAGTAAAGGGGGGATGAATATATATATATATCTATATATATATATATATATATATATATATATATATATATATATATATATATATATATATATATATATAAATTTTTAAAAAGGGACACTTAGTGGTTTAGTGGTTAGCACGTTCGCCTCACACCGCCAGGGTCCGGGTTCAATTCCCGTCTCGGCCATGTGTGTGTGGAGTTTGCATGTTCCTCCCCGTGTCTCAGGGGGTTTTTCTCCGGGTTCCCCGGTTTCCTCCCCGGTCCAAAAACATGCACGGTAGGTTGATTGGCACCTTGGAAAATTGTCCCTAGTGTATGAATGTGTGTGTGTGTGTGTGTAAATGCGAGTGTGTGTGTTTGTGCCCTGCAATGGGTTGGCATTCCATCCAGGGTGTATCCTGCCTTAATGCCCATAGACGCCTGAGATAGACACAGGCTCCCCGTGACCCGAGGGAAGATCAGGATAAAGCGGTAGAAGATGGATGAATCTTAAAAAAACAACAATTTTAACATCATGTATCATTTTCCTACCACTTTTCCTACTGTTGGACTATCACATAAAATACATTTAAATTGTGTGGATATAACCTGGCAAATTGTGGAATTATTTAAGGTGCATGAACATACAATGACACCAGTGGTGGATGAGGTGCACAATGTGCATGTACTTAAGTGACAGATACACTTGGTGAAATATTCCCCCAGTAAATGTGCTCCTTTTAAACTTGCACTTGAGTAAAAGTACAAAAGCATTTTCCTTCAAGTGTACTTAAGTATCAAATGTCCTAAGATTTATTATAGCTATAATGTTCCCAGTATCATTTTGGTCACAAGGACTCTTGCTAAATCAACTCTGACTCTAATGTTATGCTGCAAACACTGAATGAGATCTATTACCATTCTCATGAGCGTGTGAGTGTCAGAAGAGTCTTCATTCCTTATCAGAATGGTTTGCTTGCTGATGAATTGTATGTTCGTGTCAAGTAGATCCCAACAAGCAGCCAAGTGAACTGCTGCTTCCTTGAAGGGTTAGGTTCAAATAAAATAAATACAAAAGAACTTACTGATCTATCAATGTGTGTGTCGACGTAAGCTTTCTGAAAGATCGCAAATATGTTTTAAATATAAGTATATAAATATATATATTTATACATTAATTCTTGTTTTGCCCATATATGAATGTATACATTGATTCATTCATCTTCTTTACCGCTTTATCCGATCTTCCCTCGGGTCACGGGGAGTCTGTGTCTATCTCAGGCGTCTATGGGCATTAAGGCAGGATACACCCTGGATGGATCATCACAGGGCACACACACACACACACATTCTACACTAGGGACAATTTTTCCAAGGTGCCAATCGCATGTTTTTGGACCGGGGAGGAAACCGGAGAACCCGGAGGAAAAACCCCCTGAGGCACGGGGAGAACATGCACAAACTCCACACACACATGGCTGAGACGGGAATCGAACCCCGACCCTGGAGGTGTGAGGCGAACATGCTAAGCCACCGTGCCCCTCGTATGCATATATATATATATATATATATATATATATATATATATATATATATATATATATATATATATAATTATATATCCTTATTGTCACATATACATTACAGCACAGTGAAATTCTTTTCTTCGCACATATCCCAGCTTGTTGGTTTGGAAGCTGGGGTCAGAGCGCAGGGTCATGATACGGCGCCCCTGGACACAGAGGGTTTGCTCAAGGACCCAAGGGCGGCAGCTTGGCCATACCGGGGCTCGAACCCGGATCTTCCGATCAGCAGCCCAGCGCCTTAGACCACTGAGGCTACCCCCTCCCCTGAGCTACCCCCTCCCCTATATATGTATATATGATATACATACATACACACAGATAAAGGATTGTATTATAAAAATACAAAAGTTGCTTTTAGTTAATTAAAATTTAAATGTTTAACGGTTTACGAATGACTAATAATTGTATCCTAACTTAGTTATCTGGTGTTTGGTAACGAAGAGCCATTCATAAGAAGACGGCACTGCATTTTTGCAGCTAATCAATCATTTGATTGTTAATCAGAAACGTAATAAATGTCATTCATGCAATTGTATGCAATATTTATTGCTCATTGGATGCCTTTTTGAAAGATGCATGTTTTTTACCTTCAACACATTCTTCTATTTGGATACATTTTCTGTTCTAAGTGGAAACAAGTCTGGGCAAACTATCGAGTACACACCAATCAGAGGATGCGTTTCTATACTGTCTTTATTCTTACCAACAAAAAAAAATGAATGATATTCATTCATCTTCTATCGCTATATCCGATCTTCCCTCGGGTCACGGGGAATCTGTGTCTATCTCAGGCGTCTATGGGCATTAAGGCAGGATACACCCTGGATGGAATGCCAACCCATTGCTGGACACACACACACACACACACACACACCACACACGCCAATTTTTCCAAGCTGCCAATCAAACTGCCGTGCACGAGGGAGAACATGTTAAACTCCACACAAACACACAGCGGAGGCGTTAATCGAACCCCGACCCTGTAAGTGTGAGGCGAACGTGCTAACCACTAAGCCACCGTGCCCCCTATGAAAGATATTTGACATTCAAAATATGAAGCCACTTTCATCTCAAAGCCACTTTCATCTCAAATCCATAAATACGGTCCATCCTTTTATGCACTTAATGTTCTTTTTTTTTATTAACGGAGCAGTTTTCAGGTGCAGTTTTTCTCTCGTTATTTAAGTGTTTATCATAACTTGGACGTGCACGTTTGTTATAGTAACACACAAGTAGTTCTACTGACTCTATACACACTCTTTCCTCTGCACAAGACTAATTATGGTCTAAAGTGCAGCTTGAAGGCAGGAAATATGACATATGGCACGGTGGCTTAGTAGTTATCACGGTCCCCTCACACCTCCAGGGTCGGGGTTCGATTCCCGTCTCGGCCATGTGTTGCATGAAGATGAATGAATGAATGAATGCATGCATAGATAGATAGATAGATAGATAGACAGACAGACAGACAGACAGATAGATAGATGTTTGCATGAAGATGAATGAATGCATGATAGATAGATAGATAGATAGATAGATAGATAGATAGATAGATAGATAGATGTTTGCATGAAGATGAATGAATATATACATACATATATACATACACATAGATAGATAGATAGATAGATAGATAGATAGATAGATAGATAGATAGATAGATAGACAGACAGACAAGATAGATAAGATAGACCGATAGATAGATAGATAGATAGATAGATAGATAGATAGATAGATAGATAGGATGGATAGATAGGATAGCCGATAGACAGATAGATGGATAGACGGAGAGATAGAAGGATATATATATATATATATATATAGATAGATAGATAGATAGACAGACAGACAGATATAGACAGATAGATAGATAAAAATAGGATAGATAGGATGGATAGATAGGCCGATAGACAGATAGATAGACAGATAGATAGACAGATAGACCGATAGATAGACAGACAGATAGATAGATAAAATAGGATAGATAGGATGGATAGATAGGCCGATAGACAGATAGATAGACCGATAGACAGATAGATAGATAGATAGATAGATAGATAGATAGATAGATAGACAGATAGATAGATAGATAGATAGATAGACAGATAGATAGATAGATAGACAGATAGACAGAATAGACGGATAGATAGACAGATAGATAGATAGAGATTAGAATTAATACAGATAGACAGATAGATAGATAGATAGATAGATAGATAGACAGACAGATAGAGATAGATAGATAGATAGACCAGATAGATAGACCGATAGACAGATAGACAAATAGATGGATATATAGATATAGACAGATAGATAGCCCGATAGATAGATAGGCAGATAGAGACAGATAGGTAGACCGATAGACCGATTGATAAAATAGGATAGATAGATAGATAGATAGATAGATAGAACAGACAGATAGAGATAGATAGATATAGATAGATAGATAGATAGATAGATAGATAGATAGATAGATAGATAGATAGATAGACAGATAGATAGACAGATAGATAGATAGAGACAGATAGGTAGACAGATAGATAGACAGACAGACAGATACAGACAGACAGATAGATAGATAGACAGATAGACAGATATCGATAGACAGATAGACCGATAGACCAGATAGAGACAGATATAGACAGATAGACGGATAAATAGATATAGACAGACAGATAGATAGACCGATAGACAGATAGGTAGACCGATAGATAAAATAGGATATATATATATATAGATAGATAAACAGACAGACAGATAGATAGAGATAGACAGATAGACAGACAGATAGATAGACAGACAGAAAGATAGACAGACAGATAGGTAGACATAGATAGATAGATAGACAGACAGATAGATAGACAGATAGACATAGATAGACAGATAGATAGACAGATAGATAGGACAGATATGTAGACCGATAGATAGAACAGATAGATAGATTGACAGATAGATAGAGAGATGCAGATAGATAGAGACAGATAGATAGACAGATAGATAGACAGATAGATAGACAGATAGGCAGATAGATAGAGACAGATAGATAGATAGGTCGGAACAGACAGACAGAAAGAAAGACAGATAGATAGACCGATAGATAGATAGACAGATAGACAGACAGATAGATAGACAGATAGATAGACAGATAGGCAGATAGATAGAGACAGATAGGTAGACCGATAGATAAACAGACAGACAGATAGATAGGCAGACAGATATAGACAGATAGATAGACAGACAGACAGACATGATAGATAGAGACAGATATAGACAGACAGACAGATATAGATAGACAGATAGACAGAAATATAGATAGATAGATAGACAGATAGATAGACAGATAGGTAGATAGATAGAGACAGATAGGTAGACCGATAGATAAACAGACAGACAGATAGATAGACAGATAGGCAGATAGATAGAGACAGATAGGTAGACCGATAGATAAACAGACAGACAGATAGATAGACAGATAGATAGACAGATAGGCAGATAGATAGAGACAGATAGGTAGACCGATAGATAAACAGACAGACAGATAGATAGACAGATAGATAGACAGATAGATAGACAGATAGGCAGATAGATAGAGACAGATAGGTAGACCGATAGATAAACAGACAGACAGATAGATAGACAGATAGATAGATAGACAGATAGGCAGATAGATAGAGACAGATAGATAGACAGACAGACAGATAGATAGACAGATAGATAGACAGATAGAGACAGATAGAAGACAGATAGACACAGATAGATAAAATAGGATAGATAGATAAAATAGGACAGATAGGACAGACAGATAAATAGACAGACAGACAGATAGAACATGTATAAAATAGAGGTGTACTTGGTGCTGTGCTGCAGCTCACCGGCTTTCACACAGGTACTGCGGCAGCTGCGTGGTTTTCCCGCTTCCTGTTTCACCAGTGACAACCAGAAACTGGTTTTTCTTCACCGCTTCTATGAGTGCATGTTTGTGCTGATAAATGGGGAGGTGTTTGGACTCGGACTGTCCAGTCCAGCTCGACTCGTCCTCCTCGGACATGCTGGACTTAACAACACAACCAAATAATCACGTGTACATACACAATCTACACGGAAGGAGATCCGGCACTGCGTGCTCCTCTTTACTACTGATTGTGGTTTAACACCACGTAGGCGGTCTATATTTAATAATAATAATAAGTTTATTAAAAATGCCAAATAAACAATCCGTAAAAAAAAATAATGAGCAGCGATTTCACTAATAACGCTCTTTTTCCGGCATCATGTGTACGTTTTTGTTACGTAAATAAAAAAAACAACAAAAAAACATTTCACGCCACTGCCATCTAGGGCACCGGAGGTATGGATCAAATAACACGGAGATGAAATTACGTCGAGGCACGGTGGTTTAGTGGTTAGCACGTTCGCCTCACACCGCCAGGGTCCGGGTTCGATTCCCGTCTCGATTCCACCATGTGTGTGTGGAGTTTGTGCATGTTCTCCCCGTACCTCAACGAGGTTTTTCTCCGGGTTCTCCCCGGTCCAAAAACATGCAGGGTAGGTTGATTGGCACCTTGGAAAAATTGTCCCTAGTGTATGAGTGTGTGTGTGTGTGTGTGTGTGTGTGTGTGTGTGTGTGTGTGTGCCCTGCGTGTGAATGGGTTGGCATTCCATCCAGGGTGTATCCTGCCTTAATGCCCATAAACGCCTGAGATAGGCACAGGATCCCCGTGACCCGAGGGAAGATCGGACATAGCGGTAGAAGATGAATGAATGAATGAATGAAATTACGTCTGAATTGCATCTGTAAACAGAACATTCATGTAGTTTTACCTGGTGCTTGTTCCTGTGTACTTTGTTTGTGTATTTCATAAAATATGACTAAAACACGAGGCACGGTGGTTTAGTGGTTAGCATGTTCGCCTCACACCGCCCGGGTCTGGGTTCGATTCCCGTCTCGGCCATGTGTGTGTGTGGAGTTTGCATGTTCTCCCCGTGCCTCAGGGGTTTTTTTCTCTCCGGGTTCAAAAACATGCACGGTAGGTTGATTGGCACCTTGGAAAATTGTGTGATTGTGAATGTGTGTGTGTGCCCTGTGATGGGTTGGCATTCCATCCAGGGCCCCATTCATTTTTCCATAGAAAATGAACGGGGCCGGAATTTCATGCGTCACAACTTGGCCCGAGAGTGTCCGACATGCAAATGGGATATATCCGCTTGTAGGGGGTCTGGAGTGGATCAAGCTATTATGCCTCTTGAACCCCACACCCGTTCGGAATTCCGCGAAATTGACAACATTCCGACCCCATAGAGAATGAATGTGGAAATTTGATGCTCCATTGTTCGGTCCGTGTTCGCCTGACATGCACATAAGACATATCCACTCGTAGGTGAGATGGAGAATCCAAGTGATTCCCAGACCCACTTGGAATTCCTGGAATTCTACATTGCTCTGGCCCATAGAGATGAATGGGGAAAATTTCCACACTCCGCTGTTCGGCCGTAGTCCGAGGTTTGCATCGGCAAGAGTCACTCACATTTTCTTCAGGCAATGCCCCACGTCTAGTTTGTCCTTATAGTCTCTACATTCATTTTCACTTTACATTTTGGGTATGTATACTTTACTGGAGTAATTTTTCAGTGGGATTTTTACTCCTTTGCATTTTCACGCAATGACTTTCTACTCCTTATATTATAAAAATAGCCTCGTTACGTTAGCCTTTCATTTCGGCTCGTTTTCAATTCGGCTTGTCGTCTTTCTAAAAAAAAAAAACATACCATTCCCACACCCTATTGGTTTGTACACGATCCATCACACCTGCACAAATCACGTCACACTGCAGCGAGGACATAACCAGTGTTCATTCATTCATTCATTCATTCATCTTCTACCGCTATATCCGATCTTCCCTCGGGTCACGGGGAGCCTGTGCCTATCTCAGGCGTCTATGGGCATTAAGGCAGGATACACCCTGGATGGAATGCCAACCCATCGCAGGGCACACACACACTCACATTCACACATCACATTCACACACACTCATTCACATACTAGGGACAATTTTCCAAGGTGCCAATCAACCTACCGTGCATGTTTTTGGACCGGGAGGAGGAAACCGGAGAACCCGGAGAAAAACCCCCTGAGGCACGGGGGGAGAACATGCAAACTCCACACACACATGGCCGAGACGGGAATCGAACCCGGACCCTGGCGGTGTGAGGCGAACGTGCTAACCACTAAACCACCGTGCCCATAACCAGTGTTGTTACTCAAAAAAAGATTTATTTATTTGATTTATTTTGTACTTATTTCTTAAAAGTGACTATTTCTCCACTCCCGGATCATTTATCAAACGGGTGCTTTCTCTTCGTCCTCCGGCGAATGAAACTACAATAGGGAGTTCTGTAGAGACACGTTTCCAGTAAATTAGCGAATGCATTTGGTGCGGCCTAAGATTTTTATCCTTAAAGGCATTTTTCAAATTTCAAATTTCAACTAAGTCTTTTTAAACCCTAGTGTCTATACTTCTAATTCATCCGTGTTATGAATGTGAATACATTTGAAACCCTTTTCCAGTGTGATATGCAGTTATCTAAAACTAATAGTGAGCAGTTGAGGGTAAAGGGCCTCGCCCAATATTGGCAGCTTGCCTACAATGTCCAACATCCTAACCTCTGTAATACAACTTCCAGCACTTTGGTCCTTGACAAAAAACTTATTGTATACTGTATATTTTCATTGTGGGGACACGGTGGCTTAGTGGTTAGCACGTTCGCCTCACACCGCCAGGGTCCGGGTTCGATTCCCGTCTCGACCATGTGTGTGTGGAGTTTGTGCATGTTCTCCCCGTGCCTCAGGAGGTTTTTCTTCCGGGTTCTCCGGTTTCCTTTTCCTCCCAGGTCCAAAAACATGCACGGTAGGTTGATTGATTGGCACCTTGGAAAATTGTCCCTAGTGTATGAATGTGTGTGTGTCCTGTGATGGGTTGGCATTCCATCCAGGGTGTATCCTGCCTTAATGCCCATAGACGCCTGAGATAGACACAGACTCCCCGTGACCCGAGGGAAGATAAAGCGGTAGAAGATGAATGAATGAATATTTTAAGTGTGTTTATTATTGAAATGCAGATCAATCTGCTCAAAGTTGATCGTGTGTTTTAACGTTGTTAAAAAAAATCTAATGAAAACGGTTCAAACATTTTTCCTTTTTTAAAAATCTGGATGGAGTTGTATTTAATATTGGGAAACGCCCACTAAGTTCATTCATTCATTCATTCATTCATTCATTCATCTTCTACCGCTATATCGTCTATGGGCATTAAGGCAGGATACACCCTGAATGGAATGTCAACCCATCACAGGGCACACACACACACACACACACACACACACACACACACACACACACACACACACACACATTCATACACTATGGACAATTTTCCAAGGTGCCAATCAACCTACCGTGCATGTTTTTGGACCGGGAGGAAACCGGAGAACCCGGAGAAAAACCCCCTGAGGCACGGGGAGAACATGCACAAACTCCACACACACACACATGGCCGAGACGGGAATCGAACCCTTGTGTTGTGAGGCGACCGTGCTAACCGCTAACCCCCTACTAAGTAAGTTAAAACGCAGCTTGTCATATTGCTAAGATTCTACCAAACCCTGAAAGTCTTTAATACTTTTGCACTACATCAAAAAGAGCCAGTTCTTTTATTACTAAGTTGTGTTCACACCGTGGCCTCGGTCAAGTGTTCATTCGGAATATTTCTCTTTTTTTCCTTTTACAGCTCGATTCTGACTTTCTTTACATTTCCAGGCATTGGACTGATGTTGGAACATCCTGTCTGTGTCTTATGACAAAAATGCACAGTCAGCCACAGAAAGTTCCTGTCCATTTAAAAGTAAAACAAGGTCAGAGAAAAGAGGCATAGCATATCCTTATCTAATGCCTACACAAGCTAGAAAGAAGAAGGGAATGGGAGAGTAAGCAATTTCTAAATGACATCTTTCAGCCAACCTGCTGAATAATGTACTGTCTATGAAGGAGATGCCGAGTGAGTTTTATCATGTGGGTCAGGACTGGGTGTCGCCCAACAATCGCTAAGCGCAAGACCAATACTCCCCAATGTGTGGCTTACAGGAGGCACGTTTATCTAAATGCAGCAATTAGAATCTAAAAAAGGCCTCCCTACTGCTCCTTAAGGCTAAAATAACATTAATTCATTCATCTTCTAGTACTATATCCGATCTTCCCTCGGGTCTATGGGCATTAAGGCAGGATACACCCTGGATGGAATGCCAACCCATCGCAGGGCACACACACACACATTCACACACTAGGGACAATTTTCCAAGGTGCCAATCAACTTACCGTACATGTTTTTGGACCGGGAGGAAACCGGAGAACCCCGATAAAAAACCCTGAGGCACGGGGAGAACATGAAAACTCCACATACACATGGCCGAGACGGGAATCGAACCCGGACCCTGGCGGTGTGAGGCGAACGTGCTAACCACTAAGCCACCGTGCCCCTTTCTCCATATTCATTCATTCATTCGTTCATCTTCTACCGCTATATCCGATCTTCCCTCGGGTCACGGGGAGTCTGTGTCTATCTCAGGCGTCTATGGGCATTAAGGCAGGATACACCCTGGATGGAATGCCAATCCATCACACACACACACACACTCACATTCACACACACATTCATACACTAGGGACAATTTTCCAAGGTGCCAATCAAACTACCGTGCATGTTTTTGGACCGGGAGGAAACCGGAGAACCCGGAGAAAAACCCCTGAGGCACGGGGAGAACATGCACAAACTCCACACACACATGGCCGAGACGGGAATCGAACCCGGACCGTGGAGGTGTGAGGCGAACTTTCTAACCGCTAAACCACCGTGCCCCTTTCTCCATATTCATTTCAGTTTAATGGATTTTTATGTGTATAACACTTTTAACATCTCAAAGCAGCTTTACAAGCTGTTCTAAAGTTGCACAAAAGTGCTTCTGGTACGAGATAAAAACCGACGAGAGGAACACGACTCAATTGGGAAACCTGTTCTCATCTGGGAGGCATAGAATGTCCATTCATGCATTCATGCAAAGTTTAAATACAACCTGTGGTCCTGTGTGGTCTCCATTTAAAGAGAACTCCATCCAGAGGTAGCATGCTTATACATTCATTCATTCATTCATCTTCTACCGCTTCTACCCCCGCCCGTTTATCCAATCATTCCCTCGGGTCACGGGGAGTCTGTGTCTCTATCTCAGGCGTCTATGGGCATTAAGGCAGGATACACCTCTGGATGGAATGCCAACCCATCGCAGGGCACACACACACACACACACACACACACACATTCATACACTAGGGACAATTTTCCAAGGTGCCAATCAACCTACTGTGCATGTTTTTGGAGGAAACCGGAGAACCCGGAGAAAAAAACCCCCTGAGGCACGGGGAGAACATGCACAACTCCACACACACATGGCCGAGACGGGACTCAAACCCAGGACCCTGGCCCCTAATGGACCCTAATGATTCTTTGCCACCTGTATCTAATCAAATTGTTGCACTCGATCAGATCCAAAATAAATAGCAAATTTGCTGTTGGTGCATTATGTAGATTTCAAAAAAATACAAAAAAAAAGAAGATAGGAGTGAAGGGGGGATTGCTAAAGGCAGTTCAAGATGGTAAACATGGTAAACATATATATTTGAATCCATATAGCGGGGCACGGTGGCGTAGTGGTTAGCACATTCGGCTCACGCCGCCAGGGCCCGGGTTCGATTCCCATCTCGGCCATGTGTATGTGTGTGTGGAGTTTGTGCATGTTCTCCCCGTGCCTCAGGGGGTTTTTCTCCGGGTTCTCCGGTTTCCTCCCGGTCCAAAAACATGCACTGTAGGTTGATTGGCACCTTGGAAAATTGTCCCTAGTGTATGAATGTGTGTGTAAATGTGTGTGTGTGTGTCCTGTGATGGGTTGGCATTCCATCCAGGGTGTATCCTGCCTTAATGCCCATAGACGCCTGAGATAGGCACAGGATCCCCATGACCCGAGAGAAGATCGGATAAAGTGGTTGAAGATGAATGAATGAATGAATGAATCCATATATATGGATCATTTGAATTAACAAGAAACACCCACCCCCTTAGTGCCTTTCTTTTTGGGTTCAGCCCATCAAAGTGCCTGTGCACAGCCCTGTGTCTATCTATTTTTAGTAGGTGTGGACATTTACCCTTGGGCACTCTCTACCCTAACAGAGGTTCAGCTTCATTGTCTAAGTACTATGTGTGGTCCAGGCGTACACATGTGCAATGGGGAGACAATAGCCATATTCTCTATCTATTCAATGCACGCTGCACCGTGTTCCTAAGAAGAGTGTCTAGATAACAATACGCCTTGGGGTTTTCTGAAGGGGACGGCTGGAACACTGACGGCGATAAAGACTGGTGTATAGTGATGAGTGTGGTGTGAGAATCTTGGTAATCAGTCTAACATGGTGCTCACCCGCAATATTATTTGTGCGTTTAGTTCAAATATTTCTATTATACTATTATATTAATATTTCTTGTTTGACTTTTTTTTTAAATTAAACTAATCACCCCACCGGGGCACGGTGGCTTAGCAGTTAGCACGTTCGTCTCACACCTCCAGGGTCGGGGGTTCGATTCCCATCTCAGCCATGTGTGTGTGGAGTTTGCATGTTCTCCCCGTGCCGCAGGGGGTTTTTCTCCGGGTTCTCCGGTTTCCTCCCGGTCCAAAAACATGCACGGTAGGTTGATTGGCACCTTGGAAAAGTTTGCCACCCCTGTTAGGCACCATAGATAAAGACGTCTAAGAAAATCTATCTATAATATAAACGTCTTGGATTAGTTACACTTGTGTGTCTGTTTAATGTTTATTTCATATCTCTTACTGTCATTATTCATCACTTTTGTAATGTAATGTACAGTAACAACAGGAAATTCTTTTGTAAAAAAAAAAAATGTGCAAACAATGATTTATCAGAATAACTCATAAAATGAATCACAAGGAAACTCATGGTGAGATTTCAACATCAACCAAACCCATATATGCAGTCATTTGGGAGGATTTTTAAGCCATTGTTATGTCTGGAAGCAGTAAACATATATTTTTTCAAAATATCTCTTGACCCGATGAAGCTGGGAGAATGGCTGTGAATTATGACAATATTATTAAGACAATAAATATGACAAAATGACTACCAAGTATGGGGCACGGTGGCTTGGTGGTTAGCACGTTCGCCTCACACCGCCAGGGTCGGGGGTTCGATTCCCATCTCGGCCATGTGTGTGTGCATGTTCTCTCCGTGCCTCAGGGGGTTTTTCTACGGGTTTCTCCGAAAAACATGCACGGTAGGTTGATTGGCACCTTGGAAAATTGTCCCTAGTGTATGAATGTGTGTGTGTGTGTGTCCTGTGATGGGTTGGCATTCCATTCAGGGTGTATCCTGCTTTAATGCCCATAGACGCCTGAGATAGGCACAGACTCCCTGTGACCCGAGGGAAGATCGGATATAGTGCTAGAAGATGAATGAATGAATGTATGAATGAAAGATACGATACTCTGACTAACTCTTACAGCCAAAGTCAGACTACAAGCACCTGAGATGACGGCTAAGACAAGAAGGAGCTTTAAACAACACTTGGAGCAGAAAAGCAGAATGCAGCAGAAAAATGGAACACTATGGATAAGACTCTGAGAAGAGTCGTTGGAAATGGTCAAACTTAATCAGCAACCTACTAGAGGTTCAACAGGATGTTGGACTTCCAGAAATCCTGTGGATACCTGGCATATGCAAAAGAGTGTAATTAAAGATAGTGATCAAAACACAAGAGCTAGGAGAGGCATTGGATCTAAAAGGAAAGTCCAAATCATAATCGTTTCAATGGGAAAAATTTTGGAAGTACTACTACTCTGCTATTTTAGAGTAGAAGGAAATCCAAGAACCTGACTTGCTTAGTATTGTGTAAGCAGGCCATCATCTACCAAAGGCTGCATCACTAGGGGAACGCATGCTTGATGAAGGGAGTATCGAAAGTATACATGAGTATACTGCTTGCTACAGTTGCTACATAAACACATGATTTAAGGCAGGACAGAATCCTGAACCACTTTTTTTCAGAGCATCACAAATATTGGCTTAGGAAAAACATTGTTGCGCCAAATTCCTATGATCCAGTTCTCTTTAAAAGGAATGTTAGTACTTATTAATTTTTAGTACTTTAGTACACATATACACAGCATTACAGCAATTGTTTCTTCGCATATCCCAGGTTGTTTGTAAAAGCAGGGTCATCATAGGAACAGCACCCAGGACGACAGAGGGTTAAGGGCCTTGCCCATTGTTGCCCTTGGTTGATATCAGGGACCGGATCCCTGACCTTCCGATATCAGCACCACCCAGCACCTTAACTACTGAGCTACCCCAATAGAATGGACTGCATGGGGGCAACATGTCCACCACCGAAAACACCCGACCAATTCACCCTGGTGCACTAAGGCACTCTTAATGTACCAGTGTGCATAAAATGTCCTGATCTGGTTTTACCTCTAACCATTGCATGGATCTTACGCACCAACTTGAGAGTGTGCAGGTGTGAGTGTATTTAGCCACCCAAACCAGTTACCTGAATGCAAAAATGTGGTTCAGGGAGTAATAACGGGGGTGACAGGGCAATGCGTGTGTAAATTTGACACGTCATGTCTTACTTACTTGAGAATCTGTTTAATCAGGAACGTGCAGCTTTCTTTGGTAATTGACTTAATCAAAGGCCTTTGACTTATTTATGAACTTCTTTTGGGTTTTTGGGTACCAAAGTCATAATCTTACCTTACCAGAAGAAACTACATCCAGAGAGTTATGATAAACACATGATAAACAGATCACAAGTCACAGATCACAAAAATGATGAAAAAAGATTCTTGCGAAATGTATTAAAAAAGACAATATGTACTTCTGTCTCTTTTGTAGAATTGCATTGCATTGGCTTGTTATCTTACTTTCTGGTTTTCGGGCGATCTGGTTATTCATTCATTCATTCATTCATCTACCGCTTTATCCGATCTTCCTTTGGGTCACGGGGAGCCTGTGCCTATCTCAGGCGTCTATGGGCATTAAGGCAGGATACACCCTGGATGGAATGCCAACCCATTGCAGGACACACAAACACACATTCACACACACATTCATACACATTCATACAAGGTGCCAATCAACCTTCCGTGTATGTTTTTGGACCGGGAAGGAAACCGGAGACCCCTGAGGCACGGGGAGAACATGCAAACTCCACACACACATGGCCGAGACGGGAATCGAAGCCGGACCCTGGCGGTGTGAGGCGAATGTGCTAACCACTAAGCCACCGGTGCCCCTGCGATCTCGTTATCACGGATTAAATTTCTGCCAATATACCAAGATGATGAGTATTTTTTTTTAGAGAAATATATTATCGATGTTGCATATCGAACATTCCTCATGATCAATAATGAATTTTTCTGTACAAGAACGGTTTTCTTCATAAGAGCAGGTTCTACGGGCAACATTTTCACAGCATTGTATATAATAACTATACGTATCTTGTTGTGTCCATGAGATAATGAACTTGTGAGAAAACAACTTTTCTTAAATCTAACGATTGTTCGCCGAAAGAGCAAATATCGTCTGTACATCGTCTGCGGTGTGAGGCGAACGTGCTAAGCCACCGTGCCTCTTATCGTCTGTATAGTACAATATAAACCTTTACATTCTGTTTTTTTTGTAAGGTTAAAAATTTATTAAGAAATGTTAATAAATATACATCAATGCATTATTTAAAATGAAATTGAAGTGTTTTGTGTGCACATTGTAGGGTTTAAACTACAAAAATAGGCATTTATAGGCTTTTTTGGACTGCATCCAAAAGTCACGGTTTCTCATAATTCGCTGGTGCTCCATAAACGTCAATTCAGGGGTCGACATTATTTGTGAAATCAAATCAAATCATTCATTCATTCATTTATAAATCTTCTAGCGCTTTATCCGATCTTCCCTCGGGTCACGGGGAGCCTGTGTCTATCTCAGGCGTCTATGGGCATTAAGGCAGGATACACCCTGGATGGAATGCCAACCCATCACAGGACACACACACACACACACACACACACACACACACACACACACACACACACACACACATTCATACACTAGGGACAATTTTCCAAGGTACCAATCAATCTACCGTGCATGTTTTTGGACCGGCGGAGGAGGAAAAGGAAACCGGAGAACCCGGAGAAAAAAAGAGAAAAACCCCCTGAGGCACGGGGAGAACATGCACAAACTCCACACACACATGGCCGAGACGGGAATCGAACCTGGACCCTGGCGGTGTGAGGCGAACGTGCTAACCACTAAGCCACCGTGCGGCAATGAAATCAAATCTTTTTGGTTTTATTTATGCATTTGAGGATTTTAGTAACTTGTGTGTGTTTGTGTGTGTGTGTGTGTGTGTGTGTGTGTGTACATATGAGAAATCATCCATACAAGCTTCTGAAAAACACATTATGCATCAATTGTTCAAGTTTTATTAACCTTTTACTGACCTTTTTATTTTCAACCTTTATTAACCGTTTGTCTCCCCCTGCTGGATACAATAACTATTACAATTAGAGTGTCAACAATCACAATTAATACACAGAGAAAATCTATTTATTTCTCTATAATTGGAGCTTTTTATAACAGTGTAGTGCACAGATTATTTTTAATAATATGTATGAACTGATTGTATGAAATGTGATGTTAAAAGTGCTGATTCATACCTCAGAAATCTCCTCATCACCTCCCGTAGTGCACCTCGCTGTCTGAGAGCGTCTCAGCACTGCTCGCCTGCTTCCACCTTCTCTCAGGGGAAGAGCTAAAGATCAGCTCAAGGCTCTTCTTCTCTGTTCTGGTACCGAGGTGGTGGAATAAACTTCCCCTGGATGTCTGAACAACAGAGACACTGCTGCATCTTCAAACCACGACTGAAGACCCCGATCTCTTCCAACAACACCCCATAATAACACTTCTTCCTTCTCACTGTACAGGAATTCATATTAATAAAATAAAAAAAAAAAATTAACTGTGTATATGCTTATTGTGTACTTAAGTTTGTATCAACCCTACCTGAACAAATGTATCCTTAGACGGAGACCTAAAGCACTATTTGTAAGTCGCCCTGGATAAGGACGTCCGCAAAATACTGTAAATGTAAATTCTGAAATGGTTTAGAGCAGATATACATCTACATCTATGTTAGTTATCTCATTGTGAACTCACAATCGTTAACTCACAATACTTATTGTGAGAAATCATCAGTGTTCATTCATTCATTCATTCATTCATCTTCTACCGCTTTATCCGATCTTCCCTCGGGTCACGGGGAGTCTGTGTCTCCTTAAAGAATCTCAGGCGTCTATGGGCATTAAGGCAGGATACACCCTGGATGGAATGCCAACCCATCACAGGACACACACACACACACACATTCATACACTAGGGACAATTTTCCAAGGTGCCAATCAACCTACCGTGCATGTTTTTTGGACCGGGAGGGAAACCGGAGAACCCGGAGAAAAAACCCCCTGAGGCACGGGGAGAACATGCAAACTCCACACACACATGACCGAGACGGGTATCGAACCCGGACCCTGGAGGTGTGAGGCGAACGTGCTAACCACTAAGGTTATTTCAGAAGAGTGCGTCAAACTGGCAGCCCTTAGTATGACTCCGTATCCATGAAGTAGCTCTCAGCTTCAAAAAGGTTGGTGACCCCTGGTTTAGAGGTTAAGAAGAGGGAGGGGTGTATCTGTGTTACTGATCAGAAGATCAGGGTTTCGAGCCCAGATATCGCCAAACTGCTACTCTCGGGTCCTTTAGCAAGGCCCGGAACTCTCTTCCAAACAAGCTGGGGGATATGCGAAGAAACAATTTCACTGTGCAGAAATGCAGTTGGGGAAAAAAAGTGCCAGTACTCTCTTGTGCACTGATGACATGCAAATCAACACATTTCTACAATAAAAAAGTCAGTATTCAGAGATGTCAAAACAAACTAATTTGACAACATTGTGTGTGTGTGTGTGTGTGTGTGTGTGTGTGTGTATTTATGTGAGCAGGCCCGACACTAAAGCTACGAAGAGGCAGAACCATCAAAGTGCAAAGCCAAAGTTTTCAGAATCATCCGAATCAGTTTTCCGAATCATCTCACCGAGCAAGCGGACTCCTGCTGATGCAGACTCCTAAATCCTCTAAAGTGGGTCTAGTTGTCTGCGAGAGAGTACGCGCTTGCACGAGAGTGAGAGAGCGAGGAGGTTCTCATAGCCTTCGCCTGAAACTTCCACCCATGTGAATCCCTGTGAGATATATTATCTCCGCCACTCGAACATTGTGTTCTGTTTGTTCATTGGTTACTTTCATAATTACCGCATTTTTTGTCTTTCTTTTTTTTATATAAAGATAGTTGTAAAATGTAAAATAAAAACAGAACACAGTGATTTGCAAATCTCCGACATGCCTGTTTTATTCACAATAAAGCATATCAAATGTTTAAATTGATCATTTATACATTTATACATTATACATTATATCATTTATATGTTTCAAGGAATACAATAAGGTCCTGTTAATTTTGATGGGTACAATAAAAAAAAGACTTAGCATTGTGAGTGTGTGTGTGTGTGTGTGTGTGTGTGTGTGTGTGTGTGTGTGAAACTTATTGCAATCTTTACATGTTAAATCCACTATAAGACATGACATACAGGTCATGGAATCAATAAAAAAATACATGAAATGACGAGGTTTCGGGGGGGGGGGGGGGGGGGGGGGGGCGGGAAGGTGTTGGGGTTAATCGAGGTAAAAATTGAAATCGCAAATCTTAACGAATGTAACTAGATTTTTAAATATTATTTAATACAAATAATGGATTTTCTTAATATCTTATAATTTATGAACATTCTTAAATAATTTCAGCAATAATATAGGTTACCATGTGAGGTTATAGTGAGAGGATATATATAGATATATATATATATATATATATATATATATATATATATACACGTGCTATACCATGAATATTCCATACTGTGCATATATACATATAACGGATACCACTACGTGCATATCTTATATATATATAATATATATATATATATATATAATATTTATTTTTATTTATTTATATATTTAATATACAATTTCAAAGAGAAGAAGAACAAGCAAAGCTTACTTTACACAGGACTAATCGATCTTGCCTCAGAGAGAAGGATTTTTATTTTGCCTTTATAAATCAGGCATAAAGCTTAATTTCGACACATTCATCAAAATCAAAAGAGGACATGAGACGTTTATTTTCTCAAAGTTAAATCTCAAATGTATTTAAATGGTCATTTAGTGGTCTACACTCACCACCAAGCTGGAAGACCTGGGACTCAGCTCATCTTTATGTCAGTGGATCTCCAATTTCCTAACTGGGAGACCACAGGCAGTAAGGATGGGTGGACACGTCTCAGCCTCACTCACTCTCAGCACTGGAGCCCCACAGGGTTGTGTTCTGAGCCCCCTGCTGTACTCCCTGTACACACACGACTGTGTGGCCACCACCAGCTCCACCACCATCATTAAGTTTGCTGACGACACCGTCGTGGTAGGCCTGATCTCTGACAACGATGAGACAGCCTACCTGAAGGAGATTGGGAATCTGGAGAACTGGTGCCAGAGGAACAACCTTCTTCTAAATGTCAGCAAGACAAAGGAGCTGATAGTGGACTTCAGTACCAAGCAGGAGAGGATCTACCAGACCCCAGTCATCAACGGGAGCCCAGTGGAGAAAGTGGACAGCTTCAAGTACCTCGGTGTTCACATCACGCAGGACCTGTCATGCTCCTGTCACATCAACACCGTGGTGAAGAAGGCCCGACAGCGTCTCTACCACCTCAGATGCCTGAGAGACTTCAGACTGCCCTCTAAGGTGCTCATTAACTGTTACTCCTGCACCATAGAGAGCATCCTGACGGGAAACATCGCAACCTGGTTCGGGAACAGCACCGTGCAGGACAGACGAGCCCTACAGAGGGTAGTGCGTTCAGCTGAACGCATTATCCGAACTGAGCTCCCTGACCTGCACTCGATCTACAGCAAGCGGTGCTGGACCAAGGCCAGGAAGGTCATGAAGGACCTCAGCCACCCCAGCAATGGACTGTTCTCTCTGTTGCGGTCTGGAAAGCGCTTCCGCTCCCTCAAGGCCAATACAGAGAGACTGAGGAGGAGCTTCTACCCGCAGGCAATACGGTCTCTCAATCAGCACACCACACAGTACTGATCCATTTTGCATATCGGCACATCTTGCACTCACTCTGGACATTCGCCATACCAGTGGTCACTCGTGGTCACTGTTCACTCATGGACACAATACACACAACATACTTAATCACGCACACAAGCCACTTTAAATGCCACTGCACATCCGCATATTTGCACAATTTGCCTGGACATTCTGTATCTCATTGCACAGACAGATTTCTTTTTGATCTCTTTTGTTTTTGTTTCTTTTTTTAAAGTTCCTATTTTATATTTTATATTTGTATTTATTTTCTCTTATCTTTAATAGTCTTGTTTTATGGTCAGGGCAGTTGCCCAAGCATTTCACTGCATATCATACTGTGTATGACTGTGTATGTGACTAATAAAAATTTAATTTGATTTGAGTTTATCAATTCAAGAACTCATTCGTACATCCAGTGTATCAATAATGAACAGAATATTACAGTATATTACATTCTACAGGCATATTTCCAGTGAAGATGATGTTATTTACTGGGTGCTGGAGTTTGGCCATATAATGGATTCTTGAACTGATATTCTTCTGTAAAAAAAAAACAACAAACAAACAAAAAGAAAGAAAAAAAACAAGAAACATACATACAAAAATTCAACGTGATTTGACCATAGACATATTTCTATACAACATTATAGTAATAATTAGAAAAAAACTTCATAAAGGGATGCTGTAGAGCAAAATGTACATGAAACGTGGGCATGTGACATCATTAATTGTAACTATTTCAGATTGAATGATGTAGATTCCATTTTATTATATATTATTATATTTATTATATATTCATTCATTCATTTTCTACCGCTTTATCCGATCTTCCCTCGGGTCACGGGGGAGTCTGTGCCTATCTCAGGCGTCTATGGGCATTAAGGCAGGATACACCCTGGATGGAATGCCAACCCATCGCAGGGCAAAAACACACACACACACACACACACACACTCATTCATACACTAGGGACAATTTTCCAAGGTGCCAATCAACCTACCGTGCATGTTTTTGGACCGGGAGGAAACCGGAGAACCCGGAGGAAAAAAACCCCCTGAGGCACGGGGAGAACATGCAAACTCCACACACACATGACCGAGACGGGAATCGAACCCGGATCCTGGCGGTGTGAGGCGAACGTGCTAACCACTACGCCACCGTGCCCCTATTATATATATATATTAGACAATTTTATATACATATTATTATTATTATTATTATTATTATTATTATTATTATTATTATTATTGAAACAGAGGTTTTTGATTTTGAATAACACAGGAAAAGTATGGTACAGGTTAGATATAATTACTGACTCAGTCCAAGTGATTTTATCATACTATATTTATATGTCATGAGAATTGAAAAGCTTTATTATAATATTGCATTGCTCTATTCCATAATGAGATAATGCACAAAGAATTCACACAATGGTGGTGTGACCTGCCACTGAAGTTGTATTTCTTTCTCAAATAGTGTAATTCTGCTCATACCATGGTCATTTTCAAACTACAACGTTTAATTCATGTACGGACTTGTTTGTATGTCTCCAAGTGGCAATTTCTTTTATATATCAATATCTATATAATCTTTATATAAATATTTTTAAGACTTGTGTCAGTTTGGACTCTGGACCAAGTCTTTCAATATTAATAATAATAATAATAATAATAATAATAATAATAATAATAATAATAATAATAATAATAATAATAATTTCTGATCAGTCAGATTCAGGATATGCAACCACATTATACAATTTATTAGGAAAGTCTTCAGTACCTTTGGCTTTGGTTCTGTTTCGAGGACGGGCAGACTTGTTTATCTCCGACTGATTAGCTAGATCACACAAAAGAACACGATGTAAATAATGGAGTAAAGGTAAATAAATACATAATCCGATATTTTTGGGACCCTTATTGTGAAATATCCAGCAACATAACTGACATGAGACACACAACTGTTAGGGTGACAGTAAAGTGATGCTAACTGACTCCATACCAGAGATCATTTGCTTTATCAGGACTTTCCATATGTAAAAAAAAAACTACAGCAATAAAAATCATGGTGTCTGCCAAATGCAAATAAATCTGAAAGAAGTTGTGTATTTGTTTACAGCATTTGACAGCCTTAAACCATGAGCAAATGAAGGTTAAGAGCCTTGGTGGGCAGCTTGGTGGTGGATTCGAACCTGCAACCTTCTAGTCTAGAATACAATGCCTTAACCACTGAGCGACCACCTCCCATGTAAGATTGCCTAATTAACTAGAAGACTTAAAAAAAGCTTTAATAGCGGTTTGAACTTCGACACCCGAACCTGTTCCAGCATGGCAATGCCCGTGTGCACAAAGCGAGCTCCATGAAGATATGGTTTACATGGTTTGGAGAGAATGACCTTCATCGATCTGCTATAGAGCGATCTCAAATCTACACGGTGGTTTAATGGTTAGCACGTTCACCTCACACCGCCAGGGTCCGGGTTCGATTCCCGTCTCGGCCGTGTGTGTGTGTGGAGTTTGCATGTTTTCCCCGTGCCTCAGGGGTTTTTTCTCCGGGTTCTCCGGTTTCCTCCCCCGGTCCAAAAACATGCACGGTAGGTTGACTGGAAAATTGTCCCTAGTGTATGAATGTGTGTGGTGTGTGCGTGCCCTGTTATGTGTTGGCATTCCATCCAGGGTGTATCCTACCTTAATGCCCATAGACGCCTGAGATAGACACCCCGTGACCCGAAGGATATAGCGGTAGAAGATGAATGAATGAATGAAGGACTGGCCCCTTCACTCTACATCAGTACCTGACTATACTAAGCACCCTTGTGGCTGACGAGCACAAATGTTCATAAGAACACTCCAATATCTAGCGGAACGTCTTCCCAGAAGTGTGGAGGAAATTTTAAGAGCAAATTGGGACTAAATGTGGAATCTGATGCTCACAAAGCACATAGCCACATACTCACTAAGCACATATACATATACTTATACACATATATACATATACACATATATATATTTATGACAAGGTGTCTGCAAACCTTTGGCAATATAGTGCATTAAAAAAGGTGGAAAGGTGGTCTTGGGTTTATTTGTTTATCAAGTATGTCAGTGTTTTTATAAGCAGTAAATATCACTAGGAAAGAATTCAGAAACGTTAACCTACCGTAATAAAGGCCGGTATTTGGCTGCTGATTTGGCATTTTTCTGAACACCGCTGCAACTCCTGCTGATTATGATAAGTTTCAGTTACCTTTTTGATTGTTACAGGCAATGGTTTATAAATATTCAGCCAGTATATAATGAATTACCATCGGTGTTCTGTTCTGATCTTTGATTGGGAGAGTGCTCATCATTTTCTTAAAAATCGGGGAAAATGTATTATTAATGATCTTGTATCACAGTGAACGACAGAGAGTCGTAACACTGGATATGATCAGATGTCAAATATATTTTTCACACGTGTGTACCGTATGTTATATTTTAACAGTTATTTCAGTAAAAAAAAAACAGTTCATTAAATATGTAAAAAAAAACATACCATAGATGCTCTTTCTGGCCTGCTGACCTGGAAGAAGATCAACAAGTTGTAAGCCACTTAACACTCAATAAAATAAATAAATAAATAAAAATAAACCACTTGACAATTAACAATGTATAATTTATAGTGGTGTCAACAAAAGTGTTAATAACATCGTGACGCAATTTAATTCTAAAGGAACGCGTTTTATTAAACCTTCAACGCATTTATATCCATTCACACACACATACGCATATATGAATATATATATATATATATATATATATATATATTATATATATATATGTTATATATATATATATATATATATATATATATATATATATATATATATATATATATAGATAGTGGGGCACGGTGTGGCTTAGTGGTTAGCACGTTCGCCTCACACACGCCAGGGTCTGGGTTTGATTCCCGTCATGGACATGTGTGTGTGGAGTTTACATGTTCTCCCCGATGCCTCCTTGGGGGTTTTTTTCTATGGGTTCTCCGGTTTCCTCCCCGTCCAAAAACATGCACGGTAGGTTGATTGGCACCTTGGAAAATTGTCCCTAGTGTGTGTATTGTGTGTGTGAATGTGAGTGTGTGTGTGTGTGTCCTGCGATGGGTTTGCATTCCATCCAGGGTGTATCCTGCCTTAATGCCCATAGACGCGTGAGATAGGCACAGACTCCCCGTGACCCGAGGGAAGATCGGATAAAGCGGTAGAAGATGAATGAATGAATATATAACAAACTGATATTATTTATATTTTGTCCATCAGAACTTATTCAATAATTCCAAATGGTCTATTTGCTTCCTTTCATATCCGCCATAAGCAAATGTCGTTGCTTTTCCGATGCTAGTGCAGCTTCCAGACATGTATTTTCATATTAAAGCATTTAACCAATCACATTTCAGCATTCATCATTTGTTGCCAGGCAGAGTCAAAAGTCAGAGAAGTCTGTCCCGAGGCCTTTTCACAATCCATTCTGCAGCACCTCTAACACAGAATAAAACGTCGATGAAACTGCTGCTTCAACCAATCAGATTTTGAGTTGGTGTCACCAGCGCCCTCTAGTAGGCGTATTACATCACCGTATTCAGAGCCGTTGATTGGATAGTCTAGATTGGGTCCAATTTAGCTATTTTTGTCGCCCCCTAATGGCTGAAGGAGAAGAAAAAAACAGATTAAGTGGCAGATTTACTTCAAAATTTGGACAACTCCGAAGCTCCGCCTGTCACGAGCAGGAAGAGGATTTCTCCGCCTCTTTCACGTTAGCAACTGGTTTTGAGGAAAGAGAGGACGATGGATTTTGTTTACAAACAATCCCATTTTTTGGTGAGTAAAATGCTGCTGTTTTTCTAAATAATATTGCAAGTTTATTATTGATGTTTCTTATGTGGGTCACGGCTGGAGCTGCAGCAGAATACATGTCTGGAGCTGCAGTAGTTCGCCCCTGGTTTGTTTATTCAGTACAGGCATTTATTGTGTCTACAGCAATGGCAATGGCCCTTTTCAGACGGAGCACTACTGAAGGCCTAGGTGTAAAATGCACGGTCCTCTACTGACGCCTCTATTATCATTCAGGGGTGTCCAAACTTTTTGCACAGGGGGCCGGATTTGATGTTGTAAAATGTGGGGGGGGGGCCGACCTCGGCTGACGTTCATTACATAAAGCAACAATATATTTAAACACAGTTTAGCAAGTGTCGCGCCTAGCGTGCCGACAACAGGCCTCGTCCCGTCGCGTCGTGTCGGAGCCTCTGAGTGATGGCCTCCTGAAAAAAGTCCATTTTCCCTTTCACAAATTTTACCCCATCTTCGCAATGACACAACAACGTAACCACAGCAGTTCAAAAAACGACAATGCTAACGGGCGTCACCGGACTCATCCACGGGACGGGCGCAGACGGGAACACAGCTCATTAAATACGTGGTCCTATTTTACTATCTTTATCCAAACCGGTCGCGTGCGTCGCCCGCGTGGGGCACGGCAGCAAGCCATTCTGTGTTTCACATTTTCTTTTTTATTCTTTTTTCATTCATTCATTCATTCATCTTCTACCGCTTTATCCGATCTTCCTCGGGTCACGGGGAGCCTGTGCCTATCTCAGGCGTCTATGGGCATTAAGGCAGGATACACCCTGGATGGAATGCCAACCCATCGCAGGGCACACACACACACACATTCATTCATACACTAGGGACAATTTTCCAAGGTGCCAATCAACCTACCGTGCATGTTTTTGGACCGGGAGGAAACCGGAGAACCCGGAGAAAAACCCCTTGAAGACACAGGGAGAACATGCAAACTCCACACACACATGGCCGAGACGGGAATCAAACCCGGGCCCTGGCGGTGTGAGGCGAACGTGCTAACCACTAAGCCACCGTGCCCCCCCTTTTTTATTTTCATTTTGACAATCAAACATGTATTTTGGTTCATTTGAACATGAATTATATTATCATGGGAGTTCTATTCACAGAATTTTTGAATAACAGATACGATTATCCACAAGTGCAGGACTAATTTGATATATGACATATCATCAAATATAAATGTTGATTGAAGGGTTTATTCTGGAGTGAAAACAAAATGAAGTCAGAGTTATTTAAATGACAAATGACTTGCCTGCATTAATGTGACGGGTGATACTGAGATCTAGACTGCAGCACAACGGCCAGGTCTGGCTCAAAGGCAGAGGTATTGATGCGCAAGATGTCTCGCAGGTGAGAGTCTGTGAGCCGTGTCCTCACACGACTCTTATTTAAGTTCATAACCGAGAACGTCTTCTCACACAAATACGTCAACCCAAACAAGCTCAGCATTTTCTTAGCAAACTCTCGAATCTCTTGAAACCTGCCTTTATCCAGCTGTCGGTAAAAGTTGGCGAGAGAAAGTTGCTGGTGCCGACTGCGGCTCTCGGCGTCACACTGCAGCTCAATGAGCTCCAGCTGTAAATGGTCTGGAACATTATCTGTGTCCACGGAGAAAGGTGAGGAAAAAAGAGCGATATCTTTCTCAATAGCTGCAAAATCCCGAAAGCGTCGACCCTCGCAGTCAACTTTCCTTTTCATATTTATTGCCGCCATTTTAGAAAATTGGGGGTAAAAAGTTACACAGGGTGATGTCGCATAGAGTGCTCCTGCCTCTAGTGGGTAAATTAGGAACAGCAATTAGGAACAGCACTTATTAAGTATATGTGCGGGGTGTAGAGTGCTCCTGCCCTCTAGTGGGTAAATTAAGAACAGCACTTATTAAGATATGTGCGGGCCAGAAGTTATTAATTTTATTACAGAGGCTGCGGGCCAGATTAAGTTTGACCACGGGCCGCATTTGGCCCCGGGCCGGACTTTGGACATGTCTGCTCTCTCTCTCTCTCTCTCTCTCTCTCTCTCTCTCTCTCTCTCTATATATATATATATATAGTTGAATAAATTCTATTCATAGTCTTAATTTAATAAACCTGGGAAAGGAAGTGAGTCAGCAAGGATTATTTATTCATTCATTCATCTTCTACCGCTTTATCCGTCATGGGGATCCTGTGACTATCTCAGGCGTCTATGGGCATTAAGGCGAGAGAACCCGAGAGAACCCTAGAGAGGGAGAGAACCCGAGAGACCCCTAGAGGGGGAGAGAACTCGAGAGAACCCAGAGAGAGGGAGGGGAAGAGAACACGAGAGAACCCAGAGAGAGGGGGGAACACGAGAGAACCCAGAGAGGGGGAGAGAACACGGAGAACCCAGAGAGGGGGAAGAACACGAGAGAACCCAGAGAGGGGAGAAGAGAACCCAGAGAGGGGAGAGAACACGAGAGAACCCAGAGAGAGGGAGAGAAGCCAGAGAGGGGAGAGGACCCGAGAGAACCCTAGAGGGGGAGAGAACCCTAGAGGGGGAGAGAACCCGAGAGAACCCAGAGAGAGGGAGGGGAAGAGAACACGAGAGAACTCAGAGAGAGGGGGGGAACACGAGAGAACCCAGAGAGGGGGGAGAACCCAGAGAGGGGAGAGGGGAGAGAACCCAGAGAGGGGGAGAGAACACGAGAGAACCCAGAGAGGGGGAGAGAACCCAGAGACCCAGAGAGACCCAGAACCCGAGAGAGGGGAGGGGAGAGAGAGAACCCGAGAGAACGAGAGAACCAGAGAGAGGGAGGGAGGGGAAGAGAACACGAGAGAACCCAGAGAGAGGGGGGGGGGAACATGAGAGAACCCAGAGAGAGGGAGGGGAATAGAACACGAGAGAAAACCCAGAGAGAGGAGGGGGGGGGACACAAGAGAACCCAGAGAGAGGGGGGGGGGAACACGAGAGAACCCAGAGAGGAGGAGGGGGAGGGGGGGAATATGAGAGAACCCAGAGAGAGAGAACCAGAGAGAGGGAGGGGAAGAGAACACGAGAGAACCCAGAGAACCCAGAGGAGGGAGGGGGAACACGAGAGACAGAGAGAACCAGAGAGAGGGGGGGAGAGAGAACCCAGAGAGGGGGGGAGAACCCGAGAGAACCCAGAGAGGGGGAGAGAAACCTGAGAGAACCCAAGTGGGGGGAGAGAACCCGAGAGAACCCTAGAGGGGGAGAGAACCCAAGAGAACCCTAGAGGGGGAGAGAACCCGAGAGAACCCAGAGCAGGAGCAGGTGGGAAAAATTAGGGTGTAGGGGACAGGGAATAGGGCATAGGGGGCAAAGGGCTCAATGGCGACCCCTAGTGGTCCAGGCAGCCCAGGTCCAGAGTCTGACAGCTATGCTTACATGAACCTCTGCTTCAATACGATCATCATGGTCCTCAACATTTTTTTTCTTACATCCGTAGCCTTAAACAAGCTCGCCTATGCGCCGTTACTTTTTATTTTTTGGAATCTTTCGTGCGTCCATCAGTTTGGTCTTCATGCCAAATAGTACGGATCCTTCGTCGGTCCGCCACCTTTTTTCCGGCCAAAGAGAAAGTAGCTATGGTGCCCGTGACACTCTTTATCAGTTCAAATAGAAAGTATCTGTCGTGCATGCTGCAATTTTCTTTTAAAGGAAACGCCTTCGCAGCATTTTATTTAGAAAGTACCTTTCCTGACTCTGCCACATTTGTGATATATTATATAGATAGATTGTTGATATATTTAGTAAAGGTACATTTGTGTAGCTACATTTCTTGCTCTGGAAACTGGAAATGAAGTATCAAGCAATATCAAGCACATTTCGTATTTGTGTGTTAAGAAAAGATGAGGATAACGTTCAAAGAGAATCGTCTGCGGGTCCACGGGTACCTGGAGTCTTCTCCATAGTAGTGTTCGCTATCACTCATGGGTACTGTAGTATTTACTGTGGGATTTGACATGCCATACTAATGGGAGAAAACGTTGGATCTCAGTGCTGCTATTTACAAAATAAGTTTACGTTCAATAGGGAACATGTCTATTGGTTGTGATGATTCTTGAAGGATTTGACTCCAAACCCAGTAAAGATTGTATACATAAATAACCAATAGCTTTAAGGAAATCCCTGCGGATTTAAGGAAATCCGTACCGGTCCATCGTAGTGAAGAGGGAGCTGAGCCAAAAGGCAACGCTCTCAATTTACTGGTCGATCTACGTTCCTACTCTCACCTATGGCCATGAGCTTTGGGTCATGACCGAAAGGACGAGATCCCGGATACAGGCGGCCGAAATGAGCTTCCTTCGCAGGGTGTCTGGGCGCTCCCTTAGAGATAGGGTGAGAAGTTCAGTCACTCGGGAGGAGCTCAGAGTAGATCCGCTGCTCCTCCACATCGAGAGGGGCCAGCTGGCGTGGCTCGGGCATCTATTTCGGATGCCTCCTGGGCGCCTTCCAGGGGAGGTGTTTCGGGCATGTCCCTCCGGGAAAAGGCCTCGAGGAAGACCCAGAACACGTTGGAGGGACTATGTCTCTCGACTGTCCTGGGAACGCCTCGGTGTCCCCCCGGGGGAGCTAGAGGAAGTGGCTGGAGAGAGAGAAGTCTGGGTATCTCTGCTTAGACTGCTGCCCCCGCGACCCGGTCCCGGATAAGCGGAGGAAGATGGATGGATGGATGGATGGATTTAAGGAAATCCATAAATTCCAATTGGATAAAACAATTATGGGGTAAATAACTTTTTTGATGTATGTATACTTTATATTTACTTTATTTATACTGTTATAAAGAGCTCTGGACACACACCCCCTCCCAAACCGCTTGGAGTACCTGCAGTTTAATAGTGTCAGTGCTCTTATTTTGGGGAATATACCAGTGTATTTCAAAAACTACAATTACAGCTACCTTTGAACTTGTTAGTAGGTAGCCAAGTTCTTCCAGTTTCCAGAGAAGGGGTTCTAAAAACGTATGTTTACTTAATATATCATCAGTCTCCTACTGCTAAAACATTCCGTGTACTGCATTTAGATAATCAAGATGAAAAAATATTGTCAGGGGATATTTAACATTTATATTTAACGGCTCCAATGTATTTATAAACTACAACTCCCACTAGAGTGTACAATCAGCCGCCATATTTGTTTTACCTTTACTGAATATCTATTTGATATATCACAAATGTGGCAGAGGCAGGGAAGCATACTTTCTATATAAAAAAGGACAGACACTTTCTATATGACTTGAATAAACAGTGCTGCAAGCAAGACGATATTTACCTTCATTCAAACAAATCCCGGATCTCATTTTATGTATTTAATGTAGCTGTAAGTATTGACATAATAACGCAGTCGATGGTTTATATGTGACGCATTCGATGGTTTGTTTCTGGTAACATTCATTCATACATTCATTCATCTTCTACCGCTATATCCGATCTTCCCTCGGGTCACGGGGAGCCTGTGCCTATCTCAGGTGTCTATGGGCATTAAGGCAGGATACACCCTGGATGGAATGCCAACCCATCGCAGGGCACACACACACACACACACACACATTCATACACTAGGGACAATTTTCCAAGGTGCCAATTAACCTACCGTGCATGTTTTTGGACCGGGAGGAAACCGGAGAACCCGGAGAAAAACCCCATGAGGCACGGGGAGAACATGCACAAACTTGGCCGAGACGGAAATCGAACCCGGACCCTGGCGGTGTGAGGCGTGCTCCTGAATAAAACCATGTGCAATAAAAAAAAACAATCAAAATTTGCATATGATATTTTGTAAGAAAACAACCCATTACCTTGCATATGTACATCAACATGGAGTTCAGCAGCGTTCTTATTCTCAGTACTGTCGTGCTGATAGTAATCATTTCTTTTGTCGGTGTTGACGTAATCCTCATCCTGCTCGTCACTCTCTGTATCTTCGTCCTGACGTTCTGCTCCCGGTGAGTTTTCATAATCCACTTCTTGCACCTCACTCTCAATATCTTCATACTCACCTTCACACTCATCAACCTTGGAGCTTTCAATTCGCCCTCTCTTTTCTGCCCCGTCGCGGTTATTATATAATACACATACATTCACATGTCAGGAGAGTCAATGAAATCGCCTTGCTTTCATAAAGATGTACAGATGGTAATAATTAATATTAAATAATAAATTGTACGCACCTTCACATTCCGAGTTGACATAATAAGAATCGGATGATTTCTTGAAGCACTTTCCTGCGTACACAGAGAAAACACGAGACTGCATTTTCCAGATATTAGGCTTATACACTTATGTTTCTCTACAAAAATGCCAGTCTAAATATATAGATATATATATATATATATATATATATATATACATGTATAAGGGGGCATGGGGGCTTAGTGGTTAGCACGTTCGCCTCACACCGCCAGGGTCCGGGTTCGATTCCCGTCTCGGCCATGTGTGTGTGTGGAGTTTGCATGTTCTCCCCTGTGTCCTCAGGAGGGTTTTTTCTCCGGGTTCTCCGGTTTCCTCCCGGTCCAAAAACATGCACGGTAGGTTGATTGGCACCTTGGAAAATTGTCCCTAGTGTGTGAATATGTGTGTGTGTGTGTGTGTGTGTCCTGTGATGGGTTGGCATTCCATCCAGGGTGTATCCTGCCTTAATGCCCATAGACGCCTGAGATAGGCACAGACTCCCCGTGACCCGAGGGAAGATCGGATAAAGCGACTAGAAGATGAATGAATATATATATATATATATATATATATATATATATATATGTGGTGTGTGTGTTGTGTGTGTGTATTTGAAATAAAATATAAAATGTACAATGTACAGCAATTTAGGGATAATTGAGATACCAGCAAAGTGATAATAGAATAGATAATTATATATTATTACTGTTTTTACTAGCGATGCTGTATAATTGGGGGGGGGGGCGTCGTTTTTATTGCTGCGCTTACACTTTGTTCTGATACGGCGAGCGGACATTTTCATTCGCGATTTCATGTATTTTCACTCCAAGTAGTGGAGTGGTATTGCACTTTATTCTGGAACAGTAAAAAAAATCCAAATAGAAAATTAAAAAAGCATGTTCCCCGAGGTCAAACGAGCCCCCATTTCACACCTTTCAATGGTAGTATACAGCCAGCAACTATGCATTGTGTTTCTTGGTATTTTACTGAAAACCAGTGCTCTAAATTGCTAAATCAACAGTCCAATATTATATAAAAAAAACAAACAAACAAAACAAAACATGCGTACCTTATGTAAAATCAATCAAATAGAAAAGTGAATCTTCTCACCTCTGAATATACAGATGAGGCACAATGCAGTCAGAAGCAGAACAAATGCCCCAACACCACCAGCAATGTAGTACCACAGGAAACTCCACCCTGCAATAAGAGAATGTCTCCGACCTCAGTGCCATGACTGTACGATATGTGTCTAAAGCCAAGGTTTTTTACATGCTTTAAATGGAGGTTAGAGCCCTGTTTCTATTTTAAAGTGGGTGGTGTAAATGCACTGAAATAGAAATGATTATTTTTCACATTCATACCATAAATGAGAAATTATACACTCAGTGAATGCAATTTTCTCCCAAATGATCATATTTGGTATTTTGTGGGGATAAACGCATGCTCTTAAAAGGGCATTAATGACTTAAAAAATACAAGAAGTCACAATGAAATTGTCTTTAATTTTGTGTAATCATTTACCGAGCATGTTTATTATTTTACCATCAGTGAGGCCCTTCATTATACAGGCACGAAATGTAATGACTCAGCATGACTTATGTCATGTATTTCAGTAGGAAGTGTTTTTGGTGTGTCCTATTGTCTTTTTCTCCGTTGTTATTGATTTTGTAATAACAGTAAATCAGAAGATTTTATCCATGTTATTGTTGCTTCATATTCTGTAACTGGCTATTATAAAGCATCGTCAGTGGTTGATTCCAGACAAAGTAAATATATTCTCCTGGTGAATTAGTATGATAATGTCAAATTAGACAGACACATTTATTACAGTATAATCCTTTCCATAACCCTATATTTTTTTGGCCTGTATTTTCTGATAAAGGTTTAGTATATATATATATATATATATATATATATATATATATATATATAATATATATATATATATATATATATATATATAACATTTTTGTCAGCATTACCCCTGATCCTATCGAAAGTGATCCAGGCATGTTGGGCAAGACAAAAAAAAGAGGTAAATTTGTTCATTTGAATAAGAATGGATAGAATATATACCGTGAGACTGTGTGCTATATAATTTCATTGTCAAGCTCCATCAATCAGTTACTTAATACCAAGCCTTAGCTCTGTGTATTTTTGTGAGGCATTGTCATTTACCTATAGTTATCCAATAGCGATTTCCCTATAGCACATTTATTTCATTTATTCTGTCATACTCATCGAGTGTTACCTTCTTCGTGTCCTTCTGAATTTTCCAAGGGCTCTATTACCACTCTCTGGCACTCATGAGTTAGCCGACAACAGTATATGCCCATGTCAGAGGTCCGGATCTGGCGAAAAAGAACGGAGAAGTTTCCTCTGCTGAACAATGAGGGGAATACCGTCATTCTCCCATCTTTAGGATCCTCAAAGGTGACGTTTCCATCTGGCCTGATGCTCAGAATCGTGGACGATTGACTCCATCGGGCCTCTTCCGTTTCGTTACTTTTCGAAAGGCTACACGGGAGCAAGACTTCTGAGCCCGGCCAAGCAGTGAGAGAAATGCTGGTACACGACACAGGACAGCAGTAAACATCTGTAAAGGAACAGGCTGTATCAATTGTACATCAAGGAAACATCAATTACTCAATCAACCATGTTTTACTTCATGGAGCCCGACGTATAAATAGTGTTTTGGGATTATCTTTAATTTGTTAAGGGAATTTTCACTCACCATTTGGCGCAAGGGCGCTGAAAAATGTTAAAAGCTGAAGGCAGTTTCTCACATGCATGTCTTGACCGCTACCTACACCCGTTCACAATGAACTCAGCAACGTGGGGGACAGAAATTCTCCATCCTGTAGGTGTCTGTCCTCTGTCATTTCCTGAACGGCGCCCACATTTCAAACCTATATGTGGACACCTGATAATGTATAATATAAAACCTGCATTATTATAAGCTTATTTGAATTTGTTTCCTATTGAATGTTTGTTAGAATGTTTATTAAAGACCAAATAATCACCAATATTCCGTCATATAGAAAGGGAAATATTATTACGAATACATTTGCTTCTATGAAAAAGGTGGAAGAGTTTACCGAGGCAGTGTTTCACTTTAGCTATTCACTTCACCACATCCTGTCAGCACAGACAGTTTGATGCAATCTGTACATTGAAAAACACCAACACTAACTTACACACTTTAATCACATTCATGTATTTGCTTCTGCTTACCTCTCCCAAAAAAAAAAACAACAACAAAAAAAACAAAAATCCAATACTGATTTATTTGGATATTAAAGCGTACATCGTAACCATAATAAAAGAGTAAAGAAAACTTTATTTCACTGAAACAATAAGGAAAAAGATTATATTATTATAGATTATAATATTTGCGACTCTCAGATTTGTCCTTATCAAACAAAACTTTATACTATAAAATGCTAAACAAAAATCAGTGTGAAGTACACATGTCTATTTCACTTCAGCTTTGCAGCACTGTGTTGCAAGAAAACCACACAGTCACATGTTCTATGGTTTTGTGTGTGTGTGTGTGTGGTGTGGGTGGGGGGGGGGGGGGGGGGGGGGGGGGGGGGAATACTGCATAATTCTTGCCACTTCTTACATTTATGGCATTTAGCAAACTCTTATCCAGAGCGGCAAAAGTGTTTTAATCAATGAATGAATCAACACCGCTTCATTAGGTTGCCAAACGTAACATAGCGTCTGTCTAAAACGTTCTAGCATGCAGATTTTTATTTTAATAAAGGAAAGCAAATGTTTTAGGCAGAGGTAAGTCTTCAAATGTCATGTCATGACTTTAAGGGAAGTTGTCAGAACAGCAGAAGTGTCTTGATGTATATATTTACCTCTTACCCCGAGAGATGGAGTAATGATAGGAGATCTGAGGGAGCGTGGTGGACTCTACTTCCGCAACCAAATATGTGACAATTGTTTTTATTTGTGTATTCTGACAAAACAATGACCTATTTCTATTCTATCTACATTATAGATCCGATATTTACAAATGAATATGCACACATGTCCTAATATAACATATGTTAAAAATGATAATCAAATTTATTCCCAGCAATTTTATTTTATATCATTCTATATGCTATTTTTCAAACACTAAACAAACCGGTGTTGATTAATTTGTTGATTGACACTCAAAGCACTTTTTAGATTTTGTACGCCGCTCTAGATAAGAGCACTTGCTAAATGTTGCAATCTTGCTTTTTAGACCATTTATTTCAGAACTTAGTTTTGCGCTACATGAGTTAATCACAATCAAACACCAGCGCCCCCATGTGACCGTATGTTAACATGAACGTTTCATCCCCCCTTCATACTGGAAAATTTGATTTAATAATAATAAAGCCGTAGGGCACTTAGTGGTTAGCACGTTCGCCTCACACCGCCAGGGTCCGGGTTCGATTCCCGTCTCGGCCATGTGTGTGTGGAGTTTGTGCATGTTTTCTCCGTGCCTCAGGGGGTTTTTCTCCGGGTTCTCCGGTTTCCCCCCGGTCATAAAACATGCACGATAACCTTGGAAAATTGTCCCTAGTGTGTGAATGTGTGTGTGTGATTGTGTGTGTGTGCCCTGTGATGGGTTGGCATTCCATCCAGGGTGTATCCTGCCTTAATGCCCATAGACGCCTGAGATAGGCACAGTGGGGAAGATCGGATAAAGCGGTAGAAGATGAATGAATGAATGAATAATAAAGCCGTAGGGCACGGTGGCTTAGCGATTAGCACGTTCGCCTCACACCGCCAGGGTCCGGGTTCGATTCCCGTCTCGGCCATGTGTGTGTGGAGTTTGCATGTTCTCCCCGTGCCTCAGGGGGTTTTTCTCCGGGTTTTCCGGTTTCCTCCCGGTCCAAAAACATGCACGGTGGTAGGTGATTGGCACCTTGGAAAATTGTCCCTAGTGTATGAATGTGTGTGTGTGTGTGTGTGTGTCCTGCGATGGGTTGGCATTCCATCCAGGGTGTATCCTGCCTTAATGCCCATAGACTCCCCGTGACCCGAGGGAAGATCGGATAAAGCGGTAGAAGATGAATGAATGAATGAATAATAAAGCCAATTACTTATTAGAGTAATATTAGAGAGGATTCGAAAACATTCTTGGTTTGTTCTGATTTAGATCAGTTTGGAAAATAGAAAAATAACATGAATATTGCTATTATTATTATTATTGAACTTTAAATCCACCACAACTGGAAATACTGGGAGATATGAGCATATTTGGCACTACTATGGCTCATTCTCTATTTTTTTACCACTAGAGAACACCAGAGATATTTTGGTTTCACGTTTTACTTCCTGTTCACGTCAACAAATAAATACAGTGACTGGACCTTACATTGTCACAGGCATTGTAACAGAGTCGTGGCATACGAGTTATTCACCGCCTTAGTAAGATGTTGCTTCTGGTGCTTTTTTTAACAGGTATGTCATTTTTAACTTTGAGTTTTACAGCCATTTTCCTTAGATCAGTAAATTGAGATACTTAGACCCAAATATGTCTTTATTTATGTTAGTATTCTGTATCATTACTTCTTTTAACATTCTATGACGACAACATTCCTTCTATATTTTTATGAATGTATTATGTAAAACACCAGGAACAAATTAAACAGTGCCCTGGGTAAGGCTAGTATCTTCTACTAATTTTTGTCCTGAAATATTAGTTAAAGTCATACATATTATTTACATATAAGGAATAATCACATATTTATTTGTGCATAATTAAATGCATCTGTGTTCGTTTATTTATTGTCTTTTATGATTTTTGTTCCTTTTCCTTCTCTTGGGAAATACTGCTCAAAAATGAATGTTACTGGTAAAAAAAAAAAAATAAATAAATATATATATATATATATATATATATATATATATATATATATCTATATATATATATATGCACATGCATATATACAGTGTTGGGGAGGAACTAGTTACAAGTAACGGTGTTATGTAATTTAATTACAAAATAAACCTACAAGAGAAAAAAATGTGTAATTAAATTACAGTTACATATGAAAATGTTAAAGATAAAAAGTAGTAAGTAACATTTTGCAAATCACATTTTAAAAATAGAAAAATACAAATTAAAATCCTTAGTTTTACACCGTTCAGTATGTTCCATGTACATGTTCCAATACAAACATACAGCACAGTTATTTTTTTCCACAAGACCATAACACCTTTGCACAGTACCATATATCTAATGCATATGTTAATAAAACATTTACACTAGGCGCAAAAGTCCTGGGATCGAGCACATCTCTGGATAACTGGAGTGAAAACAAAGAACAGCTACTGGTAAATATGTTCAAATTGTGCTAAAATTACAGGTATTACTTTATGGTAACATTCATTATGGTAACATTTTTAGCAGTAGCTTTTTTTATCATTATCTTTAATTACTTAGTATTAAAGTTTGTTATTCTGATTCTGATCAGAGCTTGAATAATTAGTGCTGTGTAAGCAAATCACGATGTGTTTGAAACATAAAGGAACTAAACTTTAATACTAGATGGAAGATACACATTTTCTTTTAATTCACATTAAATTGAAATTTAGGGCGGAATAATTCATTTTACAGTAATATTGTGAAATGAAACTGCAGAGGTGGTGATTACTTTGTCACCTGATACACGAGTAAAGCGTTATTTTGTTCACAGCCTTGATAATCATGGCCAAATATTTTCAGCTAAACCGGAGCTACACAAGAAATGGAGAACTTTGGAGTATACTTCTGTATGACATGTCGTGCAAGTGTACCGCAGTTTTGTTTTTAGCATGATACTTCTCCTTCTTATTTCTGTTAACTTACTGACTGGAGATCATTCATTCATTCATTCATTCATTCATCTTCTACCGCTTTATCCGATCTTCCCTCGGGTCACGGGGAGTCTGTGCCTATCTCAGGCGTCTATGGGCATTAAGGCAGGATACACCCTGGATGGAATGCCAACCCATCACAGGCCACACACACTCACATTCACACACATTCATACACTAGGGACAATTTTCCAAGGTGCCAATCAACCTACCGTGCATGTTTTTGGACCGGTGGGAGGAAACCGGAGAACCCGGAGAAAAACCCCCTGAGGCACGGGAAGAACATGCAAACTCCACACACACATCGAACCCGAATCGAACCCGGACCCTGGCGGTGTGAGGCGAATGTGCTAACCACTAAGCCACCGTGCTCCCTGACTGGAGATCAGTAAACTAATTTTTGTTTGTTGGTTTGTTTATTTGTTTATTTAAATGCTATTTAGTCAAGTTCACAGACACGCTTTTAAAAGTGTATTCCAGTAACATTTTTTAAACGTTTACAACAGGCTTATTTGTCAGTCCTAATAATGATAATAATAATAATAATACATGCTTACAAGTCTGACATTTCAACAAATGATTTAATATACAATTGTGATAGTAGTCATTAATAAAAATATTCATATTGATAAATGCACAGGGAGGTGGGGGTTAAGGCATCGGGCTCTAGACCGAAACATCGCAGGTTCGAGTCCCAGCCGAGCTGCCATTAGAGGGCATTTGAACCCTTAATTCAATTCAATTCAATTCAGTTTTATTTATAAAGCGCTTTTTACAATTTGTCATCGTCTCAAAGCAGCTTTACATGATACTCATGTGTGAAAAGTGAAAATCAGTTTGGCCCTAATTGTTTCTTGTTGAGACCGAAGCGAAGCGACGGTGACGAGGAAAAAAAAAAAACTCCCTGAGGAACAGGAAGAAACCTTGAGAGGAACCCGACTCAACAGAGAACCTCATCCTCATTTGTGTTGTTAGTGTTGTGTGTGGTTGAGGATTTGTGTGGTGAGGATGTTTATTGTGGAGTGTATTCATGAATTTGAAGCATCATCAACCCGGGGGCGGAGTCACCAGGAGGTTCGGACAGGAACAGAGTGCAGAGGGGGTCTGGATCACTGACAGCTCAGCAGTGGGACATGTAACTCAACGGAGAGAGAGAGAGAGAGAGAGAGAGAGAGAGAGAGAGAGAGAGAGAAAGAGAGAAAGAAAAGAGTGGTTAGTCACGGTCATGGTTGCAGTATGGGAGTGTGTATATTTAGTGTCGAGTGCAGACGTGGACTCCGGCAGGATTAACTATAACAGCGACACTAAAAGGAGAATCAGAGGGAAACACAGACATGAGATCTTCCTGATGTGTAAATAAACAGTCACTCTCACCACCACAAACCTGAGTGATTAATGAAAGTGAGGCAGACAGCAACTAAACACACCAGATCACTATAATACTCAACATCCATGTGTCCCCCAGATCTACTCCTTTATCTAAGGTAGGACTATTCACTAAAAGCTTGGTTAAATAAGAAAGTTTTCACCCTGGACTTAAACACTGAGACTGTGTCTGATTCTCGAACATTAATCGGGAGGGAGTTCCATAACTTTGGGGCTTTGTAAGAGAAAGCTCTGCCCCCCGCTGTAATTTTCCTAATACGTGGTACTGACAGACAGCCTGCATCCTTTGATCGAAGCAGGCGTGGTGGAACATAAGGCTCTAATAGTTCTGTCAGGTACTGTGGGGCGAGACCATTCAGTGCTTTATAAGTTAATAGTAGTATTTTAAATTCTATACGGAATTTCACTGGGAGCCAGTGCAGTGTGGATAGGACAGGGGTGATGTGGATAGGACAGTGTGGATAGGACAGGGGTGATGTGTGTGACAGGGGTGAGGTGGTGTGGATAGGACAGTGTGTGATAGGACAGGTGGATAGGACAGGGTGATGTGGTGGATAGGGGTGATGTGCAGTGACATGGATAGGACAGTGTGGATAGGACAGGGGTGATGTACAGTGTGGATAGGACAGGGGTAGGACAGGGGTGATGTGCAGTGTGGATAGGACAGGGGTGATGTACAGGGGATGATGTGTCAGTGTGGTGGACAGGGGTAGGACAGGGGTGATGTGTGTGTGGATAGGACAGGGTGTGTGCAGATAGGACAGGGGTGTGTGTGGATAGGACAGGGGTGATGTGTGTATAGGACAGGGTGTGTGAGGACAGGGGGATGAGTGTGGTGATGGGGGGTGTGATGTACAGGGGTGTGTGTGTGTGGATAGGACAGGGGATGTGCAGTGTGGATAGGACAGGGGTGATGTGCAGTGTGGTGTGGACAGGGTGTGTAGTGATGTACAGTGTGGATAGGACAGGGGTATGTGCAGTGTGGATAGGACAGGGGGGGTGATGTGACAGGGGTGACATGTGTGCAGTGTGGATAGGACAGGGGTGATGTGTGCATGTGCAGTGACAGGGGTGTGTGTGTGGATAGGACAGGGGATGACAGTGTGTGCAGTGGGTGTGGATAGGACAGGGGTGATGTGTGTGGAGTGTGGATAGGACAGGGGTGATGTAGTGCAGTGTGATGTGACAGGGGTGATGTACAGTGAAGGGAGGACAGGGGTGATGTGCAGTGGGTGTGTGTGCATAGGACAGGGGTGATGTATAGGACAGGGGTGTGTGTGTGGAAGGACAGGGGTAGGATAGGACAGGGGTGATGTGGATGTGTGGATAGGACAGGGTTGTGTGGATAGGGCATGGGTGTGATGTGTAGTGTGGATGTGGAGGAATGTGCAGGGGTGATGTGCAGGGGTGTGGATATGGACAGGGTGATGTGCATGTGCAGGGTGATGATGCAGTGTGGATGGGGACAGGGTGATGTGCAGTGTGGATAGGACAGGGTGATGTCAGGGTGTGAATAACAGGGGTGAAGTTTATTTATGTGACAGTGTGGATAGGACAGGGTGATGTGCAGGGTATGTGTGCAGTGTGGATAGGACGCTGAAGGTTCAGGGGTGATGTAGCCAGACAGTTCTGAAAGGACACCGTGTGAACATGAAGGTGGGTTGCATTACAGTAAGTGGATAGGACAGTAATCCAGCCTGGATGTGATAAAAGCATGGACTAGTTTTTCTGCATCATTAATTGACAATATATTCCTAATCTTAGCGATATTTCTGAGATGGAAAAATGCTATCTTAGGTAATATTATCTACATGAGCTTCGAATGAGAGATTGGAATCTATAATCACACCCAGATCTTTTACAGTTGTACTGGGTGTGATAGAAAGACCATCTAGAGTTACTGTTTGGTCTGATATTTCACTTCTAGCTGCATGTGGTCCGAGTACTAGAACCTCTGTTTTACCCGGATTAAGCAGGAGGAAGTTACTTAACATCCAGTCCTCTTATGGCTTTCACACATTGCTCAACTTTACTTAGCTGATTTTTTTCATTTGGTCGAGCTGAGACATATAACTGTGTGTCATTAGCGTAACAATGGAAACTAATATCATATTTACGAATTAAGTTGCCCAGAGGAAGCATGTAAAGAGAAAAGAGCAATGGGCCTAATACCGAACCCTGTGGCACACCATACTGTACCTGGGAATGCACAGAATAGTCACCATTTAAGTCTACAAACTGGTAGCGGTCAGTTAAATAAGACCTGAACCAGGCAAGGACTGTTCCCTTAATTCCTACTACCTTTTCTAATCTGTGAAGGAGAATTTTATGGTCAATGGTGTCAAAGCTGCTGAGGTCTGAGGTCTGAGGTTAGTAATACCAGCAGAGAGACACAGCCTTGATCAGAGGCCAGTAAGAGATCATTTACTACTTTGACGAGTGCTGTCTCTGTGCTGTGATGAGGTCTAAATCCTGATTGGTAGAGTTCGTGTATGTTATTCTTAAGTAAGTACGAAATTAACTGCTGTGCAACTACCTTTTCTAATATTTTTGATTTTTGAAGGGGAGGTGAAGGGGAGGTTGATATCGGCCTATAGTTTGATAGCTAGTTCACTGGGGTCGAGGTCAGGTTTTTTAATTAGTGGCTTAATGACTGCTAATTTAAAGGATTTTGGAACATACCCACTGCTGAGTGAAGAGTTTACTATTGCAGGGGTCAGCAGGGGTGGGTTTTGATACTGATGTTACTACCTGTTTAAGAAAGTGTGTCGGTACGGGATCTACGGGATAATACACACGTTTGTCGACTTTAGCAGAAGAGATGAGTGAAATTAATTCATTCTTCTTCAAGAAGAGTAAAATGATCTAGGATCTGGTCTGGTGTATTTAGTTTATTTAGTTTATCACCAGAATCAGAATCCATGAAAAAATCGGGATTTAAGGCCTGAATATTTTCCCTAATATTTGTTATTTTGTTATTGAAAATACATGAAGTTGTCATGAAGTCGTACTACATGTTGTTACTGTGTTACTGAGATTTCTATCGTGTTCCTATTCCTAGTTAACTCTGCTATAGTGTTAAATAGAAATCTAGGAGTTGTTCTTAGTTTCTATAAGAGTGGAGAAATAAGCTGATCTAGCTAGCTTCACTCAGGGCTTTTTTATATTTTCTGGTGCTCTCTTTCCATATGTTTTAAATATTAACATTTCACTGACGCCATTTTCGTTCTACTGCCCATTTTTTAAGGGTGCATATTAAGGCTTTTCTTAACCATTTTAACCTATTTAAAATATATTTAAAGGTTTCTTATGTAAAGGCATTTCTACCATCGAGTTCTACATGGTCAGAGGGGGATCCAATGATCATGGATAATTTTGGGAGATCACTAACGAAACTCTGAGCAGAAACTCTTAACCCCCTTATAGCTCAGTCTGCCCCAGCCATTAAGGGTTGCACAAGCCAGTGCATTCCTGGTGCCTGTCCCAAGCCTGGATAAATGGGGAGGGTTGCGTTAGGAAGGGCATACAAATTGAGTACAAAGCATTAAAAAACATGCATTCCTGGTGCGGTCCCAAATCAAATATGCGGAGAAATATAAATAAAAAATAAATAAATATATATTCTTTATAGGGGGGCAAATATATTCGCCTCATCCGGGTTCATTCCAGTAGTGGTGGAGTTTGCACGGTGGGGTTCTCCGGGTTCTCCGGTTTCCCTGGTCCAGTGGTTAAAATATGAGATTTTGCATTGGAAAAATTGTCTCCTAGTGTATGAAATGTGTGTATGAATGTGTGTGTGTTGCCTCAGTGTAAAAATATGCACGTAGGTTATGCCACCTTGGAAAAATTATCAGATATGAATGGGGTACATTAGAGATGAGGTTGCATATGAATGCGGATATATATATATATAATATATCAAAGATATCGATAAACAGCATTGCTTAGGGCCCTTTTAGGGCCGTCAATCAATTAAAATATTTAATTGTACGTTTTCTATTTACCCTAAATGTATACTTTTCTCGTTTCTTTCTGATACTCTAACTGTTATGAATGTTATAATTATTTATATTTCTCTTAAAATCCGTCCCATTAATAAAATGATTGGTTATTTATTGATTGTTAATTTATGGAAATTATACTTTTAATATTAATTTCTTGTTAATTATTGGTAAAATATGGGACGTGGTTCCTTTAAGAACTTGTTGTCCTTGTTAAGAATTAATTGTCCTTGTTACTTAGTATACGAAATATCTTTAAATAGAAAATATTTGAAAATATTTGCATATTAAATGGGAATCTCAGTTAAAAAAATGCTATTAAATTATTTTCGAATATCATTCAGCCTTAATTAAGGTTGCTTTCCAAACGGCCATTTACAAAACAAATCATCCATAACTATATTCATTAAGCCATATCATTTTTGCTAGAAACTTTCTTCGAAGGACACCTGAAAATCTAATGAATCTCCAAAGTCTTCAACATCTGTTTTCTCAACACCTAGGTTTATAAACAGGTTTGGACAAATAGTTCAACAAATGAGTGTTTATACATAAACCGTACACAAGTGTATGGGCATCAGGGAAAAAATGCGATCTCTCCTGATAAAATGGGTATGTTTCTGCATTGCATCAGACATAGTTTCATCAGAAGACTGCCCATAAGTAATTCCTATTTATTGGCATTTTACCACTTTAGATTTACAGATACTGGGAAAAAAATGTGGCATCAGCAACAGCAACAACAACAATAAATATAAAGACAGTCGAAGAGATCTTCCTCAAGGTAAGAATTACATTTCATTCATTCATTCATCTTCTACCGCTATATCCGATCTTCCCTCGGGTCACGGGGAGTCTGTGTCTATCTCAGGCGTCTATGGGCATTAATGCAGCAGATACACCCTGGATGGATGGAACACACACACACACTCACACACACATTCATACCCTAGCAACCCATCACAGAGGACACACACACACACTTACACACACACTTTAGGGACACATTTTCCAAGGTGCCAATCAACCTACCGGGACAATGCCAAGGTGCCAATCAACCTACCGTTTTTTTGGACTGGGGGGACAATGTCTACAATGTCTACTTGGCCGTTCTCGGTATCCAAATGATCCATTCGTTATTTCCTACACCCTGATGAAGATGATGTAACTGTAAGAGGTTTCAATTCATAAATCCATATTTCAAGTAAATAACTTGATTATCTTCTGAACCATTCCCCATATGCAAATTAGCTTGGGCATAGACAAAGAAATACCTTTCTGCTCAAGTTTCATGTCGTTGCATTGGTCAGTTCAAAAGTTGGGTGTGACACCCAGGCCCATAAAGTCCATCTACACTCTCTACAACGCTAGTTAGTTAGTTGGGGGCAAAGGAGAGACGACAAAGAGGTGAAGTGAGACGATGCTGAGAGGCTGCTGCCTCTCGAGCGGACCAGCTCCAGACCAACTCGGAGACACTCGGGAAACGCACATCATGCTCATCATGTCTCCATCCAGGAGCGAGGCCATGCTGGCCTTTCTGAGTCGTGAATCTCCTCCTGAGACAGAACAGCAATTCCTGATCGTCATCTACAGGACTTCATCTTCAACACCTCGAATCGTCCGGACTTTTGTTCCACTTCCATCTCAATGCAAGTAACACTGCTGATCAATTCAGCATCTGTAATTTGAATTCCTCTTTACGATTCTCATCAAGGTGTGATGAATTTGAGTCCTTTAACTTGCCGTCTGTATCTCGTCTCTCTCTCTCTCTCTCTCCTCTCTCTCTCTCTTCTCTCTCTCCCTCTTCTCTCTCTCTCTCTCACTTTCTTCCCCTCAGTACTATTGTATATAGATGTTTGTCATAGATTAGTATGTGTCATGTGCCGTCTATTAAATGTTGTATATACACAAGTGAGTGTCTTTGTATGTGCCTCACAATTACAAGTCAATTAATCTTTGATCTTGCTACCTCGCTCAATTCCAATTTGTATTATATTAGAATAGTTATATGATTTATATTCTTTCTTTGTCTATGCCCAAGCTAATTTGCATATGGGGAATGGTTCAGAAGTTAATCAAGTTATTTACTTGAAATATGGATTAATGAATTGAAACCTCTTACAGTTACATCATCTTCATCATGGTGTAGGAAATAATCGAATGGATCATTTAGATACCGAGAACGGCCAAGTAGACATTGTAACAACCGGAGAATTAGATATAAGTACATTGGTTGATTTGCAATGAAGGAGAGAGATCATTTGAAAATGAAAAGAAAGAGAAAGGATGGATGCAGGAACAGATCAGCCATAATACTAATACATGTCATCACTACATGATTAATATGAAGGATAATAACAATGTTCTAGAAATATAATCATTATTTTGATGAACCCTATTGTTTAATCACTATTAATTATTATAGCAGCATTGTTTTATAACTAAAGTTTTATAGAACAATAAGAATAATGATGATAATTTCATAAAACATTGTTCAAGTTAACACACAGATTATGAGTTTCAGCATGATAAAATAGAACCTCATACATACATTAACACATACAGGCACGTGTGTATGCGTGTGTGTGTGGCTGAGTTCAGAAAGTGTGTCAGCATCCAGTGGGAAGAATGGGGGTTTGTTTAGGACCTTTTTAATGACAGTCGTAAATTAATTATTAGGCCTAAAGAATTTCCAGAGAGTGAATGTCAACCGTTAACATTGCCTCCCTTTTGGGGGCCTTGAAGATCTTGCTGATAAGATGGATATCTGTGAATGACCAGCCAAGCTGGCGCCTGGTGTGGTCATAAAATTAGTGGGATGTGGAGCAGGAATCTTTGAGTCGATACAACTATATGTAAATGTGATCATTTAGAAATGTTGTCGATCCAAATGCACTACAGCATGAATGCCCATTTTTCTGCTTTGACGTATAAATAATGGATATTTGGGTCAGTTAAAGATGGATTTCCTTTTTCAAACCTGTCTTGTTTCTCTCAAGAGTTGCTCATTAGGGATGAACTCTTAGATAGAAACTAATTTATGACACCAACATTTTTATGGTGGTTTAGAGGTTAGCACGTTCGCCTCACACCGCCAGGGTCAATTTGATTCCCGTCTTGGCCATGTGTGTGTGTGTGTGGAGTTTGCATGTCCTCCCTGTGCCACAGGGGGTTTTTTCTCCGGTTCTTTCTCCGGGTTCTCCGGTTTCCTCCCAGTCCAAAAACATGCACAGTAAGTTGATTGGCACCTTGGAAAATTGTCCCTAGTGTATGAATGTGTGTGAGTGTGTGCCCTGCAATGGGTTGGCATTCCATACAGGGTGTATCCTGCCTTAATGCCCATAGACGCCTGAGATAGGCACACCCAAGGTGACCCGAGGGATATATCGGTAGAAGATGAATGAATGAATCTATTTGTTTCTGCAAAGCTTCTATGGGATAACATGTGTCAGAAAGAGAAGGTGGAGGACCCAGAAGTAGGATGCATCAGAGTTCACACTAATGAGATTTAATAGTAAACAAATAGACAAAACATAGTTCCATAGAACAGGCAAAAAGGGCAATGTAGGCAGAGACGAAACTATAAACCAAGCAAAGCAATAAAACAAAAACACGGGTACGGCAATGAGAGAGAGAGAGAGAGAATCCAGCAAGAGTGTCAATGCCTCTGATGTCCTTAAATAGAGCTGGAAAATAAAGCGGCAAAATTATTCTGATCCTGTGCTCAATTATCTTTACGTAAAAAAGAATATATGTGGAATATACATTGTATGCATAAATAAGCTTCAGTTAGTCCAGAATGCAGCAGCAGGAGTCCTTACCCGAGCTAGCAAATATGATCGCCGCATCCTTGTCATCTACAGACTACTACAACCGTTCCCAATCAAATCTCACAATGATTATTATACACTTCTGCTGTTATACGAGGCACGACGTACCAGAACATACAGATAGTCAGGCATTACAGTAGTCCAGTCCTGCCCCTATTAAGATCATACGTTTATAATCACTTTTTAATACATTTTTTTTAATGCTTGTAATCTCTCTGCTGCTTGTGTTTACCTGAAGATGCCGGGATGGAGATCGTTTTTGTGCTGGACGGCTCTGGTAGCATTAATTTCAAGGATTTTAGAAAGGCGAAAGACTTTATTAAGAATGTGATGCAGACACTTTGGACAACATGTTTCGACGTAGGTCATTCATTTAAAGAATTAGTATTTCGAATTGAAATGAATGTAAAATAATATTGTTTAATGTTATCTTTTTATTACAATGTATAACATTTATTTAATAAGAGAAATAATATATTACATTGACTTTTTTTGATATGTTGTGTAGTGTATATTGACCGTATTTTAATTTTCTCCTCAGTGCAGGTTTGCAGTAGTGCAGTATGCGAGAAACATAAGAACAGAACTCTCTCTGAATGAAAATAGTGACCATCATAATGCACTGCATAAGGTGTGGAATATAACCCAATTAAATGGTTTTACCAGAACTGCTTCAGCAATCTACCATGTCCTGTAAGTCTTAAAACCTTAATATTTATCATTATGAAAGTCTATTAATGTTTACAGCGCATTTTCCATCTCCGGTTACTACATGCAGCACGGAGGTTTTTATTCCTCAAAGTGGATCCAAAGAGAAAGCTACCAAAATCATTATTCTACTGTCTGATGGACAAATGGCAGGAGATAACAGAACGCTTACAGCGGTTTTAAACATGCCGCAGATGGAGGGGGTTGTTCGCTATGCTATAGGGGTAAATGCACACTTTACATTCACATTTATAACTCAAACGACAAGTATAGAACAAAAAATATTAATATGCATATTGCACATGGATTATTTAATGCCACGAAGAATATAAGTCTAAAATACTATATAAGTCTGTACATCTAATCAATGTTTCGAGCTACACAGGATTAGCCGAAATATAATGTTAATAAATATTTATAATATATTTATATATATTATCCCTCTATCTCAAAAAAATTTAAAAAAAATATGTATATGTTTATATACTGTATATAATATATTATGTTGCAATACTAATGCTGATCCAATTTTACTGAGGCTGTTTTTTTTTTTATTTTAAGTTATAAACATGAATGTTTTTATATTAACTACTATAACAATATAATTAATTCCTTTTTTCTTCACAATACCATCTAACAAATACAGATAATACATGACCAATCAAAATGTACAAATTAATTTGAATTCAGTATAAAGCTCAATGAAAATATCTGAAATACTTGTATTGGCCTGTTTATGCCTTAATTTATGCCTTAATTTAATCAAATGTTTTTTTTTCATATGTTTAAAATTCGGGGGCACGGTGGTTTAGTGGTTAGCACGTTCGCCTCACACCGCCAGGGTCCGGGTTCGATTCCCGTCTCGGCCATGTGTGTGTGGAGTTTGCATGTTCTCCCTCCCTCATGTTCTCCCCGTGCTTCAGGGGGTTTTTCTCCGGATTCTCCGGTTTCCTCCCGGTCCAAAAACATGCACGCTAGGTTGATTGGCACCTTGGAAAATTGTCCCTAGTGTATGAATGTGTGTGTGTGTGTGTGAGTGTGTGTCCTGTTATGGGTTGGCATTCCATCCAGGGTGTATCCTGCCTTAATGCCCATAGACGCCTGAGATAGGCACAGACTCCCCGTGACCCGAGGGAAGATCGGATAAAGCGGTAGAAGATGAATGAATGAATGAATGTTTAAAATTCAATTCGTTTTAATTTTATTAATGGTTATTAATAAAGTTCATATTTTTTACTTGTCATGTGTTGAAGGAATTATTGTCTTTGCTAATAATTGCAATTATGCTTGTTTTTCTCAGGTCGGTCCAGAGGTTATACATAAAAGACAGGCGATGCAAGAGATGACTGAGATAGCTGGCAGTGAAGACCGACTTCTTAAAATTGCCAATTATGTAAATTTGGAAAGTATCATCTCTTCCATGGTGAAAAGCATAATGGAATGTGAAGGTACGCCATAGTATTTGTAAATAAATGTAAATACTGTGGATTTTGCAGCATAACATCAGTGTCCAGATTTGATATGATCATGAAATTGTTATTTGGATCATTTTTGTAAGTAAACATTTCAGGTCACTCCCTGAAGTTTTGCGGAAATATTATAATTGTTTTGTATCGTTTGGGGTCGAAAAGAACAAACCCTAAATCACCCCAATTTTTGCAGTAGAAGTAATGAGACATTTCTATCCTGCTGTTTATTATTAACCAAACTCATTCCATTTAACAAACAAAAGACACTTGAATGCTATTAAAAGCAACCTTTTCCATTCAGGTATTTTAATAGCTAAAACTAAAACGAAAAAACGAAAACGTTCTTAAATAAGATTTCTTTTCTTGAAACTTTTAGTAGCATTCAACATGCCACAAATGTATAATAATTTAGATTAACTTCTAATAAATTCTGATGAACAGGACCGGAAACGGGGAAGGAAATGCTGCAGTTTTGCCTTTCCTCAGATCCTCAAAGGTAATTTTCCATAAAATCCCTTGTTTGGCAGATTTATAAATTGGATTAGATTTATACATTATACAAAAATATATTATTTGCAATTCTGAAAAGCTGTTGATGTTCATTGTTTAATGTAATATAGAAAAAATTAAATTTTTCTTGTCACAATTCAAGGATGGGAATGAATTTTTTTTTACAAATATTTGAAATGTTGTTGTTGTTGTTGTTGTTTTTTTTTTTTATTATCCTGACAAATGTTGGTGCATTTCAGAATGCTAAAATTTATCAGTGTATTGTGTTAGATTAAACATCACAATACCAAATCAATTCTAAACAGAAATTAAATATTTGAACTTTGTTTTTATTTACTAATAATAACAGAGGTGGAAAAAGTACACGCATTTTTACTCAAGTAAAAGTATACATACTCATGTTTCACAATACTATGGTAAAAGTTTAAGTACCGACTCCATTTTTTTACTCAATTAAAGTAAAAAAGTTTGGCCTATAACATGTACTTAAGGGAGCTTCATTTCCACACAGATAATAATAATAATAATTCATTACATTTATATATATATATATATATATATATATATATATATATATATATATATATTACATTGTGAGAGGGAGATCTCCTCATCCACCACCGGTGTACAGCATCCACCTGGATGATGCGACGGCAGCCATAGTGCGTCAGAACTCCCACCACACACCATCTTACTGGTGGAGAGGAGACAGAATGATGAAGCCAATCAGTAGATATGGGGAAGGTTAGGAGCCCGTGATGGTCAGAAGCCAATGGGGTGAATTTTGGGGACACGCCTCTACTCTATTCCCAAAGATATCTTGGGATTTTTAATGACCACAGAGAGCCTCGGTTTAACGTCTCATCTGAAAGACGGTGCTTTTTGACAGTATAGTATCCCCCGTCACTATACTGGGGTGTTAGGACCCACACAGACCACACGGTAAGCGCCCCCTGCTGGCCACACTAACACCTCTACCAGCAGCAATCTAGCTATCTCAGGTGGTCTCCCATCTAGGTAATAACCGGGCTCAACCCTGGTTATCTTCAGTGGGCAACTAGGCTACAGGGTGATACGGCTGCTGGTTAGATGTTTAATGATGTGTGTTCTGACTATTTAAATAGCATTTAATTACGGATTTATTCCACTGGTTAAAACATAGTATGTGGTTTGGGTTATCGGTCATGATGGCTGTTGGGAATTATCAGTCAACTGTGCCCGATGCTGCCCTCTTACTGCCTCAGTCCTCGTTCTGCGGTACCGGCGTTTCAATGCAATCACGAGAACACTTGCATCACCACAGAGAAGTCCAAAGTTTACTGTGCACAACACAGTTCTTATACACTAAGCCAAAAGGGGTGGGGGTACAGGAGCTCATGAGCAAGTGTTTGTGTGTGTGATATTAAAAGAGATCAGGAGGTGTAACTGTGCAGCTTGGTGTGGATGAACATGCCTAATATGGTGTTATTTGCATGCTTTGCGCTACAGAGTTTGTGCAAACATGAGCGTATACATGCAAGAACAGAGCGTTCTTTTGGCACAAGATGTGTACAAACCAGACAACGGTATACACGTCATGTCTGTGCAAAAGTACTACACAACAGTCTCAATACAATGATCCTGAAGAAGCTCCCTCAACTAATACCTATATGTATAGAGCAATAGATACATGCAATAAATGAATTCCCACAGTGGCCATTTTACATTCCACTTCACAGCAGGACTGATGCAGCAGATTTCTATATGATTACAAAAGGCTTTATTTTTGTTATTTCATGGCAGACTCCATTGTTTATTTGTTGATAGAATTTCATCTCTATTCAAAAATATCGTTCCATGCCATTAGAAAAAAAAAGAGGACATATTGTGCATTGGATTTAAGATTGTTGGTGCTTCCTGTTCCTGTGTTAATATTCACCTTTACTCATTTTATTCATGTGTTTTTGTTTGTATTTTAGTTTCACAGAGAATTAATTATGATGTTGATCATCATCCTGCCGCGGTGCAATCCACTTGCAGTGGGTGAAACAAAAGAAACTCTTCTTTCACATGGATAACAATCAAGAGTAGACATTTTACACCCTTCTATTCATATATTTATCATGTCTGTGAGGTTTATTGAGATTCATGATATTTTATTTCACGTGCCTGTGAAGAGAGATGACGTATATCAGAGAGCGCCCCCTATCTGTTGCCTTTTATTTTACAAAACCACAGTATTTTGTTGTTGAGTGTATACCAATAAAAGTAGACCCTTTACAGATTCAGATAATGTACTAATGTAATTATTTGTATGATCAGATTCAAATGATAGTGTTTTTATCTGTATGATCAAATCATTTTAGTTTGTTTCCATGTTATGAGGAAAAAAACAAGTCTGAGAATTTACAGGATGTGTGCATTATGGCGGATTTTGGTGCTTGATTTGAGACATGGCGCATCAGTAAAACAGATGTTTACTAATTACAAATGATTTTTCAAGAGATTTTATTTATTTATTTATATATATCTTAATTCAGGGGCACGGTGGCTTAGTGGTTAGCACGTTCACCTCACACCGCCAGGGTCCGGGTTCGATTCTCGTCTCGGCCATGTGTGTGTCTCCCCGTGCCTCAGGGGTTTTTTTTTTCTCCGGGTTCTCCGGTTTCCTCCCCCGGTCCAAAAACATGCACGGTAGGTTGATTGGCACCTTGGAAAATTGTCCCTAGTGTATGACTGTGTGTGTGATTGTGAGTGTGTGTGTGTCCTGTGATGGGTTGGCATTCCATCGAGGGTGTATCCTGCCTTAATGCCCATAGACGCCTGAGATAGGCACAGACTCCCCGTGACCCGAGGGAAGATCGGTAAAAGTGGTAGAAGATGAATGAATGAATGAATATATCTTAAGTCAAGCAGCTTTTCACAGGTATAGTACACAGTGAAATAACACAAAGTTTCTCGATAGGACTTGTTATTGGTATTGTGATGTTTAATGTAGTTATTGTATCGAAGAAACGATGCCTACACAAACAGCATAGAGTGTTTCATAAAACAACAGAGAAACATCGCACAACATAGAGCTACTCCTCGTGCAAAACAGCATAGAGTGCTACATAGAGCATAGAGCTACAGTCCTCGTGCAAAACAGACAACGCAACACAGTATAGGACAAATACACAAAACACAAGATAGTGCCGACTAGTAAACCTGCTTTTATACAGCATGATTTGCAAGTGAAATGTAGTATATGCAGAAGTGTGTATATACCACCAGAGAATTACGCTTAATGGACTTACGCTTAATCTTCACATGTAAATAAACATCCAGATAATAGAATAGAGGGGCATGGTGGCTTACTGGTTAGCACGTTCGCCTCACACCGCCAGGGTCCGGGTTCGATTCCCGTCTCGGCCATGTGTGTGTGGAGTTTGCATGTTCTCCCCGTGCCTCAGGGTTTTTTTTTTCTCCGGGTTCTCCGGTTCCCTCCGTCCGTCCTCCTCCCTTCCTCCCGGGCCAAAAACATGCACAGGTAGGGTTGATTGGCACCTTGGAAAATTGTCCCTAGTGTATGAATGTGTGTGTGAATGTGTGTGTGTGTGTGTGTGGTGTCCCTGCGATGGGTTGGCATTCCATCCAGGGTGTATCCTGCCTTAATGCCCATAGACGCCTGAGATAGGCACAGACTCCCCGTAACCCGAGGGAAGATCGCATAAAGCGGTAGAAGATGAATGAATGAATAATAGAAAAGACTTTGGATGTTCCCGGACAAACTTTTCGCATCATTAGTCACATTAACATTAGCAAGAGATGCCATAAATTTGCATCTAAAGCAGCAAGACATGAATCAGAATTTAATTTGACAATATAGTCTTACACAAACACAATGGTGAGTTGTGCAAAAATTCCATGCCAAACAGAAAAACCAGTATAAACAGTAAAACAAAAAAAAAAATTTAAAAATATATATATATATATATATATATATATATATATATATATATATATATATATATATATATATATACTGTGTGTATATATATATATATATATCACACACACACACACACACACCACACCAAGTTTAAACCAAACCAATTTATGAGATGTTGAAACTTAAGTGTTTCCACCGTGGTGGATAAATGAAAGTAAGCAAATGTAATAGGTTACTTTACGTTTATAAAATAATTGAAAAGTTACACTAAAGCTACATTTCTAAAGTAACCTTCCCAACAATGGAAATAAGGAGGACCATAAAATGCAGATAAGCTGAAGGCCAATGTCAAAGAAACCTGGGCTTCAACCACTTCCAGCAGTACCACAGACTGATCACCTCCATGCCATGCTGAATCGACTCAGTAAGTAAACAAAAGGAGACTAATTTGTTAACTGAATTCATATTAGTTATTAGTTACTATTTGTGATGCAGTTTACATAACTGTCATTTTCCTCATGACAGTCCTGTTTTGTGTAAAACCACAGCTTCTTGGGCAATTTTGTTGAGTAAGCCTACTCCCTGGGTCGAGAAGCAACGCCACACATGAATTTCATTCATTCATCTTCTATCAAAAATCTAGCTTCTACCATCCTTCTAAAAATTCATCCTACTCTTCTACCCTCTAACCCCCCGAACCGCTTTATCCGATCTTCCCTCGGGTCACGGGGAGTCTGTGCCTATCTCAGGCGTCTATAGGCGTTAAGGCAGGATACACCCTGGATGGAATGCCAACCCATTGCAGGGCACACACACACACACACACACACACCACACACACACATTCACACACTAGGGACAATTTTCCAACGGTGCCAATCAACCTACCGTGCATGTTTTTGGCCCGGGAGGAAACCGGAGAACCCGGAGAAAAACCCCCTGAGGCAACATGTTAACTCCACACACACATGGCCGAGACGGGAATCGAACCCGGACCCGGGCGGTGTGATGCGAACGTGCTAACCACTAAGCCACCGTGCCCCCACATGAATTTCAATTCAGTTCAATTCATTTGTATATGGATAGCGCTGTTAACATGGACAATGTCCCAAACAGGCTTTACACAGTTAATGCAGTAAAATGAAGAAAGATTGTTCTGTATAAATGGAAGTTTGTCCCTCATGTTGTCCCTTATGAGAAAGCCGGTGTCGGAAAAACTGGCTGAGATGGAATAAGTGAGAAACCTTGAGAGGGACCTGACCAAAGACGGACCTGACCATAATGTTCATTTTTTACAGCTAAACCATTGTCACGGTTCCCTCTCTCTCCTCGCTCCTCCCTGCTCTTTTCCCCACACACACACCCATATTGGCCTCACCTGTTCCGCATCCTCTCTCCTTCTCCCTCTCCCTATATACCTAGCCCGGTCATTCCCAACAATCCCCGTCCGGGCTTGTAACTATTACCTAGTGACGCGGACACGGATGATGCATGTTAATGTTTAACCTTTTGTTTGATCTCCATATCAGGTTCCCGTGTGTCCGCGCTAAACTATTTGCTCTTTATATTCAAGTTTCCAGGGCACCGTGGCTTAGTGGTTAGCACATTCGCCTCACACCGCCAGGGTCCGGGTTCGATTCCCGTCTCGGCCATGTGTGTGTGGAGTTTGTGCATGTTCTCCCCGTGTCCTCAGGGTTTTTTTCTCCGGGTTCTCCGGTTTTCCCCTCCTCCCGGGTCCAAAAACATGCACGGTAGGTTGATTGGCAACCTTGGAAAATTGTGCATGTTTTTGGACCGGGAGAAAACCGGAGAACCCGGAGAAAAACCCCTGAGACACGGGGAGAACATGCACAAACTCCACACACAGGTTGATTGGCACCTTGGAAAATTGTCCCTAGTGTGTGAATGTGGTGTGTGTGTGTGTGTGCCCTGCGATGGGTTGGCATTCCATCCAGGGTGTATCCTGCCTTAATGCCCATAGACGCACAGACTCCCCGTGAACCGAGGGAAGATCGGATAAAGCGGTAGAAGATGAATGAATGAATGAATGAATTCCAGTTTGTCGTTTCCGTCTGGTTCCAGTTCCGCCCGTTCCAGTGCGCTCCTTCCCCTCGCTGATCTCGTCTGCCCGTGTGTGCTTATTTTTGTGATTATTCCTGTGCTTTGGTTTTGATGAAATAAAGACTCTGTTCGATATCCTCAGTCTGCTCGTCCGTGTCTCCAACGTTACATCTCTATCTATTCCTGTACTTTGAACATTTCATTTCCAATTTTCCCTTTTTAGTGATATTATCTACTCCCTGGCCTTCATATCATTTATTACACGCATTGTGATATTATTGTGATGCTTTTTATGAACTCTTACTATACACAGTGTTCTCTGCAGAGCTGAATACTATACTGTACTAGTGCTAAACAATGGTTATATGGATTAAGCTTTAGTTTAACTCAATGCTAAATGAAGCTTCATGCTCATTCTGCATCTTTATGCCTTCTCTGTGACATTTTCTGTGAAAGTTCTCTGCAAATGATGTACTTTTCTATGTGCCTTAAACTATAGCTCATATAAATGTATTACACAGGCACAAAGTTGGGAGCGACTTAAATATTGCCTGCCGGAGAAAATAACATATTTATGCATGAATAACGGGCAGGAGTGGGACAAAACTTAAATATTGCGGGCGGGAGTGGGACAAAACTTAAATATTGCGGTTGGGAGTGGGACAAAACTTAAATATTGCAGGCGGGAGTGGGACAAAACTTAAATATTGCGGGTGGGAGTGGGAGCAAAACTTAAATATTGCGGGTGGGACAAAAACTTGAAATATTGGGAGTGGGACAAAACTTAAATATTGGGCGGGAGTGGGAGCAAAACTTAAATATTGAAAACTTAAAATTTGCGGTTTGGGGAGTGGGACAAAACTTAATATTTGAAAAACTTAAATATTGCGGGTGGGGGAGTGGGACAAAACTTAAATATTGCGGGCGGGAGTGGGACAAAACTTAAATATTGCGGGTGGGAGTGGGACAAAACTTAAATATTGCGGGTGGGAGTGGGACAAAACTTAAATATTGCGGTTGGGAGTGGGACAAAACTTAAATATTGCGGGCGGGAGTGGGAGTGGGAGTGGGACAAAACTTAAATATTGAGGTTGGGAGTGGGACAAAACTTAAATATTGCGGGTGGGAGTGGGACAAAACTTAAATATTGCGGTTGGGAGTGGGACAAAACTTAAATATTGGGGGGGAGTGAGGGTAGTTGGGGAGTGGGACAAAAACTTAAATATTGAGGTGGGACGGTTGGGAGTGGGACAAAACTTAAATATTGCGGTTGGGAGTGGGACAAAACTTAAATATTGCGGGCGGGAGTGGGACAAAACTTAAATATTGCGGGCGGGAGTGGGACAAAACTTAAATATGATGTATTTCTCCATTATAATTATATAAAGAAAATAGAAATGTATTGTTTATATCAGAGTAAAAATGAATGCAGTGAAGAACTGTCATCGATGTATAATCGTTTATTATAGTATTTATTAAAGATCTTTCTTAAAGTACACCTTACTATAATAAACCCTCACACACAAATACACCTAGCCTGATAACTGAAATCTGATAACTATGCTAAATAATACACAGGTCCTATATACACAATACACATTCAATTTGATTAAAATAGTGCAGAATTCTATTATATAAAGTGTATTACATACAATCAATATGCTGTAAATGGTGTATTACATACAGTCAGATCCTATATTTTTTGCACAGCAGCTTGATTTCACAAATTCACATTCTCTTGGTCCAAAGTGTGTGAGGTTCAAAATCTGTAAGGAAAGCATAATAAAAACAATGACCTCATGATGATTATATTTGATATCTCAATGCAGATCAAAACAAACAACAGTGAATAAATGCTGTGGGACAGAGGTGGAATACTTACCTAAGATATTAAAAGACTACCAGACGCTGTTATTAAAATACTTCTATGGTGATGAGCTCTCCATATATTCCTCATTCTCCCCTCATTTCCATGTATTGGTTGCATAGACCACCACATACACATCATAGTCTTCCTCCGCACACTGACTTCTTCTGGAGCAGCTCTCTTCATTGTCATCCTTTTCACCCTCTGCTCTATCCTCCTCCTCATCAACAAAGATCCTCAATGCTGGAAGAAGCATCTTCAATGGGAATGAACCCCTTTATAGAGGCTAAGCTAGACCAATTGGATGAGCTGCTCTCCAAATAAGTGAGATCAAGTACCTCATACAGATCATCCTCATCCACACACTGGATTCTTCCAAAAGAGGCCTCTTCACTGTTATCTTCTAGATCTGTCTGCTCCATCCTCTTCATCATCCACCAAAAATCATCGCTGCTGGAGGAAGCATCTACACTGGGAATAATCTCTCTCGACAGGGATGAGATCGACAACGGAGATGAGCTCCTCTCCGAAAAAGTAAACGCGACCAGCTCGCACTCATCTTCACCTTCCTCCGTTAAACACGGCCTTCTGCTAGAAGAGCTATCCGTATTGTAATCCTCTGCATCTGTCTGCTCCATCCTGCTCCAGGAGCTAGACAAAGGAGACGAGCTCCTCCCCGAAAGAGTGAACGCAACCACATCACACTCGTCATCATCTTTCTCGTCACACTGTCTTTTTCTAGGAAGCACCTCTTCATTGGTCTGCTCGCTCCTTGTCCTCCTCTTTGTCCCCCTGTGAAGATTCTCCATACAAACACAGTATCTGTGCACGTGATCGTGACTATGGTCACCATCGTCCTCAAACTCCTCGCCGTGGATCTCATTGGAAGGTGGGAGAATATCATTTCTCTGGGTTCCGGTGACGGGAGGCAGTGAGAGACCTGAAATTTTGAAGGAAAAAAAGGAAATCAGAAAAGAAACTAATTTTATAATAGATTCTAAACAATTCTTTACACCGTTTTTGACACGATTCTGTGTAATTTACCTATAATAGTTCATACATTTACAGTAGGAACAAAAAATACAATGGTACGTTTAATGGTACACAATAGGTCCTTCGAGTACAAATAAGGTCCCAAAACAAGTTATAAAGGCACTGGCTAGAGGTACAAAATTGTAGCCTTACGTATATCATTATCGATTAAACATCATGGTTTATTTCGATGTTGAAAAAAATGAAAACCGATTTTTACGATTTCACCTTGGTTTGGCACATCGGGCTTCCGTAGTTTTACACTTCCAAAATACGAAATACAACATGGGGGCGCTCTGTGACAAATTTGTACTTTTTATATCTCTTCCTGTACTTTGAACATTCATTCATCTTCTATCGCTTTATATCCGATCTTTTCTCGGGTCACGGGGAGTCTGTGCCTATCTCAGGCGTCTATGTGCATTACGGCAGGATACACCCTGGAATGCCAACCCATCACACACACATTCATACACTAGCGACAATTTTCCAAGGTGCCAATCAACCTACCGTGCATGTTTTTGGACTGGGGGAGGAAACCGGAGAACCCGGAGAAAAACCCCCTGAGGCACGGGAAGAACATGCAAACTCCACACACACATGGCCGAGACGGGAATCGAACCCGGACCGTGGCGGTGTGAGGCGAACGTGCTAACCACTAAGCCACCGTGCCCCACTACTTTGAACATTTCATTTCTTATTTAGAATTTCCCGTCTTTCTCTTGCGTGCACATTAAAATCATGCTCTCGCAATGACAATCTACTTCCTGTGTGTGATCTTTTAGAAAGCTTTCGCAACTTTTCTCCTCCATCGTTTGACGCACACGTTTTGTGCCTATTTACCATAGTACTCTATTCATTTTGTATAATTGAGTATATTTTCATATACTTATTTTTAGACTAAATAATGCTATGTGAATATGGTTTAATGCTGATACAATTGTCCTTTCTGTATAAACGTTCCCCTTTTATCTTTTGCATCTAACAATTTTCCCTTTTTAGTCCTATTATCTACTCCCTGGCCTTCATATCATTTATTACACGCATTGTGATATTATTGCGATGATAAACAATGGTTATATGGATTAAGCTTTAGTTTAACTCAATGCTAAATGGAGCTTCATGCGCATTCTGCATCTTTATGCCTTCTCTGTGCCATTTATAACAATTTTATATTTATATTTTACATTTTCTGTGAAAGTTCTCTGCAAATTATGTACTTTTGTAATGTATACACTAGGGGCACGGTGGCTTAGTGGTTAGCACGTTCACTTCACACCGCCAGGGTCCGGGTTCGATTGCCGTCTCGGCCATGTGTGAGTGGAGTTTGTGCATGTTCTCCCCAGTGCCTCAGGGGGTTTTTCTCCGGATTCTTTGCCCCACCCCCACCCCGTGGTCCAAAAACATGCACGGTAGGTTGATTGGCACCTTGGAAAATTGTCCCTAGTGTATGAATGTGTGTGTGTGTGTGTATGTGTGTGTGTGTGTGTGTGTGTGTGTGTGTGTGTGTGCCCTTCGATGGCTTGGCATTCCATCCAGGGTGTATCCTGCCTTAATGCCCATAGACGCCTGAGATAGGCGTGAATGACATTGAATGAATGAATGTATACACTATTGGTTATTAACATTGTGTGATAAGACTGCCATCTAGTGGTCACCTTTATAGTGACATCTTGAGTGAGATGAGTTAAATAGGAAAATAATAATTTCAGTAGACCACATGAGTTACACAGCAGACAACGTGTACTGTCATTGTTTATCGGCCAGAATACACCATAATTATTATTAAATTCCTTTATTTATCATTTACAAATGTATACCTATTTTGCATACAGTCAAGCTTCATACTTAACTCAATTTACTAAGAAATAGAACAAATATTATATTACACATTTAAATCATACCTGATTTGTTTTGCTTACTCTGTAAATCTTCGATGAGTTGGTTTGCACATTTTACACAATTTTATTTATTTATTTTCTAATAGACAAGGGACTGTAAAAACTATAAACTCATATGCTAATAGCTTATGATCTTAGCATAATATCATAATGCTATAGCATCATAGCATAATGCTATAGATAACAATACTGAATGAATTGGCATTGACATTGACCCCATAATACTGTAACTTCAGTAGGGGGTGTTAAAATGTAGTTTGTCAATAATTTAATAAATCACAGTACATAATTTACAGCATGTATGTGCTAGCGAGTAGAGAGCAGGACAACAACAAAAACAACAAATACGACCGGAGAGATCAGAAAATATGGGACTACCTGTATATAAATGTATATATACATAATACACATACATATAGAGAGTAAATCTGGACTTTACCGCTGCAGTCTGATTCCATCCATCCAACCTGATGATCTCGGTGTTTCCTCCAACTCATCGCGAAACTCATCTAGTGCTGCAGCCCGAAATCCGATGGAAATTGTTTTGCAGATGATCACAATATAATATTATTAATATATTGCTGTTATAATAAAGCTGCACGTGCGTGTCCGTTTTCTCCGGTTTGAATGTAAACAGTAAGAAATTCAAACAGCAGCGGCTCAATGGCTAAATCTGTATTTATTATGTTGTATTGTAACAACCCAAATTACCCGATACACGGTTTAAAATATAAATATGAGGGCAGTCAGAGTTAACTTGTTTACACAAGTTCACTTTAACTGCACTAATAAACGCGTTATTAACGCAGTGTGCACTACTATGTGAGTGATCTGCTTCGTGATCACTCTACGTCGTGTTGGCGAAATGAACATAATCCGAACAAACAAACAAACAACAACTAACAATAAAGAACAAATTAATAAAAAAAAAAAAACTTCAGTGCATCCACTCACGCTTCCTAAATGTAGGAATGTATGAGCTCCTATATTAGCGCATATTACCGTATGGAACCTTACGCAATTTGCGCATCACATTCCCAAAGCGAATTTTTTTTTTTGTGAACGCAATGCGCTTCCGTATAACCTAAACGTATCATTAGTTTATATGGAAAGCAACCGGAACAGAATTCTTAAAGGAGCCACGTCCCATATTTACAATTAAAACCACCACTAAAAAATAACATTGTAGTGAACAAGAAATTCATATTAAAAGAATAATTTCCAGAGTAGAATAAATATTAAACAATCAATACTTGTATTAAAAGGAGAGATTTGAGATAAATGTATAAATTATGTATAAAATGTATATTTATAACATGTTACAACTATAACTGTTACATATCCTGTTATTTGCAACAGTACATGTATGTGTTAACCGTCCTGTCCATGATATCTATCATCTATCTTCTATCATATATCTATCAAACTGCATGCTATTATTAGATGTGGTATACAGCAACGGCCAAGCTTGGAAAAATATAATAAAAAACAGTGGATGACACTGCTCAACACATCATTTTATGGGGTTACTATTTTCTACGTAGCACACTGACTCTTCCACCCTGCCCTAATCAACAGACCGAAATCCAATTAGACCACTGGGGTGAATTGGATTGAAAGAAATATTAAAATATCAAAAAACACTTTCAGCAAGTATTTCAGTTGAGTGTTTAGACAAACTACATATACCCAGTATGTGTAAAACTGTTATTCATCCTCGAAGCCACTCCTTGTGCTAATAGGGCATTGTGGAACAGCTTCATTCAGCTTTCTCTCAGCTTTAACCAATTGCAAAGTCTGTGCAACACCCAAATTAAAAATAATGACCTATTTTTAGAATTATGCTTCGCTACAACATAACAGAAATTTTAAAAAAGTACTGTATGATCCGTCTAGATCTTTATCAGCGAAGACCCTGTTTTAGCAAAACCACATACTGCATCTATTAAAACAGAATACCTTTTTAGTAGATGGACTCTGAACATGCATCTATGCCAATTCAATCAACTCCCAGACATATACAGATCTCATTTTCTCAGTTTAGTTATTTGATGTGTTTCACACATCGTAGAACACACAGCACAGCTCTACAACACCAACAGCAACTGATTATTTTGACTGAATATTAGTGCAAATATAAAAAGATTAGAACAAGGAACGTCTTTGCTATACAGCAGTCAAGAGCTTCATGCTGTTACGGAACAGACACACCACTGGCACCGGGATCAAACAAAGGGTTTTATTTACAGAATAGTGGAGAACAAAGGATGAATACTCCGAGGAGTAGATAATGCGGGCGTACGTCCCTGTAACCCGTGTCGACCCTGAGAAGCCTGGTAGGGTAGGCCGAAGAAAATGTGAGTGATGCTTGCCGATGCAAACCGCAGCTCCGGGCGCGACCCCTTAGAGCCTGGTCTGTTTAATATTCAGTGTTGACTTCAAAATGCTAGCTCGTTCAGAGACGAGTGTTTAGACATCAAATTATCCATGTGCTGAGCGTTTAGAAATGTCACATGACCCTGTGTCCAAGTTTAATTTTACAGATTTTCCTCGTTTGCGGCACTGTGTAACGCCATGCGACAGTCATATGTCACCTACGAGTGGATATGTCAAATGACCGAACAGCAAAGCATCAAATTTCCCCATACATTCTCTGTGGGGCCGGAATATCACGGACTTCCCGGTGTGGGATCGGGAGGTATATGATCGTGATCCACTCCGGATCAGTGGATATGCCATATGTGCATGTCGGATGCTCACAGGCCGAACTGTGAGGCACGAAAGATCGACCCCATTCATTTTCTATGGGCTACAGCTTTTTGGCCCCGGGTTCGGAATGCCTCGGGGCGATTCCTAATGAAAGCAATAACACACTTCGCACCATCGGGCCGCACGATATGATCTGTGATTCGTGACGATTGGATAAAAACTGCGGGACTAGTAACGCACCCAAGCTAGAGAGAGATTATAAAAGTGATGCTTTTGCTAGCACCACTAATTAGTTAAATAGCCATTGGATGCATTGTACCTTGTTGGTAATACTAGAAGGTAAGTTCCTTCCCCTTGGTTGCTAGACATCAAAACTTCAATGACATCACTGTATAAATACAGTAACTGTTGCTGGCAATGTAACAGACCGTTGTTTCATTCTAGTTACGCAACTGCCTTATCGAGATGTTGCAACTGGTGTTGTTTATAACAGGTATGTCATTTCTTTCTTAACTATTTTTCGTTTTATTTATACGGCTAAAGGAGAATATTTGTTACTTCTATTTCTTATTACTTTTATTATTTAATATTCAGACACATTCTCTTCTACAATTTATGGCTGTATTATGCAAATCAGAGGGATATACACAGTAATGAGTTCAACATGTTCAACCCAGCACAAAATTATATATATCTATATATATATTATATATATATATATATATATATATATATATACACACACACACACACACACACACACGTCATATTATTGTAACATATCATCATTAATTACGCAAACATGTTTTTGATTTATTAACATTTAGAATTTTTTTTTAACTGCTCTTTCTCCAGGAAAAAAAATTCCCTAGAAAAATGAAATGTTAAATTTAATAAATTAACATAAAACAAATTAGTAATGGGATCTGAATTAAAATAAATAACAGGAGTACTCCCTCTCTCTCTGTGATTATATATATATATATATATATATATATACACACACTCACTCAAACAGTGCCTTGCAAAAGTACTCACTCCCTTGGCATTTCATGTGATGGATCTGCACAGAATGAATGAATATATATATATATATATATATATATATATATATATATATATATATATATATATATATATATATATATATATATAAAGACAATCAGAAAAATGCCATGTGCTTTTCCATGTGTATTCATCCCCTTTGTAGTCGCCCTTTGCTATGAAGCTCCTCAAAAGACCTGTCAGCATATAAACACTTTTACATATATTATATGTAAAATATATGACTATAATATACATAATGACAGCGTGTATGTTATTTCATAAGTTATTTGCCGGTTTTATTATTTAACCGAGACCTATATGTTGAAATTGCGGATAGGTGGAAGCGCACGGCTATTGCGCATGCGTAGGAACAAATCGCGTAGGAAAAAAAGGGAATTGTTGGCAAATGGAGAAACGGAACCATGCGGTCTTGGAGTTAAAGTTTGTTTATAGATGTTTAAAAATGCTTTATTTTGTTTAAGTATCTGGTTGGAAAGGAGCACAAGGTCAGTTATGTATATATGTATTATTTGTGGATAATTTTAGTTGAAAATGCTCTTTTTTAATATTCCTAGTTAAATGTTAATATTAGATTTTCAGTATTGTTTTTTTGTTGTTTTGTTTTCGCTCTTACGTTGTTGTGGAAGGTTCTTGTGAATAACAATTAAAGAAAAATAAAGAGTAAAAAGACGGGACACACAACATCAGTGAAAGAGTGTTGTTATTATTCCAACCGGCTGCTACAATCCCCACAATGAAACATGGTGGTGGCAGCATCATACTGTGAGGATGTTTTTCGGGAAACTGTTCCGAGTCGAGGGAAAGATGGATGGATGGTGTTAAATACAGAGAGATTCTTGAGCGAAACATGTTTTAGTCTGTCTGTGAAGCATACTGCTAAAGTAACTCTCGAGTGATTTAAGGGGACCAATTTAAATGTGTTGGAATGGCCTATTCACAAGCCCAGTCCTCAATCCAAATGGCAATCTGTAGTCAGACTTGAAAATTGCTCTTCACAAGTGAAAACCATTTGACATGAAGGTGCTGGAACAGTTTTGCCTTAAGGATTGGGCAAAAATCCCAGTGGCCAGATGTGGCAAGCTCTTAGAGAGACTAATCCATAAGTGACTTGCTGCAGTAATTGCTGCAAAAGGTGGCTCTACAATGTACTGACTTTAGGGGGATGAATAGTTATGCACATCTTCAAAGTTTTAGGCATGTCCTGTAAATTAAATGACCCAAACCTTCAAACAATCTATTTTATTTCCAGGTTGTGAGGTAACAAAACAAGAAAAATGCCTAGGGGGTGAATGCATTGAGAAAAAAAAAAAAGAATGTATACAAATATATGCAAATTTGTATACATTCTACCGGGGCACGGTGGCTTAGTGGTTAGCATGTTCGCCTCACACCGCCAGGATCCGGGTTCGATTCCCGTCTCGGCAATGTGTGTGTGGAGTTTGCATGTTCTCCCCGTGCCTCAGGGGGTTTTTCCCCGGGTTCTCCGGTTTCCCCCGGTCCAAAAACATGCACGGTAGGTTGATTGGCACCTTGGAAAATTGTCCCTAGTGTATGAATGTGTGTGTGAATGTGTGTGTGTGTGTGTGTGTGCCCTGCGATGGGTTGGCATTCCATCCAGGGTGTATCCTGCCTTAATGCCCATAGACGCCTGAGATAGGCACAGGCTCCCCGTGACCCGAGGAAGATCGGATAAAGCGGTAGAAGATGAATGGATGAATGAATGAATGAATGAATGTATACATTCTTTTTTTCAGGGCATTCTCACTTTTATCACAAGTGCCTAGAACTTTCACTTTGAACCATAAATCTATTATATATATGTGACAAATGCCGCCTCTGTGAACCCCTCCGATCATCACCAACGCGAGCCGTCACCGGAGTACTAGCAGCACTACATTTCCCATCATGCCTCACTCACCGCCATCTTGCACACACCTGATTACAATCACTCATCAGCCCCTCCATATAAGCCAGATCCAGACCTTAGCTCTTTGTGAAGTATTGCCTTTTTCCTATTGAACTCTGAACGTGTACTCCTGTGTGTTATTCCGTGTATGACCTCTGCCTGTTCCCACGTTTGCGGTTCTCTGCTGCCTGCCTCTGGACTGTTCGCGATTGCTCACTGGACTATTGACGCTAACTGCCTGCCTTCTGACCTTCTCGCCTGTTACCTGTTGTGTTTTTGCTCATCTCTAATAAAAGCACGCACATGGATCCTGAATCTCAGATCCTGAATCTGAGTCTCTGTCACAAAATATATATATATATAGTGTGTGTATGTGTGTATATATATGTGTATATCTATATATGTGTGTGTATGGTATATATATATATATATATATATATATATATATATATATCTATATGTATGTATATATATGTGTGTGTATATATGTGTCATATATATATCATTGTGTGTATATATATATATATATATATATATCATCTATATAGTATATCTGTGGTATATATATCTATATATATATATTATATATATATATATATATATATATATTATGTGTGTGTGTGTGTGTATGTATATACTATATCTCTATATATATATATCTATATATATATATCTGTATATATATAGTCATATCTATATATCTATATATATATATATATAATATAGTATATGTGTGTCAAAAATCATTTACAGGAGCGGCAACAGTTCTAAATCCGAGGACATCCGCGGACAAGGAGCAGCTACTGGTATATATTCTCACGTTTTAAAATGATTCAATGTTACTTTATGTGTTTTACCAATATTTTTGGTAATTACTGTGAATTATTCTTTGTTCGAGTTGATAATTTCAGCTTGCTTCTTCAGTATAAAACGAGTTTAGTTTCCTGCTAAAACCGCACATTTCCCTGCTAATATTGTGAAATAAAGGTGTAAACCCATATTCATGTAGTTCATGTAGTCATGTAGCAATTTTTCCTAAGAAAAAGAGACGACATGGTTCAGAAGCAGATCAGAGCCTGATAAACGAATGCTGCATTGGCAATATACACATCGCTCTGTGCGTGTGTGAAACATAAAGGTACTCAACTGCAATAAGACCAGAAAAATACACATTTTTATTTAATTCGATTTGTTTGCTCGTTCATCCATCCATTCATTCATTTATCCAGCCAGCCAGCCAGTCAGCCATTCATTCATTCGTTTACTAAAACCTTTCATTCATCAATTTACGCATTCATCTTTTCATTTATTTGTTTGTCCACATGTTTGTTTGTTAATGTCACACAGTAAGGCATTAACCATTTATTTTTTTCCGTAAGCCAGTTTTCTATTATTTGATGGCCAAGTTAATGAACCTTCAATGAAAGATGTTTTTTTTTTTCTCAACACTTTATAACCAGGATTGGACAAATAATTCATCTAATGAGTGTTTAATCACAAACCTTGCACAAAAGTCTGGACAAGTGGACAATCAGGAAAAAAGAACAATCTCTCCTGATCATTCGGGTATGTTTCTGCACCGCATTACACAAGAACAACTTTCAAAAGTAGAATTCTAATTCTCACTTATTGGCATTATGTCACTTTAGATTTACAGACACTGGGAAAAAATGTTAACAGCAACAACAATAATTATAATGGCAGTCCAGCACCTCTTCATCCAGGTAAAAAAACATGTGAAATTAGAGTTTAATGGACATATTGATGAACTTTTTTGTGTACAAAACTAACATTCATTCATTCATTCCTTCATCTTCTACCGCTTTATCCGATCTTCCCTCGGGTCACGGGGAGTCTGTGTCTATCTCGGGCGTCTATGGGCATTAAGGCAGGATACACCCTGGATGGAATGCCGACCCATTGCAGGACACACACACACATTGACACACATTCATACACTAGGGACAATTTTCCAAGGTGCCAATCAACCTACTGTGGGTTTGCAAAACTAATATTGATGATTTGGTAAATATGAGCAAAGTGTAACGCAGACCTGGACAAACTACGGCCACATCCGGCCCGCCAAAGATACAGACACAGAACCGTCCAAATGAAATAGCGTATGAAAATTTCCGTTTGCCGTATCAGAAAAACGGTTCTGTTCCGGTGTGCCTTGGACTACAATTCCCAGAAGCCCTTGCCTTGGAACTAATCCGAGGATCCTTTTTCCCCTCAAGCCATCAGATTTCTCAACACAGCTAAACTGGAACTAGACTCACACACACTCACACACCATCCACACAGCTAAACTGGAACTAGACTCACACACACTCACACACCATCCACACACACTGGAAACTACTCACACACTCCACACACACTCACACACCATCCACACATAATGCTGGACTCACACTCACACACTGGAACTGGAGACTCACACACACACACTCACACACCATCACACACACCTAGACACACAGCTCACACACCACACTCACACACGCTGGACCACACACACTCCACACATGCTAAACTGGAACTACACCCCATCCACACAGGACTGGAACTAGACACACACTCACACACCATCCACACACACACTCACACACCATCCACACAGCTAAACTGGAACTAGACTCACACACACTCACACACCATCCACACAGCTAAACTGGAACTAGACTCACACACACTCACACACATCACACATACACACACACTCACACACCATCCACACAGCTAAACTGGAACTAGACTCACACACACTCACACACACACATCATGGACACTCACACACACTCCACACAGCTTTATTCCACTACTACTGTGCTATTTACTGCACTCACACTGGCACTTTACATGTTTATTGTATGGAACCACACTGCTCTCACTGATTGTGTATACTGCTCTCAGTCACACACACTCACACACCATCCACACAGTTACTGCTGCCTCACGGGCCTTTACACACTTATTGCTATTTATCTGTTTACATGCACATTTTGCACATCCATTTTTTATCACTGCTGCTCTATTTGTTCATTTGCACACCAGCCAAACTGGTGTTACAATTGTTTACAAAACTACATTGCACTACGTCACAGTGACGGTCGTTGTTGTGTTTTTTATTTGATTTTATTTTTGATTGTGTTATAGTTGTTTGTTATGCACTGTCTCGTGTTGTCAGTCTTGTTGTGTCTCTGCGCTGTTTACACCAGGTTGCACACGATGCACTTTATGTAGCTAGGACAAACTTAGTCTCGTCCTCAGCATTGTGTTGTTGTGTTTGTGTTATATGTTGTGTTGTGTAGCACCAGGGTCCTGGAGAAACGTCGTCTCATGTCACTGTGTACGCAGTCAGATATATATGTGGTTGAAATGACAATAAAACCTCTTGACTTGACTTGACCAATCCCAGTTCCAGGCAGGTGACCTATTTAAGGACTGATTCACACACACAATCTTTGCTGGTCATTGTTAATTGTGGATTGTAATGTTCACGGTTGTTTTGTTTCCTAGTTTCTTAGATTTCCTAGGTTAGTGTTTACTCGTTCCCAAGAACTACTTTGTGGATTTTAACTTTTGATTTGGGAGTACTTTTTGTTTGTTAAAGCTGCACTGGCTCACCTACTTCTGTCTCGCCTTTAACTGTTACATAAAGAGGAAGAATTGTTTTTATTTATTGTTTTTTAAACCAAGTACTAAAAGATGGGGGTCTACTGCACTTATATTTCTACAGCACCATCCCTGGCATGGTCATTTTTAATGAACTACGATCCGCTCATTCTGAAGGCTGACTCGGAAACCAATCACTAATGGTGCTCGTGTCACAATGGTCATGTACTGCACTGACTATTAAATTCCCCAAATATTTTTAACAAGCTTTAGTAAAGATATAAGTAACAGATTTTCGACTTTAATCTGCTCCAGCTGTAACATAATCCGGCCAGTTTCAGTTGCCATTGTTTTGCTACAGGATTACAATCTAAACTCCAATGAAGAAACACAACCGCTCTCTACTGCCGACTAGCGTTTAGGAAGAGTTACTGCAGAGCAATGCAGAAGTATTGTGGCGTTATTAGCGCCTTTTGTTAGCACTTTTAGCAGAAATACTGCCATATTGGCTTGCTTGTGTCCTTCAGCTTCCCATCTTCATGCTTCACATACAAAATATTTACAATACACCTGCTATTGCTATTTACTATTCATCAACCAAAGCGAATGAGGCACTGCGGTCACATGTTTGTCAATGCGCGCCATATATATATATATATATATATATCTATATATATATATATATATATATATATATATAAAAATCAGTGACGTGCGGTAAGGTCCATGACATCATCAGTCAGCTTTACAAACATGTGATTCACCATGATCACTGGGATCACTGGGATCACCAGCGCCCCCTAGCATGAGGCAGGAGAACTGCATGCCTCACCTAGTGCCACTTCGCAGGCGTTTCATGATCGCTCAGCTCAACAAACACGATACAACATACATACAGTTGTTGACACAAATAAAATGGCCTCCCCTGACTGCACGACACTGATATATACATGAAGATATATATTCAATTGCTTTATAAAAGTAAAGAAACTGATTAATTTCTGATTACGTTCATTTGTCCACTAGGTGGCACTTGGAAAACAGTGGGATATATTTTCTGTACAGAGTTTCAGGCGGTGGTCATTGTAATTTGTAATCTTCAACATTTTCTAAAGTAACTGTAATTTAATTCCATGTTTTTTTTGCTGTAACTGTAACGGATTATTATTACTTTTATTTTCTAATTAAATTACATAACACCCTGTGTGTGCATGTATATATATATATATATATATATATATATATATATATATATATATATATATATATATGGCCAGAATAATAAGGATAATAATAATAATGGAGAATAATTAAATATATTTTTCAAGGTTATCACGCAGTGGAGAGACACCCAACATTGTTAAATTCATAAAATCAGTTGTATGTTTCTACACCTTAGATTTTTATCGTTAATATACTAATATAGATGCCGTGTTTAAAATTCTTCCGTTGTTTGTTTTTATATAAAGATGAAGAGATGGATATTGCTTTTGTGCTGGATGGCTCAAGTAACATTAGACCTGAAGATTTTGAAAGGGCCAAAGACTTTATTACTAATACGATGCAGAACTTTTGGACAAGAAGTTTCAGTGTAAGTATATCATTAAGCATTGGTATTTATAATGAAAGGTTTGTGTAAAGCTGTTAAGTTTTAACCATGAAATAATATATTCAGTATAGACTATGATAATACACTAATATGAAGTATGTATATATTAAGTGTAGTGTGTATGTATAATATGTTAATTCTCTCCTCAGTGCAGGATTGCAGTAGTGCAGTATGCAGACGATATCAGAACGGAACTCTCTCTGAATGAAAACAATGACCATCAAAAAGCACGGGAAAAGGTGAAGAACATGAACCAACTTTTTGGAAACACCATGACAGCTTCAGCGCTCTACCATGTTCTGTAAGAAACCCAAACATTCATTCATTCATCTTCTACCGCTATATCCGATCTTCCCTCGGGTCACGGGGAGTCTGTGCCTATGTCAGGCGTCTATGGGCATTAAGGCAGGATACACCCTGGATGGAATGCCAACCCATCACAGGGCACACACACACAAACAATCACACACACACACATTCATACACTAGGGACAATTTTCCAAGTTGCCAATCAACCTACCGTGCATGTTTTTGGACCAGGGAGGAAACCGGAGAACCCGGAGAAAAACCCTCTGAGGCCCACGGGGGAGAAACATGCACAAACTCCACACACACATGGCCGAGACGGGAATCGAACCCGGACCCTAGCGGTGTGAGGCGAACGTGCTAACCACTAAGCCACCGTGCCCCTGAAACCCAAACATAAATATTTATAATTAGTTTCTATGGCTGACCATTCATTAATGTTCACAGCACATCTACTAGAACATCTGTATTGATTTCTGTCTCCTGTACTACATGCAGTACAGAGGTTTTTGTTCCTCAAAGTGGATCAAGAGAGAATGCCATAAAAATGATCATCCTACTGTCTGATGGAGAAATGTCAGCAGATAACAGGACACTCACAGAGGTTTTGAACATGACCCAGATGGAGGGGATTGTTCGCTATGCTATAGGGGTAAGTGTACACTTTACATTTACTCTAGTGACAAGAACAGAAAAGATTAACATGCTACGTTTCTAATCTAAATGTCTACTGAATCAATTGTATAAATACAAACACCTAATCTCTTTATCATAAATACTTCTACTTTCCTTAAATTAATACAAATGTGTTTTCTATGCTTTCAATTTTAATTCGATATTTTATTAAATGAATTTGATAATATTTTGCTTATTGTGTGCTATTGTCTTGACAAATACAGTTGTTTTTTTTCCTAGATTGGACCAGAGGTTCAGAGTCATACACAAGCAGTAAATGAGATGATGGAGATAGCTGGAGATAAAGACAGATTACTCCAAATTTCCAATGATGGCAGTTTGGAAAGCATTTCGTCTTTGGTAATGAGTGTAATTGCAACTTTCTCCATTGAATGTCATGTACATATCATATGCACATATCATTGATCTAATCAGTGTTTTGGATACACAGAAATGGCCAAAAAGGTTTTTGTCTTTTGTGAAGGAGTGCACAACAATATTAAGTCATATAGCAGCGCTTGACTTAGGCCCGGGAGAAATCTGGCTAACCCCCATTTGGTCACCACATTGAACTAAAACAGCTGAAAATGGAATCTTTGGAATGGGGTATGGTGCAAACAAAGAGTACACCAGCAGATAGTCAGACATTCTTGTCCGAGAGTGCTATCTGTCCCGCACCAAGACTTTATGGCTGATGAACAGTGGCTATGGGTGACTTCAGGTGGTGAAGAGGCATGAGCACCCCCTCTCCCTCTCCCACCAGGAACAGTATAGTCCCCAGCTCCCTGCCCAACATACAAGGCAGAAGTGTTCATATTGTGGAAAAGGGGTTGTGGAGAGGATCGGGGTCAAGGCCATGTGTGTGTGGAGTTTGCATGTCCTCCCCGTGCCTCATGGGTTTTTCTCCGGGTTATCCGGTTTCTTCCCGGTCCAAAAACATGCACGGTTGATTGGCACCTTGGAAAATTGTGTATGAAGTGTACATAATCAATTTTTTGAAAAATTGATTGTGTGTGTTATCAGGCATAACATCTTTCCCACTTTACAAGTAAACAAGATTCCCTTCAAATGTTTTGCATTCATTTGTTTTCATGCCAACAATAACATTTTCATACATCACAACCACCGCTACACAACATTTTTCACCTTGAACCTTTCTGTTTTTTTTTTTAATCAGTCAACAAATTTCAATTAACGTTTCAGGAGGTCCCACAGTGCGTTTTGGTCTGCAATATTTCACAGGAGAACCTCAGTTACCTCTGTTATCTGATGAGTCATTGTTGATCCACAGAGCCAACTTGTTTACTTGTTTACTTGTGGAAATACCAGGCACATCTTAAACAGTCACCTGTGGTCTCAAGTCACGTCTATTCCATCTAAGAATTACACCATGTGTGGTTTGAATCTTGTATGACCGTGGAACTAATTCTTTTTCATCACAGCCCTGTTGTGACCACATTACTGTTGCATGGTTCAGGATACGAATTCGAACGAACTCTTTCCTGTCATAGTTTATTTCTGAGTTGTTGTTTTGCCTTGTGTAAATTAGTGTGTATCCGTCGACCCATCAACATTTGGGCTGGGGACAACCCATTCCTATCAAAGTCTTCCCTTGCGTCGTGCACAGTCAGGTTACGGTGTAGCCGCGACTCAGCAGTCGCAGAATCTGATGCGTGCAGCAACCAGTGGATGTAGCGCAGCAGTGGGGTGGTGTGGGAGAACATGGGCAGGTTGTAGACAGTGGATGTAGCGCAGCAGTGGGGTGGTGTGGGAGAACTTGGGCAGGTTGTAGACAGTGGATGTAGCGCAGCAGTGGGATGGTGTGGGAGAACATGGGCAGGTTGTAGACAGTGGATGTAGCGCAGCAGTGGTGGTGGTGTGGGAGAACTGGATGTAGTCAGCAGTGGGCTGTGCAGTGTAGACAGGGATGTAGTGAGCGCAGCAGTGGGATGTTGTGGGAGAAGTTGGGCAGGTTGTAGACAGTGGATGTAGTGCAGCAGTGGGAGTGGTGTAGGGAGAACTTGGGCAGGTTGTAGACAGTGGATGTAGTGCAGCAGTGGGGTGGTGTGGGAGAACTCTGGGCAGGTTGTAGACAGTGGATGTAGCGCAGCAGTGGGGTGGTGTGGGAGAACTTGGGCAGGTTGTAGACAGTGGATGTAGCGCAGCAGTGGGGTGGTGTGGGAGAACTTGGGCAGGTTGTAGACAGTGGATGTAGCGCAGCAGTGGGATGGTGTGGGAGAACATGGGCAGGTTGTAGACAGTGGATGTAGCGCAGCAGTGGGATGGTGTGGGAGAACTCGGGCAGGTTGTAGACAGTGGATGTAGCGCAGCAGTGGGGTGGTGGTGTGGGAGAACATCGGGCAGGTTGTAGACAGTGGATGTAGCGCAGCAGTGGTGGTGGATGTGGGAGAACATTGGGCAGGTTGTAGACAGTGGATGTAGTGCAGCAGTGGGGTGGTGTGGGAGAACATGGGCAGGTTGTAGACAGTGGATGTAGCGCAGCAGTGGGATGGTGTGGGAGAACTCGGGCAGGTTGTAGACAGTGGATGTAGCGCAGCAGTGGTGGTGGTGTGGGAGAACTCGGGCAGGTTGTAGACAGTGGATGTAGCGCAGCCAGTAGCGGGCAGCAGTGGGATGGTGTGGGAGAACATGGGCAGGTTGTAGACAGTGGATGTAGCGCAGCAGTGGGATGGTGTGGGAGAACATGGGCAGGTTGGCAGCAGACAGTGGATGTAGTGCAGCAGTGGGGTGGTTGTGGGAGAAGTTGGGCAGGTTGTAGACAGTGGATGTAGCGCAGCAGTGGGATGATGGGGAGAAACTGGGAGGTTGAATTGTCACAGCAGGGTGTAGACCAGTGGATGTAGCGCAGCAGTGGGATGGATGTGGGAGAAAGAAAGTTGTGCAGGTTGTAGACAGTGGATGTAGCGCAGCAGTGGGATGGTGTGGGAGAACTCGGGCAGGTTGTAGACAGTGGATGTAGCGCAGCAGTGGGATGGTGTGGGAGAACATGGGCAGGTTGTAGACAGTGGATGTAGCAGCAGTGGTATGTATCAGCAGTGGGGATGGTGCAGTGGGAGAAGTTGTGCAGGTTGTAGACAGTGGATGTAGCGCAGCAGTGGGATGATGTGGGAGAACTCGGGCAGGTTGTAGACAGTGGATGTAGCGCAGCAGTGGGGTGGTGTGGGAGAACATGTGCAGGTTGTAGACAGTGGATGTAGCGCAGCAGTGGGGTGGTGTGGGAGAACTCGGGCAGGTTGTAGACAGTGGATGTAGCGCAGCAGTGGGGTGGTGTGGGAGAACATGGGCAGGTTGTAGACAGTGGATGTAGAGCAGCAGTGGGATGATGTGGGAGAAGTTAGTACGCGGGCAGGTTGTAGACAGTGGATGTAGCGCAGCAGTGGGATGGAGTGGGAGAACTTGGGCAGGTTGTAGACAGTGGATGTAGCGCAGCAGTGGGGTGGTGTGGGAGAACATGGGCAGGTTGTAGACAGTGGATGTAGCGCAGCAGTGGGGTGGTGTGGGAGAACATGGGCAGGTTGTAGACAGTGGATGTAGCGCAGCAGTGGGGTGGTGTGGGAGATCTCGGGCAGGTTGAACACAAGTTGTGCAGCAGCATTTTGGATCATTTGCATTACTTAATCATTAATTAAGATTCTGGCCTTGTATTGTTGCTGATATTTACATTTAGAGCATTTGGCAGACGCCCTTATCCAGAGCGACTTACAACTGCGCATTTGAGGTTTAAGGGCCTTCCTTAAGCGGCAACTTGGTGGTGGGGTTTGAACCCGTGATCTTCTGAGTCCAACACCTTAACCATTGGGCTACCTGATATGTGTTAGAAGTTAGAAAGTCCAGTATTGTGGCAACACTATAATGTTAATATAGTTACAAATGAAAACACCGGACTAGCACAAACATTAAAACTCATCCGATATTTTATCTATAATACTTCTGACCTGTTTATGCCGTCAATTAATGTAATGTTTTCCTGTTGTTAATAGTTCCTTTAGATTTTTAAAGGATTACATTTTTTAATACATTTTATAATTATTATTATTATTATTATCATGCTATTGTCTGTGCTAATGCAATGATGATTGTTATTTCCTCAGATTTGGCTGTACCAACAGGCAATACAAGAGATGCCAAGTGAAAAACAAGTCATCTTGTACAATTATTCTCATATGAAAAAGTCTCTTTCTACTTTGGTAAAAGGTGTCATGGAAAATGAAGGTAAACCATGAAATGTACAAGTAAATGTATTGAAAATCCATGTGAGAATCTGATACCAAAGCGAAAAACCCTATTATTCCATTAAATCAAACACTCTAGAGTCTATTTTTTTAGTCTTTATAGTCTATTATGGTCTATTGTCTAAGTTCTTTATCTCAATAGAGACAAACACTACTGAGTTACAAAGATTTTATGCTTATTAACATCATCATAGGGTGCACGGTGGCTTAGTGGTTAGCACGTTCGCCTCACACCACCAGGGTCCGGGTTCGATTCCCGTCTCGGCCATATGTGTGTGTGTGGAGTTTGCATGTTCTCCCCGTGCCTCAGGGGGGGTTTTCTCCGGGTTCTCCAGTTTCCCCTCGGTCCCAAAACATGCACAGTAGTTTGGGAAAATTGTCCCTAGTGTATGAATGTGATTGTGAATGTGTGTGTGTGTGCCCTGTGATGGGTCGGTATTCCATCCAGGGTGTATCCTGCCTTAATGCCCATAGACGGCTGAGATAGGCACAGACTCCCCGTGACCCGAGGGAAGATCGGATATAAGCGGTAGAAGATGAATGAACATCATCATACGATCATAATCAGTCTTTAACTTGTATGTCTCTACCTGTCATATTTTCATCTGTAATAAAGATGTTTGTTTAATGTTGTTTGTGTTTATTTGACAATGCAGGGATGGAGATTGCATTTGTGCTGGAGGGCTCTAATGAAATTAAGAAGAGAGATTTTAAAAGGGCCAAAGAATTTATTATTAATCTAATGGAGAGATTTTGGAAAATATGTTTCAGTGTAAGTAGATTTTATTTTATTTTTTTAAACAAATACAATACAATCAACCTTAAACAAGTGTAGTGTATATGTGCAATATTTGAATTGTTTCCTCAGTGCAGGTTTGCAGTAGTGCAGTATGGGACAGAAATACAGACCAAACTCTCTCTGAATGAAAATGACAACCATTATAAAGCATTGGATAAGGTAAAGAGCATAAACCAACTTCCCAAAAGCCCCAGGACTGCTTCAGCGCTCTACCATGTTCTGTAAGTAACTCATTTTTATCATTGGTTTATTTTGATGGACAGTTTATACACATGTTTACAGCACATTTTGCGACAAAATCTTTTATTGTCTTCTGTCTCCGGTTACTACATGCAGCACGGAGGTTTTTGTTCCTCAAAGTGGATCCAAAGAGAAAGCTACCAAAATCATTATTCTACTGTCTGATGGACGAATGTCAGGAGATAACAGAACGCTTACAGAGGTTTTAAACATGCCGCAGATGGAGGGGGTTGATCGCTATGTTATAGGGGCAAGTGTACACTTTACATTTAGTTTAGAGACTAATTTATTGCTTCTATCATATATAATTTAATGCCAAAGGGAATCTTTTTACCCTGATTGTGGTATCGTTGTATCCTCGTTTCAGATACACAGAATTGACCAAAATGTGATGGCAATTTTAATTCTGTTGTGTTGTGAATAATAAGTTGTTGTTGTTTTTTTTACTAATTTTTTTTTTTAAACATTTATTATATATTTTACATTGGAGGAGAGAGCATTAATATAATATTATATTTTTACTCAAGTACATTATTGATATGGATTAGGTTATATATTTGACATCAAACAACTATATATATATAGATATATATATATATATATAGATATATATATCTATATATATATATATATATATATATATATATATATATATATATATATATATATATATATATATATATATATATATATATATATATATATATATATATATATATATATTATATAAGAGGCACGGTGGCTTAGTGGTTAGCATGTTCGCCTCACACCGCCAGGGTCCGGGTTCGATTCCCGTCTCGGCCATGTGTGTGTGGAGTTTGCATGTTCTCCCCGTGTCTCAGGGGGTTTTTCTCCGGGTTCTCCGGTTTCCTCCCCCGGTCCAAAAACATGCACGGTAGGTTGATTGGCACCTTGGAAAATTGTCCCTAGTGTATGAATGTCTGTGTGAAAATATGTGTTTGTGTGTCCTGCGATGGGTTGGCATTCCATCCAGGGTGTATCCTGCCTTAATGCCCATAGACGCCTGAGATAGACACAGACTCCCCGTGACCCGAGGGAAGATCGGATAAAGCGGCAGAAGATGAATATATATTATAAACACCTGACTTGTAGTAAAATATTCAAAATTAATAAACTTTTAAACTCAGATAATTATTTTTTCACTATTTTATCTGAAACCCTCAAAGTATGTTAAAATACTTCTAGAAATGATTAGAAGGGTGTTTTCTGTGTGTTATGTTTTTTCGCAGAATGCTCTTAGTTATTGACTCAATACATAGTTTTCTACAAATAGATTATTTGTAATGATGGTAATGAATGAACTGAATAATCTTTTATTATCATGTGCTGAACATTATTATTGTCTTTGCAAATACAATCATGCTTTTAATTCTTCAGGTTCTGGGATTGCCGGGTATTCTGGGAAACAAACAGGAAAGACAAGAGATGATAAAGACAGCAGGCAGCGAAGACCGATTTATCGAAATTTCCAATTATGCATCTTTGGAAAACATTTTTTATTCTTTAGAAAGAATTATACGTGAAGTTGAAGGTAAACCTCACTTGATTTCAACCTTAGTGTAGCTTGGATGGTTGTTATTTGATATGACGATAGAGGTAAAAGATCCGAATGCCAGTTTTAATATAGAATGGTCAAGCAGGCAGGGTCAACAATTGCAAACAGGTATATCCGAGACACAGGCTAAAGAGTAATCTGGAAAAAAAAAAAAAAAACGTATAATCCAAGTAATTATAAATCTTTGACAGGCATTGTATATGAAAATATGTTTGGATAATGTTTGTCAAGCCCAGTCTCGCGACATTTCGTGATATACCGTAAATTTCGGATATAAACCGGTTTTGACTTTTTTCCTAGGTTTTGAAAAATGCGGCTAATAATAAGGTGCGGCTATTCTGCATTGCAGATTTTTCCCGACCGCTAGGGGCTCTAACCGAAAAGAATCAAAACTAACACAAAATAAATGCAAAGAAGTTTAGTTCCTCTTTAGCAGATATAAGTGGGTAGAAGCCGGATAGAAGGAGGACAAACTCTATCTTTACAACAGGAGAAATTAAGGTGACGTAAATAGCGCTTATTTTCTCTTATCAAGAAAATCAACAGCCTCATTGTTTTCCCTCTCCCGTTGCCCGTTCACTCTACAATCCCCGTCGTAGCACATACCTAGGTTCAACGGACGCTATATGTCAGCCTAACGGACTTATGTCATTCCAAATTGTTATCCCGGTAACGGCGTTCAAGGCTCCCTAAAATTGTTCTGGCCGATGAGCGGCGTCTCCTGAGTTCTTTATTCTAATAAATCCTGTTTTGTATGAATTCCGGATCTCCGCGTGCAGCGTCTGTGCAGCGTCCACCGTTACACCGTTTAACCGTGTTAATACAGGTTAGGGAAGGATCTATTTAGGTACATGGATGCGGCGTTGTATGCAGGTGCGGCTATGAAAATAGAGCTCGGCTTAAATTTAATCCGGAATAGGATATGCTGTGAAACTTTTTTCGTGTTCCTAGTTTTTTTTATCAAGAAAATCAACAGATTGTGTTGGTTTGTAAGGAAATATTTCAGGTCAAAATTGTTATTAATTCTTAAAATTGTTATTAATTTGTTAAAATTGTTTTGGCATGGAATTGAGAAAACTCAAATTTAATTAGGAAGATTTTTCTGTCAGATTTAAATGACACTAGTTTAAATGACATTTTAACACTGGCTAAAGTAGACAAACATTCTGTTATATTAAGATCAAATAACAGTTAGAGACATTTTTCTGTTTCTTATTTACAAAATAAATGATATTTCAAACCAAATAAGAGCACATTATTAAGTTTAATTTAATTAATTAATTATTAAGCTTTAAGTAGTTTTTTTTTTACTTTTCTGTTTTATTCTGTTTATCTTTTAGCAAGATTTATTTTTTTTAAGATTATAACTATAACTGACTTTGATAAATCCTTATGAACAGAAAAGGAAACAGGCAAAGAAAAACTGCAATTCTGCCTTTCATACGATCCTCAAAGGTAATTTCCATTCAAACCGTTTGTTCAGCAGTTTCAGGAGGTTTTGGCGCCATCCTGGCGTCCATCACTACTAATTGCTCATTAGATTCATACATTCTACATGTATTATCCGGATTTCAGTAAAGCTGCTGATGTCCATTTTTTAAAGTTCAGTCCAAAAATGTTATTCTTCCTCGTTGTTTTCCAGAAGACACCCATGAGAGCAACAACCTCAAGTCCAGATGGATGCTGAGAATTACAATGTTGCATATCTGAAAAGTTTAATCATGAACAATGCTGGTGTGAGAATTTCCCAATCACAATTAGGGACAAGTGGGGCACGGTGGTTTAGTGGTTAGCACGTTCGCCTCACACCGCCAGGATCCGGGTTCGATTCCCGTCTCGGGAATGTGTGTGTGGAGTTTGCATGTTCTCCCCGTGCCTCAGGGGTTTTTCTCCGGGTTCTCCGGTTTCCCCCGGTCCGAAAACATGCACGGTAGGTTGATTGGCACCTTGGAAAATTGTCCCTAGTGTATGAATGTGTGTGTGTAGTGTGCCCTGCGATGGGTTGGCATTCCATCCAGGGTGTATCCTGCCTTAATGCCCATAGACGCCTGAGATAGGCACAGGCTCCCCGTGACCCGAGGGAAGATCGGATAAAGCGGTAGAAGATGAATGAATGAATTAGGGACAAAAAGCAGTGGAAATTGTTGAAAGCTAAAATAATTTAATCCAAGTAATATATATATATATATATATATATATATATATATATATATATATATATATATATTATATTATATATATAAGGGGCACGGTGGTTTAGTGGTTAGCATGTTCACCTCACACCTCCAGGGTCCGGGTTCGATTCCCATCTCGGCCATGTGTGTGTGTGTGGAGTTTGTGCATGTTCTCTCCCGTGCCTCAAGGGGTTTTTCTGCGGGTTCTTCTCCGGTTTCCTCCCCCCTGGTCCAAAAACATGCACGGTAGGTTGATTGGCACCTTGGAAAATTGTCCCTAGTGTATGAATGTGTGTGTGAATGTGTGTGTGTGTGTGCGTGTGTGTGTGTGCGTGTGTTTGGTTGGCATTCCATCCAGGGTGTATCCTGCCTTAATGCCCATAGACGCCTGAGATAGACACAGACTCCCCGTGACCCGAGGGAAGATCGGATAAAGCGGTAGAAGATGAATGAATGAATGAATGTATATATATATATATATATATATATATATATATATATGTATATGTATATATATATATATATATATATATATATATATATATATATATATATATATATATATATATATATATATATATATATATATATGTATGTATCTATACGTCTATGGGCTTAAGGCAGGACACTAGTGCTAAACACTAAGCCACTGTGTCCCACTAAATATATATTATAGTATATGTATGATAGATATATATATATTATATATATATATATATATATATATATATATATATATATATATATATATATATATATATATATATATATAGATGTATATACTGTAGCATATTATTATTAATCATTTCCTAAGAAAATTGTATTATTCTTTTGAAAATTGTATGTATTGTATGTTCAGCTTTTTTGTTGCTTCTTAATTTTATATATTTTTTGAATTTGATGTGTCCCTAAAATATGAATCCAGCTATGTTTAAATCTCATGCAATAGCTTCATATTTTTTTTTGTCTTTCTTGCATTTTCTATTTTTTTTTTACATCCCTATTAATTATTATAATAAACAAGGTTTTAGTTGTGCACAGGTTGCTTTTCTGATATTTGGACTGACTGGATAATATGATATTGTCAAGTGATATTGGAATTCAGTTAAATGTAGTGGTAGCTTATTGGTTCTGATGTCGGACTTCTGATTAGAAGGTTCATGAACAACAACAAACTCTCACAGCCGGGCCCTTGAACAAATCCTTTTACCCTCAACTGTCAAGTCAATCTACAAACCGGATTCCAAAAAAGTTGGGACACTATACAAATCGTGAATAAAAACTGAATGCAATGATGTGTAGGTGCCAACTTCTAATATTTTATTCAGAATAGAACATAACACACGAAACAAAAGTTTAAACTGAGAAAATGTACCATTTTAAGGGAAAAATATGTTGATTCAGAATTTCATGGTGTCAACAAATCCCAAAAAAGTTGGGACAAGTAGCAGTAAGAGGCTGGAAAAAGTAAATTTAAGCATAACGAGGAGCTGGAAGACCAATTAACACAAATTAGGTCAATTGGCAACATGATTGGGTATAAAAAGAGCTTCTCAGAGTGGCAGTGTCTCTCAGAAGCCAAGATGGGTAGAGGATCACCAATTCCCACAATGTTGCGCAGAAAGATAGTGGAGCAATATCAGAAAGGTGTCACCCAGCGAAAAATTGCAAAGACTTTGCATCTATCATCATCAACTGTGCATAACATCATCCAAAGATTCAGAGAATCTGGAACAATCTCTGTGAGAAAGGGTCAAGGCCGTAAAACCATACTGGATGCCCGTCCCGCCCTTGACCGGCTCCGGGCCCTTAAACGACAATGCACCACAAACAGGAATGTACTGAAAGGAAATCACAGAATGGGCTCAGGAATACTTCCAGAAACCATTGTCCGTGAACACAATCCACCGTGCCATCCGCCGTTGCCAGCTGAAACTCTACAGTGCAAAGAAGAAGCCATTTCTAAGCAAGATCCACAAGCTCAGGCGTTTACACTGGGCCAGGGATCATTTAAAATGGAGTGTGGCGAAATGGAAGACTGTTCTGTGGTCAGACGAGTCACGTTTCGATTCGAGTTCTTTTTGGAAATCTGGGACGCCATTCATCCGGACCAAAGAGGACAATTTGTTATCAACGCTCGGTTCAGAAGCCTGCATCTCTGATGGTATGGGGTTGCATGAGTGCGTGTGGCATGGGCAGCTTGCATGTCTGGAAAGGCACCATCAATGCAGAAAAATATATTCAGGTTCTAGAACAACATATGCTCCCATCCAGACGTCATCTTTTTCAGGAAAGACCCTGCATTTTCCAACAAGATAATGCCAGACCACATTCTGCATCAATCACAGCATCATGGCTGCGTAGGAGAAGGATCCGGGTACTGAAATGGCCAGTCTGCAGTCCAGATCTTTCACCTATCGAGAACATTTGGCGCATCATAAAGAGGAAGGTGCGACAAAGAAGGCCTAAGACAAGACGATTGAACAGTTAGAGGCCTGTATTAGACAAGAATGGGAGAGCATTCCTAATTCTAAACTGGATTTCTAAACTGGAGAAACTGGTCTCCTCTGTCCCCAGACGTCTGTTGAGTGTTGTAAAAAGAAGGGGAGATGCCACACAGTGGTGAAAATGTCCTTGTCCCAACTTTTTTGGTGACACCATGAAAATCTGAAATATTATGTTGACACTTTTGGATTTCATGAAATTCTGAATCAACATTTTAAAATTTTTCCCTTAAAATGGTATTCCATTTTCTCAGTTTAAACTTTTGTTTCGTGTGTTATTTTCTATTCTGTTCTATTCTGAATAAAATATTAGAAGTTGGCACCTACACATCATTGCATTCAGTTTTTATTCACGATTTATATAGTGTCCCATAGTTTTTTGGAATCCCAACTTTTTTGTAATCCGAGCAAATGCTTTTCTGAATTCTGATGTACAAGCCTTCATTTCTACATAATCTGACATAATAATGTCTCGACTTTAACACATGAAAGTGTGAGTGCAGTTCTGGGCTAATTATATCGCATATGTGACGAGCGGCAATGTGTGATCAGTTAAAGAACAGGGAAATGAGCGAGGTTGACCTAGTTTGTGGTGCTGATGAGAAAACAAGTTCAATTCTGAGAACTGGATTTTTTCGATTAGAACGGATTGTAACCCGGTCATTGTATGTTGTATATATATATATTTTTTTTTAAATAGTGTTTAGTATTTTACAGTTAATTTGGGTGGAAATATTATGCGAGGATTGTGTTTTTAAAAGTATTCCAGCATGCACTGAGGTTTCATTACAAATTCTAAAGTGGTTGATTTCTCACTTACACCAGCGGTTATTGTAACCACATCCTCTCATACGCTAACATAAAGAGCGATACGAGCATTTCTTCATGTCCAAAACGGCAAACAAACAGCCTGCTCCTACAGTGATTTTTCTTCTGTGCCCATATTTATACCATGGCCCAATTATACCTAGGCAAGTTACGATGAAATGACAAAATCTCTCTGGTGAATGCTTAATGCATTTTCACTTCAGCTTCTCAGCACAGACGTGCCCAAAACCACGTCATCACATGGTCCACTTTAAAAGCTCCAAACCAAAGTCATTTTCACTACTGCTTCTGGAAAAAAAAAAGTTTTCTTTTCCAATTTAAGACAACATTTTTCATTACCAAGTAGATTATTGATAACAAGATAAAACCTAAACATAAAATTTTATATATGAAACATTCAAATTGATTTGTACCCTTTTTTCCTCCACCAGATTAGGACAAATTGTGTGTCCGTTTTGATACCGTCAGAAAAATCTCTCTCAAAAGCACTTAACATAATCAATGCTTTAAATGTTTGCTTTAGGAAACATGACATAATGCAAAATCTTTTCAGCAAATATTTAAGATATTCAAAGTTTACTTTGTGGGGCACGGTGGCTTAGTGGTTAGCACGTTCGCCTCACACCGCCAGGGTCCGGGTTCGATTCCTGTCTCGGCCATGTGTGTGTGGAGTTTGTGCATGTTCTCCCCGTGCCTCAGGGGGTTTTTCTCCGGGTTCTCCGGTTTCCTCCCCGGTCCAAAAACATGCACGGTAGGTTGATTGGCACCTTGGAAAATTGTCCCTAGTGTATGAATGTGTGTGTGTGTGTGTGTCCTGTGATGGGTTGGCATTCCATCCAGGGTGTATCCTGCCTTAATGCCCATAGACGCCTGAGATAGGCACAGACTCCCCGTGACCCGAGGGAAGATCGGATAAAGCGGTAGAAAATGAATGAATGAATGAAAGTTTACTTTGTGTGATAAATATTCTTGGGCATTTCCCGTTTCCCATGTAAGAATTTGTGTTTGCTTATATGTTGATATATTTTTTATATATATTTAAATATTTAAATGAGCAGCTCAGAGATTCCGAAAAGAAAGACAAATATAAAGTACAGATTTTTGTGATTAGATGGTTTGATTCACAGCCTTTTCAACAATAGAAGAGCCTTTATTTGTCACATATACTTTAAATGTTTCTTTGCATATCCCAGCTTGTTGTTTGGTAGTTGGGGTCAGAGCGCCGGGTACAGCCATGATACGGCACCCTTGGAGCACAGAGGGTTAAGGGCCTTGCTCAAGACCCCAAGTGTGGCAGCTTGGTGATACCGCTGCTTGAACCCCCAACCTTCAGCACTGCCCTCCACCACTGAGCTACACCCCTCCACCACTGAGCTACACCTGAGCCCACCATGAGTTCCATTACCCCTCCACCACTGAGCTACACCCCCCTCCACCACTGAGCTACACCCCCCCACCACTGAGCTACACCCCTCCACCACTGAGCTACACCCCTCCACCACTGAGCTACACCCCTCCACCACTGAGCTACACCCCTCCACCACTGAGCTACACCCCCCCCCTGACTTGAAAGGCTACTCACACAGGACTGAGTGTTATTGTGAATGTTTTAGGGTGTACAAGGAAAATCAGTTGTTTTTGCATTTTGTACACATTATACATTTAATGCATTTAGTCGATGCCCTTATTGGGGGTAACTCACAGAAATGACACGCAGTGTCCATTAAGACATACACTACACATAAAACATATAAAGTAATTCAGTTTGCATTTATACATACCAATCCCTTGTGCACCCTCTTCATTCATTCATTCATTCATTCAGTCATCTTCTAGCGCTTTATCCGATCTTCCCTCGGGTCACTGGGAGTCTGTGCCTATCTCAGGCGTCTATGGGCATTAAGGCAGGATACACCCTGGATGGAATGCCAACCCATCGCTGGACACACACACACACATACACACACACACACACACACACACACCTTGGACAATTTTTCAAGGTTCCAATCAACCTACCGTGCATGTATTTGGACCCGGGGGGAAACCAGAGAACCCGGAGAAAAACCCCCTGAGGCACGGGAGAACATGCAAACTCAGAACACACATGGCTGAGACGGGAATCGAAACCCCGGCCCTGGAGGTGTGAGGCGAACATGCTAACCACTAAGCCCCCGTGCCCCTTGCCCCCTCTTCATGCTATTATATTGGTATGTATAAATGCAACCTGAACTACTTTGTGAAGAATAGAGTTATGTTGGATTGAATAGACAGCAGATTGCTCTACAACCAGCGTGAAAGAAAATTAGTCCATGACGTACCTACAGTAGAGGGAGAATAGGTCCAGTCAGGGTGTTGAAGAGTCTAGTAGTGAACATGATGCAGAACAAGGTTTGATCTTTTTTTTTCAGGCAGATGGACACTGGTCCATTTACAGCTTTGTAAGTTTATTTTAATGGAAGAATGTGTGATGCATTCTGAGTCATATGTCATGTGGCGGGGTGGACACATCACGGGCAAGAGACGGAACACGTTCCTATTTATTCAATTCATTTTATTTGTTTTAACGTGGACATTATCCCAATGCAACCTTTACACCAATAATGCCTTAAGACTGAAATATCTTGTTCTGTTTAAATGTAAGTTCAGTAATAAGCAAAAACACTTCCTGAGATGGAAATGGGAAGAAACATTGAGAGGAAACAGACCCAATACAGAACACGTCTTCAGGTATTTGACACTGAACAAACGTTTATTACTGCTAAACGATGTTTAAACATCTCCAGCAGAATGGCCTCCAGGTTTCCTTAATTACGTAACTAATAAGGAACTGCCTCTAGTTGTGTGTTTTTTGTATTTTTTCTATCTAATTTGGCATTATTTAGACAGCTGAATTAATTAAAACACTTTAGCAACATAGATCCATAAATATAACTCAGAAATCACGAGACATTCACCTGAAAAATGCAATAGCACAAGTACATGCCACCAACTTCCTTTAATTCCCCAAACATGGTGTCAAAGATTTTCCATATATGGACAGACCCATGCAAAACAACTCTCGTATATCTATATAGGCAAAAAGACACACCCACAATTCCTTATATGGGGTCCAACACACACCTTATGTGGTCAGCCATCTGCAAACTGACCCTGTTCCGGGAACATCGGTTGTCTTTTTTGCGTCTATTCATCACCAATGAGTTGTTCAGTATTGAACAAATGAGGGAGTTTAATATTTGATACCAGGAAGAGGAAATTACACTTGCAATTCCAAATCAGAGCCCTTTTGTTTATGATGACATTTTTATTTTATGTATTGTGCAGTATAGAGGCTTTGTAGTAACCTGTTAAGATATCACTATGAACTTTTACAACCGATATAAGAATCTTCCCGAATGAAAATATAGAACTAAATATACTCTTCTGCTTTTTCCTCTTTGGTATATATATATATATATATATATATATATATATATATATATATATATATATATATATATATATATATATATATATATTAAAACTGCTTTTTTTATGTTCAAATGAGCATAAAGAGAGATTTTCTCAGGGTGCTGCAAATAGTCCCAGTCCTTCTAGCTCCTAGAGCGCGATCATTACACAAATCAAACTGGTTCAGTTGTTAAGAGGTAGTAGCTGGTTGGCGGAGTAGTGACATAAAAATGTGTCCACGCAGCAAGGCAGGAAGACGACACCGGAAACTTTACATGTGCAGACAATGCAGCAGACACTTGCAGCATACGAGTTACTCAACCGCCTCAACAAGATGTTTGCAGCTGTGCTGCTTATAACAGGTTTGTCATTTTATTTAATTCGATAGTCAATCTGTCATATTCGAGTATAAGATTTATATGTAACCAAATAGAATCGAAACTGAAGAGAGGTGTAGTGAGTTTCTTACTATTAATAGTGTACCCGACTTGGCTTGTGTCCATCGATATTTTGTACATATAATTTCACAGGGATATACCCAGCAGTGGGATTCAACATATACACAATGCCTGTGTACAATTATTCAAACGGAGACGTACTGTTCGGCCAAACCATTATTCAGTCTAAAGATGGGTTAGTAGTTTATATATTTTTTTATGTTCATGTGAATATCTAGTGTAATAAAGTTGTATTTTTTATTTTTTTTTATTTTGGTACTTTTATTCCGTAGAGTTTTTGTCCCTTCTCCGACCATTGGCGATGTTTTCCGATGCTCAGAGAAAAGCTGTTCTCGAATGCATGTTACTGGTAATTTTTATTAATTTTTTTTTTCCATAAATGTACTAATCTGTTGGCAAACTCAAATGTAGTTAAATAAACATGCTTACATACATTATAAAGTACATTATACTAGTTTATAGTAATGACTTTAATATACATTTTTCTAAGCATTTTATTCATTTAAAATATATTATGTAAAATTACAGTTATGGTAGATTTTAATGCCAGGCATAAAGATCATTTCTAACTTCAATGTTGTATAAGAGTTTGCTTTAAATAAAAAGAATCATTTCCAGAACTCCAGAAAGGCATGGGTCCGATTGCATCTGTAGCATCCAGACTGACTGAAGATAAAGAAGAGTTTCTGGTATATTTCTTCTCTCTTAAAATACTTTAATTAAATTGTTTACATGTAGATGGTTGCTATTTTTCATTTTTTGGTCATTAGAAGTGAACTGTGTTTAAACTATAAGTTAGGCACTGCATGTCATACAGTTGAGTTCATGTCTACTTCTCATGACAGACTAGTCTTGTGTAAAACCACAGTTTCCCTTACTAAATGTGTCTGACTTCTCTTTTAGCTATTGTTTTATGTTCCCTCGCAAACTGAGAACGTGTTGCTAACCCGAAGCCTACTAAAGACATGTTGTGTAGACTATGCAGTGAAGCTGTAGCCTATGCAGATGCAGGCAACCGGGGATTAAAGATCAGATCATTTGGAAATCTGTCCCCATTCATTACAGCCACCTGCAGTCACTCATGACATTCCTTAGTCACACGTCTGACCACATTGGTGACAAACCACCCCTGACTTTCAGGCGATAATACAAATGGCATGTCATTTTTACGAATTAGAGAAACTTCCCCCAGCAACCATTTTCCTGTTGTTAGTCTGATTATCTGTTATGAGCCTTTTATTTATCTAGTATGCCATGAGACAAATAGAACATCATACTGCATCATTAAAAAAAATAACGGGGGAAAAATGATTCGTTCATATAATAAAGAAGTCGCAGTTTGATCCAAGCCAAATGACATTAGGGTTGTAAAACAAGTACATTTAATACTAACAACAAATAAATAAACTGACAAACAATTACTTTACTTTATTCCCCATTAGCCTATCTAGGCTATTTACTATAAGATGAATTGTTTCACTGACAAAATCTTCATTCATTTGAAAAACAAATCACACACATATATATATATATATACAGACGTGGACAAAATTGTTGGTACCCTTTGGTCAATGAAAGAAAAAGTCACAATGGTCACAGAAATAACTTTAATATGACAAAAGTATAATAAATAAAAATATATAAATGTTAACCAATGAAAGTAGACATTGTTTTTCAAACCATGCTTCAACAAGAATTATGTAAAAAAATAAACTCATGAAACAGGCATGGACAAAAATGATGGTACCCCTAACTTAATATTTTGTTGCGCAACCTTTTGAGGCAATCACTGCAATCAAACGCTTCCTGTAACTGTCAATGAGACATCTGCACCTCTCAGCAGGTATTTTGGCCCACTCCTCATGAGCAAACTGCTCCAGTTGTGTCCGGTTTGAAGGGTGCCTTTTCCAGACTGCATGTTTCAGCTCCTTCCAAAGATGCTCAATAGGATTGAGGTCAGGGCTCATAGACGGCCACTTTAGAATAGTCCAATTTTTTCCTCTTAGCCATTCTTGGGTGTTTTTAGCTGTGTGTTTTGGGTCATTGTCCTGTTGCAAGACCCATGACCTGCGACTGAGACCAAGCTTTCTGACACTGGCTAGTACATTTCTCTCTAGAATTCCTTGATAGTCTTGAATTTCATTGTACCCTGCACAGATTCAAGACACCCTGTGCCAGACGCAGCAAAGCAGCCCCAGAACATAACAGAGCCTCCTCCATGTTTCACAGTAGGGACAGTGTTCTTTTCTTGATATGCTTCATTTTTTCGTCTGTGAACATACAGCTGATGTGCCTTGGCAAAAACTTCGATTTTTGTCTCATCTGTCCACAGGACATTCTCCCAGAAGCTTTGTGGCTTGTCAACATGTAGTTTGGCATATTCCAGTCTTGCTTTTTTATGATTCGTTTTCAACAATGGTGTCCTCCTTGGTCGTCTCCCATGTAGTCCACTTTGGCTCAAACAACGACGGATGGTGCGATCTGACACTGATATTCCTTGAGCATGAAGTTCACCTTGAAACTCTTTAGAAGTCTTTCTAGGCTCTTATGTTACCATTCGGATTATCCGTCTCTAAGATTTGTCATCAATTTTCCTCCTGCAACCACGTCCAGGGAGGTTGGCTACAGTACCCATGGATCTTAAACTTCTGAATAATATGTGCAACTGTACTCACAGGAACATCTAGTTGCTTGGAGATGGTCTTATAGCCTTTACCTTTAACATGCTTGTCTATAATTTTCTTTCTGATCTCTTGAGACAGCTCTTTCCTTTGCTTCCTCTGGTCCATGTCGAGTGTGGTACACACCATATCACCAAACAACACAGTGATTACCTGGAGCCATATATATAGGCCCAATGGCTGATTACAAGGTTGTAGACACCTGTGATGCTAATTAGTGGACACACCTTCAATTAACATGTCCCTTTGGTCACATTATTTTCTGTGTTTTCTAGGGGTACCATCATTTTTGTCCATGCCTGTTTCATGAGTTTATTTTTTTACATAATTCTGTTGAAGCATGGTTGAAAAACAATGTCTGACTTTCATTGGTTAACATTTATAGAATTTTTATTTATTATTACTTTTGTCAGATTAAAGTTATTTCTGTGACCATTGTGACTTTTTCTTTCATTGACCAAAGGGTACCAACAATTTTGTCCACGTCTGTATATATATATACAAAACTCACATCTGTTATCTGAAAACGTAGGTGTGTAACCAAATTAGGACAAAAAACTCATCAACTGAGTATTTAAATGGAAAATGTACTCAAAAGAATGATGATGAGAAGACAAGTGAAGTTTATCCGGATAAGTTGGGTATGTATCACATGCAATAAATTCCATTTTCCGAAGGGTTTTCAATAATCCTGATTCAAATTCAAAACCATTACACGATTGTAGTTTTACAGCTACTGGAAGGCAATACCAGCATCAACAACAACAACAACAACAACAACTATCAAGGTAGTTGAAATCTCCTTACAGAGGTAAAAGTATCTGAGAATAAATAGATACATTTTTCGAAGTATACATTATGCACATTTGATTAGTAATGTATTAATACTTAATGTTTCAATATTTGTAATTAGACCACTGGAGGAAGCGAAGAGCGTTGCAGAGCCCAGACGATGAAGAAGACGGTAATTATATTTGTCTCAGTCAATATTTACACAAATTTGTAATCTATCAGGTAATATATTTACTTCGATTTTTATCAGTGTAAAAAAAAAATCTGTTGTTTGTGTTTATTTGAAGATGCAGGACCAGAGATCGCCTTTGTGCTGGATGGCTCCGGTAGCATTGAGCCAGAAGATTTCATAAGGGCCAAAAACTTTATTATTAATGTAATGACAAATGTTTGGAAAGAATGTTTCAGTGTAAGTAATCACACAGGATCACACAGATATGATAAAATGCCAATATTAATTTTTATTTTTAATTTTATCTCAATTTTAAACACACTGTATTTAAAGTGTAATAGGAAATGTTTAAATATTGTCTATGAGAAGTGCTGTTTTATTACATGCTACGTATTTAATTTTAGAAAAATGTACTTAAATTAATGACTCAAAAAAAACAAAGCACAATCATTTGCAAATCTCATAACGCATAAATAAATCAAAATAGAACATCCAAATTATATATATTTTTTAAGGACAAAATATGGTCATTTTGAATTTGATGTCCACAACATGTCTCCAAAAATTTACATTTTACGAAACAAAAACATTAACATTTTGCAACAGGTCAGTAATATGATCGCATCTTTGAATTGTGAAACAACTTCACAATGATGATCCTCAGCATAACATTGAGAAATTGAATATCTCATTGTATTCGTCACTAATAACACTAATCTCCTTAATACTATTTCAAGTTCCTGTATGAATTAGTCATTGCATTTTCCAACCCAGGGAAGGAGCTCAGTATGCGTACTCAGTTCAAACCTGTGCATTTCGGATGTTATGAGGTTTATTAGTGACTAAAGAATAGGCTGCCTCCTATAGATATGATCGGATATCTGGATAGATGCCATTTAAAGGTATATACACAGTTCAAAGCCACATACCTTTGCATCCAGACAGATAAGGTATATTTCATGGAAAACCACATTGCATGGCTTTGGAATAGAAAAGTCCAGGCGAGGAACTGACCTGAAAGCAGTTCAGACCTTTCAGCAAATGAATACATTAGAAAAATATATGCATAAATATGACAATGAAGCAGGGGGGCACGGTGGCTTAGTGGTTAGCACGTTCGCCTCACACCGCCAGGATCCGGGTTCGATTCCCGTCTCGGTCCATGTGTGTGTGGAGTTTGCATGTTCTCCCCGTGCCTCAGGGGGTTTTTCTCCGGGTTCTCCGGTTTCCTCCCGGTCCAAAAACATGCACGTTAGGTTGATTGGCACCTTGGAAAATTGTCCCTAGTGTATGAATGTGTGTGTGTGTGTGTGTGTGTGTGTGTGTGTGTGTGTCCTGCGATGGGTTGGCATTCCATCCAGGGTGTATCCTACCTTAATGCCCATAGACGCCTGAGATAGGCACAGGCTCTCCGTGACCCGAGGGAAGATCGGATAAAGCGGTAGAAGATGAATGAATGAATGAATGACAATGAAGCTCCAGAACTGTTGATCAGTAAGAATCCTGTATCAGACACAAATAAGCGTGTCAGACACAAATAAGACAACCTCTCGCATTTTAAGTTCTTTAATGTATATGGACTGAAGTGGTGTAGCCCAGTGATTAAGGTGTTTGCCTTTGGACCGGAAGATCATGGGTTCAAATGCCACCACCACCACCAAGCTACCACTAGTGGGCCCTTGAGCACGGCCCTTGAGCAACCTCAATTGCTCAGTGTAAGTCGCTTCTGCCAAATGCTGCAAATGTAAATGGGCACGATAATACAGAGTGCTAAATATAACTTTTTTGAGATGTTTTGAATCAAATTTAAAATGACCTTATATTTTTTCGCAGTTTATTGCATATTCTTGCTTTACATTTTAAACAGCATGTCTTACTATACTTAAATACAAAGATAAAAGTTATGATTAACAATAGTTTGAAGATAAAAAGACAAATGAAATGATTTAATTTCAACCATAAATCTCTCTCTCTCTCTTTCTCTCTCTCTTTCTTTCTGTTTCCTTCTAATAGTGCAAATTTGCAATAGCACAGTATGGAAGAGACATAAGGACGGAACTCTCTCTGCCAGAAAATGATGACCCTCTCAGAGCCTTGGATAAAATTAAGAATATAAAACAAATTAATGCAACCACCAGGACTGCTTCAGCCTTCTATCACGTCCTGTGAGTGCTCAACAGTTGTTATGAGTTAGATAACAGAATAAAATAGCTAAAATAGCTTAAATTACTGAATTTAAATGCAATAAATTATAGTAATGAATAGCTATAAGTGGGGCACGGTGGCGTAGTGGTTAGCACGTTCGCCTCACACCGCCAGGATCCGGGTTCGATTCCCGTCTCGGTCATGTGTGTGTGGAGTTTGCATGTTCTCCCCGTGCCTCAGGGGGTTTTTCCCCGGGTTCTCCGGGTTCTCCGGTTTCCCCCCGGTCCAAAAAACATGCACTGTAGGTTGATTGGCACCTTGGAAAATTATCCCTAGTGTATGAATGTGTGTGTGTGTGTGTGTGCGCCCTGTGATGGGTTGGCATTCCATCCAGGGTGTATCCTGCCTTAACGCCCATAGACGCCTGAGATAGGCACAGACTCCCCGTGACCCGATGAATGAAGATGAATGAATGAATGAATGAATGAATAGCTATAATAGAATCGTTAAACTAGTTTTTCGGGGAGGGGGTAGACTTGTGCCAGAGGCCAGAGGCCACAGGATTGCCAAGCTGCCACACTTGGGTCCTTGAGCAAGGCCCTTAACCCTCTGTGCTCCAGGGGCGAGGTGTCTCATGGCTGACCCCAGCTCTGACCCCAGCTTCCAAACAAGCTGCGAAGAAAGTGCTGTAACGTCTATGTGACAAATAAAGGCTATTCTATTTTTAACAGTCTATCAAATGTAATTGCACTTACTGCAAAGTCTTCATTGGTTTCTGTGTCCCGTACCTGCAGCACAGAAATTTTTGTTCCTGAACGAGGATCAAACGAGAACGCCCAAAAAATTATTATTCTACTTTCTGATGGAAAAATGGCAGGAGATAACAGAACGCTCAGTGATGTTTTGAACATGAAAGAAATGGACGGGATTGTTCGCTATGCTATAGGGGTAAGTGTACACTTTAAAACAATTACTGTAGTCACCAAACTAACGATTTATTATCTAAACCTTAGTTTCACTAATGCGACTCAAATCACGCACCAAAATCAAAGCACCAAAGAACCAAAAAGAAACTGGAACAGTGTAATGTTTGCTCATAGCATACCAGAAATAGGATTTGTTTGGTGCACGCAGGAAAAAACGAAAGAAACCACTTTTTCTAGCTGCTAATGCTAGTGTTAAGGATTCTTTAGTGTTTTAAGTTCAACATCCAGAATTTCCTGATTTGCGAGATGTGCTTTGTGTTAATGTCATTTATTTTAATCAATTTCATTTGTGCCAATTTAATTCGTTCATTCGTTTAATCGGTTTAATACAATTCTATTTTTTTTTTTTTTACAAAATATTAAAATATTAACTATTATTGTATCATTTAGCCAGGGTGGATTGTTACTTAAAACTCTTTTAAAAATGCAATCTATTGATTTTCACCACGTTAATAAAAAAAAAAACAACAAAAATAAAAAACAATCAATTTTATCTTTTGCATTTCATCATAACTGTACGAAAATTGAACCAAACCACGGCTTTAAATCTATAATTCTATATTTCTAAAATTCGCCTCACACCGCCAGGGTCCGGGTTCGATTCCCGCCTCGACCATGTGTGTGTGGAGTTTGCATGTTCTCCCCGTGCCTCAGGGGGTTTTCTCCGGGTTCTCCGGTTTCCTCCCAGTCCAAAAACATGCACGGTAGGTTGATTGGCACCTTGGAAAATGGTCCCTAGTGTATGAATGTGTGTGTGATTGTGTGTGTGTGTCCTGCGATGGATTGCCAATAAATCTATATTCCACATTATCTTCAGCTTTTGATATTAATCACACATCCTTAAGAAGTATGTAAACTATTGAAAATGTGCATATATATATATATATATATATATATATATATATATATTATTATATATTATATATATATTTCTATACACTAAATTACAATATAGCATTAAAATCTGTTCTCAGGTGGGGCCAGAGGTTGTGAATAACAAACAGGCAATAGATGAGATGATACAAATTTCTGGCAGCAATGACACATTTTTTAATGTTTCAAATTATGAAGCGTTGGAAAAAATTCTTTCTTCTTTGGAAAAAAGCATCATTGGAATTGAAGGTGAGTTCTACTTCAAAATGATTGACTTGCAAATCATTTTGAGCGAATAATTTGGAATGTTGACTTCGTACAAATGCTGCCGTTTTATATTAATGCACTAATAAAAATGATCATTATGGTTTTCAGTCCACAATATAGAGCTAAAATAAAATATACAGCATTTTTTTACATTACCTATATACAGTAACAGTCAGTTAGTCTTTTGCTATGGGAGAATGTTGCGTTTGTTTTTTGTTTGTTTTGTTTTTTTTCTTGTTAAATGCTGCATTTTTAACACCAAGAGAGCGGAAAGCACATCAATTTTAAATTAAACATTAATTTGTTAAATGTGCCTATAAATCTATATTCCACATTATCTTCAGCTTTTGATACTAATCACATATCCTTAAGAAGTATGTAAACTATTGAAAATGTGCAAATATATATATATATATATATATATATATATATATATATATATATATATATATATATATATAAGGGGCACTGTGGCTAAATCTATAATTCTATATTTCTAAAATTCGCCTCACACCGCCAGGGTCCGGGTTCGATTCCCGTCTCGGCCATGTGTGTGTGGAGTTTGCATGTTCTCCCCGTGCCTCAAGGAGGTTTTTCTCCGGGTTCTCCAGTTTCCTCCCCGGTCCAAAAACATGCACGGTAGGTTGATTGGCACCTTGGAAAATTGTCCCTAGTGTATGAATGTGTGTGTGTGTGCCCTGCGATGGGTTGGCATTCCATCCAGGGTGTATCCTGCCTTAATGCCCATAGACTCCTGAGATAGGCACAGACTCCCCATGACCCGAGGGAAGATCGGATAAAGCGGTAGAAGATGAATGAATGAATGAATATATATATATATATATATATATATATATATATATATATATATATATATATATATATATATATATACTCAATTACAATATAGCATTAAAATCTGTTCTTAGGTGGGGCCAGAGGTTCTGAATAACAAACAGGCAATAGTTGAGATGATACAAATTTCTGTCAAATTAATAAAAATAATTGCAGCTGTTGACAAATTACAGTGTGATACGCCAAATAAAGCAAGACACGACGTGGATCGATGTAATTCTATATAATTACAACCCCATGCACTGACTCCATCATATTTTAAATAGTGTCCATCTGGAATAATTGGTTCCAATACTCTTTCCTTTAATCAAGATTTGTCACTAATGACTTGAATGAAATATATCACACTGTCACAGAGAGGATTTTGATAATGAAGCATATAAGAAAGTCTGTTATGTTCGTTTTGACTCTTTTAATACTTATTGCCGGCTGTTTAAGTTACAAAGTGGTGGTAGTAGTGCTTTTTCTCCCAAAATGGTTTACGTTTTGATCAAATTGCTATTTTTCATATCCCTTTTTTCATATTTCTGGCATATTTTGACTGTCCTCTTATCAGGCATACAGAAGGGAGCAGGATTTCAGTTTCAGCTTGCAGAGGCTGGATTTAGCTCTCACTTTACCCATGATGTAAGTGCTAGATCGTTAGATAGAGCATTTATTTTTTTTTACTTTTCTACCATTATGGAGTTGAGTTTAACAATATCATCTTTAATAACCTGTAGGGTTCGATACTTTTTGGTGCTGTGGGAGCGTATGACTGGAGTGGAGGGATCATTCTGAAAAAAAAGAACGAAAGAGCGTGTGACTTTTTTGAACGCAAGCAAGGAAGAACACAGATTTGCCTATTTGGGTATGCTCGATAGGAAGCAGGAATTTTGAAGGACAAAGTTAAGTAGACCATATTCTAAAGTTTTTTTTTTTTTGGTTCTTTCAGGTTACAGCGTGACATCTATGCACTCGAACAAGAAAACACAGTATATATCTGGGGCACCCCGGTACAACTTGACGGGTGCAGTGTTTATTTTCGACGGGACCAAGCAAGACTTGCTACACGGGGATCAGGTCTGAAGAAATACTGTTATGTTGTATAACTACTTCAATATACGTTTTTATTTTAAGCTATCTCGTGCCATTTTACAGGGGGGGGGGGGGGGGGGGGGGGGGGGGGGGGGGGGGGGGGGGGGGGGGGGGGCAGGGGGGGGGGGGCGGTGGATTAGTGGTTAGAACGTTCGCCTCACACCGACAGGGTCCGGGGGTTCGATGTGTGTGTGGAGTTTGCATGTTCTCCTCGTGCCTCAGGGGGTTTTTCTCCGGGTTCTCCGGTTTCCTCCCCGGTCCAAAAACATGCACGGTAGGTTGATTGGCACCTTGGAAAATTGTCCCTAGTGTATGAATGTGTGTGAATGTGTGTGTGTGTGATGGGTTGGCATTCCATCCAGGGTGTATCCTGCCTTAATGCCCATAGATGCCTGAGATAGGCACAGGCTTCCCCGTGACCCGAGGGAAGATCGGATATAGCGGAATGAATGAATGAATGAATCGTGCCATTTTACAGTAACTGACAAATATTGGTTCTACAGGTTGGGTCTTATTTTGGATCAGTTCTCTGTACCCTGGACATCGATAATGATGGGAAGACAGATTATCTTCTGGTTGGAGCGCCACATTTCCATGTAAAAGGAGAAGAGGGCAAAGTGTCGCTGTACAAACTGAATACAGTTAATGTATTATTTATTCATCTTTCCTTCCAACTGTATATCTACTTTTTAAAACATTTTTTTTTTACTTTGTCGTACAGAAATTAACCAATCAATAACTGTTTTTTTTTTTTGGCAGGATAAATTTGAGAAAGAAGCCTTTGAAATGCATGGACTAGAAAAATATATGTTCGCAAGGTTTGGCTCTGCCATATCTGATATTGGAGACATTGACGGGAATAATTGGCGTGATGTAGCAGTAGGGGCTCCCCTCGAAGAAGATCACACAGGAAGTGTCTACATATATAATGGTTTCGAGAATGGTCTCAGAAGACATTTTTCACAGGTAAAATATGTTACAATTGTGTTGGTAAATTTTGCCGACTTGCGACCTGAAATAAAACGCCTTATTATCTGATTAACACGGAATTAGATAGATCTTTTATTGTGATGCATTATTTTACTGAACAAAATAATCGATTTTTCTTACTTACAACCTCTAGATCAATACTTTGTCAAAGCACATTTGCCTCTAGTTACAGTAGCCTTTGTACATTTAGCTGCAAATAAAGTAATCTGGGATCTGTGTGTCATTGTTATATATTTAGATCTTGACATTTCTGCCCTCTTCTCTGAAACGTTGCTCTCGCTCTTCCTGACTGGTTAGAGATCATTTGTAAATTGCATTTTCAGGCGTTGACTTTGTAATTTTAAACTATTAACCTATTAACTAAATAGAGCTGATCATTTACCTTATGTGCAATATTATCTGTTCTACTTCTTTTATCATTAGGAAATAGTGAATTTAATAGTGTTATTCAATATTTTTATTGATCATTTTCTAGAATTTGATCTCCGATAAAAAAATTAAAAAAAATTCATAAATATGTTATGTAAGGGGCACGGTGGTTAGCACGTTCGCCTCACACCACCACGGTCCAGGTTCGATTCCCGTCTCTGCCATGTGTGTGTGGAGTTTGCATGTTCTCCCCGTGCTTCAAGGGGCTTTTTCTCCGGGTTCTCCGGTTTAATCCCGGTCCAAAAACATGCACAGTAGGTTGATTGGCACCTTGGAAAAGTGTCCCTAGTGTATGAATGTGTGTGTGAGTGAGTGTGTGTCGTGTGATGGGTTGGCATTCCATCCAGGGTGTATCCTGCCTTAATGCCCATAGACGCCTGAGATAGGCACAGACTCCCCGGGACCCGAGGGAAGATCGGATAAAGCGGTAGAAGATGAATGAAATATGTTATGTTTTTGGGGTGTCCTTGAGGTTGTATAAAATATTAAGTGATGTTGTCAGATAGGGTAGTATGTATTTATCGTATACGAGTCACTCTGAAGATCTGTATTTTTCATTGCGACATTTTTAAATAAAAATGTACTATTATTGGATTGTATAATGACAATCTGACTTGCTTTTGTTCACAGAGAATCACACCATCGGACTTCGGAAATAAACTTGTGCACTTTGGACAAGCAGTAAGCGTTATGTCCAAAAACACAGAGCAACCACTAATCAGTATTGGGAGTAAAGGAGCCATTACTGTCTTTAAGTGAGTACAGATATAGCATTGTAAAATGTATGTACACTGTATGGTGTGACAGGCCACATTCACACTATTCATACTTTTATTAAGAATGCTACAGGTGTTGATTGTTCTTTAATAACGCATTAGAGGCTACTGTGATTCATATTTGTTAGGAAATGTAATAAACTACAATTTAAGGTAAAAACAACAACAAACAGGAGGCACGGTGGCGTAGTGGTTAGCACATTCGCCTCACACCGCCAGGATCCGGGTTCGATTCCCGTCTCGGTCATGTGTGTGTGGAGTTTGCATGTTCTCCCCGTGCCTCAAGGAGGTTTTTCTCCGGGTTCTCCGGTTTCCTCCCGGTCCAAAAACATGCACGGTAGGTTGATTGGCACCTTGGAAAATTGTCCCTAGTGTATGAATGTGTGTGTGAATGTGTGTGTGTGCCCTGCGATGGGTTGGCATTCCATCCAGGGTGTATCCTGCCTTAATGCCCATAGATGCCTGAGATAGGCACAGACTCCCCGTGACCCGAGTGAAGATCGGATAAAGCGGTAGAAGATGAATGAATGAATGAACAACAACAAACAAACAAAAAACTACAGTTTGTTAAAACCACAGAATGTAAGATTCAGGAATTTCATCCTGGTGCTGTCATTCTCAGCCAATCGGATCAATCAGGGGTTTTCCATAAGGAAATTTATGTACTTACTTACTGTACTTTCTACCCCTTACATTTTAAAAAGTGTCTCGTTACTCCTATTTCATTTTGGCTCGTTTTCAATTAGGCTTGTTATCGTTCATCGTTGTGTACCTTAAGTTTTTATCAACCCTACCTGAACGAATTTATCTTTAGATGGAGACCTATAGCACTATTTGTAGGTCGCCCTGGATAAGGGCGTCTGGTAAATACTGTAAATGTATATGTTCAACAAAAAAAAAACCCTATTCAGATAAATGGCTCCATCCGGATAGAGCGAATGTGGTTGTGGTTGGATGAGATATAAACATATACCATCATACCGACACCCTATTGGTTTGTGCACGATACATCGCACCTGCACACGGCACACAAATCACCTCCCACTCCAGCAAGGACATAACCAGTGTGGGGGGTCGTTACTCAAAATCCTAATATCTATACTTCTACCATCGTAATGAATGGGAATACTTTGGAATACTTCTTAATGTGGTGTAAACATTGGTACGTTGGTACAGCAATAAAACTGATCAAATTATGTCTAAATATACTTATGCCATGTACTATACATGGCATAAGAAGCCATTCAAAAATATCTGACTTTGCTTTTGATTTTTGATTCACCAGAATATTTTTAATAACAAAACAAATAAATAGAGCATTGAAACTCTCCCAGACTGCATGTTCTCACTGACTATATAACGAGTAAGAGATGCTCATAAAAGTCCATGTCTTTCCTTTTCACTTTTAGGACAATTCCGGTTATCATTATTTATCCGAGAATACATTTTCCTAGCGGCTTAGCCAACATTCCCATTGCTAAACAGAACAATGAAGAATCCAGCAAATTTGATGCCAAGCTCCAGATTTGCTTCCAGACACCAAAAGGAGATATTAAATGTAAGTACTCATACCCAAACCAGAAACGTGTCTGTATTTCTACATTTGATTGATTTGTCATCGTTTTGTCTCGCTCATTTCAACCTGTTAGCTGGTGAACTATTGATTGTGTATGAGATTGATTTGGACTGGGGTAAAGAACAAAAGCGACTGGTTTTTGTCAAGCCTAATGAAGGGAAAGTGGAATTTACTCTGACTGATTCCAAATCGTGCACTGATACGATAGACGTGAAATATATGGTAAGTTAATGTGAATCACTTGAGCCTTGGTTCCCATGTGGAAAACCTCAAATAAAATGAATTTAATAAAACAGTTTTTGCCATTGACATGTTCAATGTGATTGGTTTGTTCAGGACAGTTTTACATGTGTTTGCAGGGCTGCTCTGACTGTTTCTCACCTATAAAGATTAGGGTGAATTTTACATTAACAACAACCACTCTGCGGGTTCATGATGCATACAGTCCAAAAGAGGCCATAAAAGAGGTAATTACGAGAAATTATGAATTATAAAAAAAAAAAAGGTTGTAAAGGTTTATAGACTTAAAAGAAATTCTGGGTGAATTAAACAGGAACATTAATTTTTTTTATTATCCAGTCAGGTCATAATCAACGAGTGCTTCTAGAAGTTTTTTTTTCGAAGAGGGAGTTGTAAAAATGGGCCTAGTTTTAATAAAAAACAGATATAGGGTAATGTGTGTGTATAGGTTTTATATATATATATATATATATATATATATATATATATAATATTATATATATATATATATATATATATATATATATATATATATATATATATATATATATATATATGAGAGAGAGAGAGAGTAAAATATAATAATAAATAATGAATAAAAAATATTGCTTTATGTTATTCATTCATTCATTCATTTTCTACCGCTTTTATCCGATCTCTCGGGTCACGGGGAGCCTGTGCCTATCTCAGGCGTCTATGGGTATTAAGGCAGGATACACCCTGGATGGAATGCCAACCCATCGCAGGACACACACACACACACACACACACACATTCACACACACATTCATACACTAGGGACAATTTTCCAAGGTGCCGAATCAACCTACCGTGCATGTTTTTGGACCGGGAGGAAACCGGAGAATCCGGAGAAAACCCCCCTGAGACACGGGGAGAACATGCAAACTCCACACACACATGACCGAGACGGGAATCGAACCCGGATCCTGGCGGTGTGAGGCGAACGTGCTAACCACTACGCCACCGTGCCCCCTATATTATTTATTATTTAAAATTAGATTTTGTATTCCCTCATAAAAAAGGGTGAAATCACTGATTTCACAAAATGTATGTAAGTAAAAACTATATAAAAAAAAATAACGACTAGATATTTGAAATGTATTGAAACACTCTGCAAATGGAAATACTTGAGTAAAGTACATATACGCTCAAAAAACACTTAAGTACTGTAATGAATCACATTTAATTTAATACTATCCACTTGTGGTAGTTTAGGCATTTACAGATAAGGCTACTATACATTAATACCAAACTGCATATGTTGCTCTCTTGAGCATGACCATATACCTGGCCTGGCCAACCCGTGGCTCCCGAGCCTCGTGCGGCTCTTTAACTAGTTTAATGCGGCCCTTTAGGAGCTTTCACATAACATGCGTCAATGGGAATGGGATGATGTTCATGTGTACCCATGTGTATGATGTGGCTCTTTGCAGTAACACAGAAAAAAAAGTGGCTCTTAGCCTCCTACTAGTTGGCCACCCCTGCCATATACCCTTAACTGTGCTATACTGTATGTCTGTTGTAAATTTCTTTGGTTGACGAGCATCATTCTAACCACAATTTACAGTTCATCCCAGTGCATTGTTTCAAAATGTCTTATTTTTCATGGTTCAGATTCCTTTCGAAATGGAGTGTCCAAATAACATTTGTAAGGCTCATATTTCCCTGGCTGATTCAAAACTCAGGTGAGGCTGCCATTATGTCGACGTATTCAATCCTAATCCTGATTTTGCATTCTTTTGAGTTTTACATTTTAAAACGGATTCTTTGTTTCCATCATTACAGCAGTGACAAAGTCATTATTGGAAACACGCAAACGCTGGATATAAAGTTTGGCCTTAAGAACTCCGGGGACAGTTCTTATCTCACCACTCTGACTGTGATTTATCCTAAAGTACTATCTTTCAGGATTAAGGTACTTCGCAATTTAAACTTCATTCATTCATTCATTCATTCATCTTCTACTGCTTTATCTGATCTTCCCTCTGGTCACGGGGAGTCTGTGTCTATCTCAGGCGTCTATGGCAGCGTCTATGGGCATTAAGGCAGGATACACCCTGGATGGAATGCCCAACCCATCACAGGACACACACACACATTCATACACACATTCATACACTAGGGACAATTTTCCAAGGTGCCAATCAACATACCGTGCATGTTTTTCGACCGGGAGGAAACCGGAGAACCCGGAGAAAAAACCCCTGAGGCACGGGGAGAACATGCACACTCCACACACACATGACTCTGACGGGAACTTTCATTCATTCATTCATCTTCTACCGCTTTATCTGATCTTCCCTCTGGTCACGGGGAGTCTGTGTCTATCTCAGGCATCTATGGGCATTAAGGCAGGATACACCCTGGATGGAAAGCCAACCCATCACACACACACACACACACACACACTCACATTCATACACTAGGGACAATTTTCTAAGGGGCCAATCAACCTACCGTGCATGTTTTTGGACCGGGGGGAGGAAACCGGAGAACCCGGAGAAAAAACTCCAGAGGCACGGGGAGAACATGCACAAACTCCACACACACACACCCACACACACACATGACTCTGACGGGAACTTAAGACAGTAAAAAGATTTTTGATGAGAATATGGTTAAATATTTGTTATATTTCTTTTTTTTTTTTTTTTTTTTACAGAAGAAGTCTGAGGGTGGAACATGTGAGAATAACAATGACAACCATCAACTAGTTTGCAAACTTTTGCATCCCGTATTCAAAACGAACGCAGAGGTATTAGGATCTAGATCCCCAAATTGTTATACAAGGTTTTGACCATCGACTACAACTCTTAACATACTCTTTGTTGCTCTACTTTAGGCCAGCGTGATAATCACTTGGCAGCCGATCAGCAACAGCAACACCACCACCACTACCACAAGCAACACAGAATTAATTACTGCCCAGTTAACAGGGTTAGCAATTACACTTGTATTTACATCTGTGCGGTACGTCGCACTGAAATGTTTTATTAATTCTACGTTCATTTTCAGTGGCAGTAACGGCAGCGAGGTACTTGATTCAAAGACGTACAGCTTCACAGTGAAAAAAGCCCTTGCAGTGCATCTCGACGCGTAAGTGTTTTTACAAAGATTTTTACCAGCATGCGCTGAATTGTGTTGTTTACAGAGAGCGTGTGTTTTTGTTCTTTCAGTTCAGCCATACCAAACAGACTAAATATTACAGAGGGGGAAGAAAGCAAGAAACAAACGCTGCAGTTCAAATTTCATGTAAATCCCCTAATTGGCAATTCTCATCATTATGTTGTGCTAATAGATGCTAGCTCATATTTTGCTTCACTGTGTTACATTTGCAGCTGGAGGGTAAAAACGAATATAAGGCTTTAATAAATGTGACGATTACAATTGAAAAGGACGCACATAAAACTGACATCGAGTTCATGAGCGTCAAACCGGAGGTACATATATACGCTTTTATCTACTTTTTATTTTTACTAGTGTGAGGATGTGCTTTCGATAGAGGCTGTACTGTACACTTTAACATTGCTGATCTGTTTTGTTTGTGTTTGTTTTTTGATTTTGGTAGACCTGCACATTGCTCCCAGATACACATGTTAAGGTAAATGACTTAACAATGAATCTATAAAAGTAATCGTATTCGAGGCTAAATGTCGTTTCATTTAATCATTCATGATCATCATTGTCTCTGTAGAGACCCTTAAAGATCGCATGTACACTGACAGACTTGCAGGAGATTGAAATTATGGTTGGCACGCATATCCATGACATTAAGGTACAAATATAAAGTCAAATATATCACCCCAGTATCAAAGATTCCATAACCTGTATGCGTAAAAGTATATTTTGTGCATCGTGCGCTCATTGTCGTGAGGGCGTCCCCTATCCTTTTAAATTAAACAGGATATGAATGAAATGATCACTGCCACAGGAGTAATGACATTTGATGAGAACCTCTACGATGGCCAAAGCAAGGAGACAGTGCAAGTGGGTGAAATTGAACTTTAAAACGGCCCCACGAAACGCTTAAAATAAACAATAAACCTTCATGTCGCACATATTTTTTTTCCCATGATGCCAGGTTCAAGTTTTACTTGTTAAGCTGGCAGTTGTGACGTCCGTCGCACTCATTGCAGGCAGCTCCATTGGAGGGTTTCTCCTTATAATCATCATCATCGTTATTCTCTTCAAGGTAAAACGTCTACTTTCATTCCGGAATGGGATTTCTAGGTTCATTCGTTGTACACATCTCAAAATGTTAATACATGACTTCTAACGCGCAGTGTGGATTTTTCCGTCGGCGCCACAAGACGGATCGCATGATGAGTACAACCTGAAGGCATACGCAACGTTGAACAGATTATTAATAATAGAATAATTTTTTTAAGATGGCCGGGTATTGTTTCTTATTTTTCTTCATGTTCTACCTTAATAATGTAAAGATTTCTATTGATATATCTTATTAATTGCGAAATAGATTTTTTAAATCTTCTTGGAAACGTAACGCGCTCACAGCTTGTCTATGTCATTTATTATCTCAAAGTCTATTATTATCAACTTCTCACACCAAGGGTTTGTCGTTGCATCTCATCTAGTGGAAGAAAATGGGAAATTCTGTTTCCACGTACATGAAATGAAATGGCCTTTCATTTTTACAGGACTAGCAAAGAAATTAAACATTGTTTATCAACTCTGATAAACCACATGGAGCATTTTATTTCTAGCTATTCTTTAATTCTGACTATAAATTCATGTGAAATGAAGTCTGGTGGTATCTTATGTTTGTACTCTTGTGAACCAGTGATGATTTATTCATGAATGGAGGCTTTTGTACACTGCCTGGTAAAAGGGTGTCTGATAAAAATGCTGTAAATATAAATTAAAACCAAATGTTGTCTTTATAGTTTTTCAAGTGTTCATTAATATAACAAAGAAAACCAAAAGAAAAGCTGCAGTATCAATTTCCTGTCAAAACATTCATTCATTCATTCATCTTCTACCGCTTTACCGATCTTCCCTCGGATCACGGGGAGTCTGTGCCTATCTTAGTGTTTCCTTGTTGAGGGGCACGGTGGCATAGTGGTTAGCACGTTCACCTCACACCGCCAGGGTCCGGGTTCGATTCCCGTCTCGGCCATGTGTGTGGAGTTTGCATGTTCTCCCCGTGCCTCAGGCGTTTTTCTCCGGGTTCTCCGGTTTCCTCCCGGTACAAAAAACATGCACGGTTGGTAGGTTGATTGGCACCTTTGAAAAAATTGTCCCTAGTGTATGAATGTGTGTGTGTGTGTGTGTGTGTGTGTCCTGCGATGGGTTGGCATTCCATCCAGGGTGTATCCTGCCTTAATGCCCATAGACGCCTGAGATAGACACAAACTCCCCCGAGGGAAGATCGGGTTTAATTTTTTTAGTAAATTTAAAGCGGTTTTTTAAAAACGGTAGGAAAGATGAATGAATGAATGAAGATGAATGAATGAATGTTTCCTTGTTAACCTGTATGTGCTATTTTCCCACACAGTTGTCCATCATACAACTCACAGATCCAATATAAATAAGTATTACGTAAAAAGACATAACTAAAATAATACAACTAAAGCTGTATCTAAAACAAATGAGTATTGTAGTAGATATTATTGTATGATATAGAGAAAATATAAGTGAATTAATCCCAAATCCACTTGTATTTCACAACTTAAACCAGACGTTGGGAACCTTTTTTGAAGAGAAAGCCATGAACGCCAAATTCATTCATCTTCTACCGCTTTATCTGATCTTCCCTCGGGTCACGGGGAGTCACTGTGCCTATCTCAGGTGTCTATGGGTATTAAGGCAGGATACACCCTGGATGGAATGCCAACCCATCACAGGACACACACACACACACACACACACACACACACATTCATAGACTAGGGACAATTTTCCAATCAACCTATGTTTTTGGACCAGGAGGAAACCGGGGAGGAGAGGAGAGCAGGAACCAGAGAACGGAGAACCCGGAGGGGAAAAACCGAAACTCCAAAATGAGGCAGGGGAAGACACATCAACCCCGACAAACTCAACACACAAACGAGAAGATGGATCATGCAAAAGTGTGAAAGGGAACAAACACACTGAGAACAGACAAAACACCATGATAGCAAGGGTGCGAGACACGGAAATGTCCACACACACACAATGGCCAGACAGGGAATCGAACCCGGACTCTGCCGGTATGAGGCGAACGTGCTAACCACTAAGCCACCGTGCCCCAAACGCCATATTTTAAGATGTAATTCCATGAGAGCCATACAATACGTTTACAACTAAATACAAGTAAATGTGTGCATTTTATGTAAAGCCAAAACTTTTAAGTACAACAAGTCTCAGAATTCCTTTTCATAACGTTATGCTGTTGCGAACCAATGATGAATAAAGTGCTTCTTACCTAAACTGACGATCATTTAAAGCAACAGTATGATCAGCGACATCATCTCACCAAGCTGCTCGTCACATATCTGAGCACAAAGCGCCTCCTGATGTAGAATGCAGTGAAAACTTAGGACGGGTCTCTTTCCGCGTTCACGAAGAAGCGCTACGAACCCTCTGTCTTTTCCCCACCATGCACGGAGCACAATCAGTACACGCCGAAATAAGTTTATCCATCGGTAGATTTTTTTTTTCTTTAGCGAACTCAGTGAAAGACTTGAATAAATCCCCCCTTTCATAGGCAAAACAGCAAGACTTTCCTCACATAGTGTGTCACCGACAGCGTACATTGCTAGATTCACACTAAACTGGGATAAATGGCTTACGTATGTTGACGAGAGAAAAAGAATGGTGCTGCATTTATGTTCCCTCAATCTGATTGGCCATCGCGATAGTACAATCGTGTACAGTTCTTCCCGACAGAGGCATTTCTTTTCTTTATCTTTGCCTTTATCTGAAAAGTCATCAAAAAGTTTATTGGCAACATCAAGCATAAATGTTTTGCCATACTCCCCATCTGTGAATGGCTTTCCGTTTCTCACAATTGCTAAAGCACCAGTAAAGCTAGCCGAATTCCAGCCTGCCTGACTAGCTTGCACTCTGGACAGTAGCTCTTGTTGACATGCTTTCGGTCCCCCATCAAATATTTCGAAGCAAATGTAGTAAGGCGTGTGTCGAAGTGCCGCTTTACATTTGACCGTTTCATCGATGTAGTTTTATCATTGAATATTAGACACACTGCAAAACCTGCAAGGCGAATTCTTCTGTCCATTCGATATGCCTCATCTTTTTTCTTTTTCTTTTAGCCATCTCCTTCGATCAAAGGGTTTCTGCAATTAGCTATTGATTATTTGCATCCCGACTGCACATCACGCATTATCCAATGAAAAGTTCCTGTTGTCCCGTTGGACAGATGTGATTGGTTCTAGTCACCCGTAACCATGAACATGAGCGGTAGGAAATGAATGGATTGAAATACATGTGAATATTTAAAATAATTATTTAATTAATTTTTTAATTAAAGATTTGTCTAAAAGATTTGAGCCACAGGTTCCCGACTTAAGCGAAGAAAACTAGTGTTGATTTATACATCTGCACAAATCGCCTTATAGTATTAGAGTTGACAGGGGTCAAGGTCAGGTTTTTAAATGGTGGGGTTGATAATAATGCCCATAAAGTTTAGGATGACTATAAGAAGAGTTTGTTATTTCTAGCTTTCATTACTTCTGAGGAAGTTTGTAGGTAAAGGATCGTTAGTTTTGCGTTCGTCTTCTACCGCTTTATCCGATCTTCCCTCGGGTCACGGCGAGCCTGTGTCTATCTCAGGCGTCTATGGGCATTAAGGCAGGATACACCCTGGATGGACAGGACACACATTCATACACTAGGGACAATTTTCCAAGGTGCCAATCAACCCACCGTGCATGTTTTTGTACTGGGAGGAAACCGGAGAACCCGGAGAAAAACCCACTGAGGCACGGGGAGAACATGCAAACTCCACACACACATGGCCGAGACGGGAATCGAACCCGGACCCTGGCGGTGTGAGGCGAACGTGCTAACCACTAAGCCACCGTGTCCACCTGCTGAGGAAGTGCATGAAATTAATTCATTCTCTTGAATAGAAGTAATTGATTATCTGTTAAAATCGTAATACTATCTGCAGGGTTACTTATAAAAAATCATTTGGGTTCATATTAATAGTCTGAATTAATTTGCCTGATATTTTCAATGTTTAACTAGACGAATATCATCACTACCTACTGTACTACTGTTTTGCTACAGTACTGAATAAAAATCTAGGATAAAGTTTGTTATTTTCTATTAGGGTAGAAAAGTATTTACAAACTTTTCATTTGCTGTTCATGTCTGGAGTTATAACCTTTCCTGTTAAAGTTATGACCTTCCAGTTCATAGTTACGGCGGTCTAATTATGACTGTACTATCTGGACTTTTGATCCCACTTCAATGAGAGTTATGACCCACCCATGTGTAGGTTTGGCGCTCTACTCTGGAGCAATGACTGTCCATTCTGGATTTTTGGATCTCCCATTGAGTTATGACCAAATGCAGAATTGTGGGATATACAGTATATCTTTGTTATGACTGCAGTTTATTTTGTGTTGACCCACTCAATTGGACCCTCGCATATGAAATTGTAACCCACTCATCTGGATGATAGACCTCCCTTTCTGGATTTAAGGTTGTTCCATTAGAAAACACAATTTAAAGTTCAAACCCCAGCTCTCTATCTGGACATAGGATCCTCCCATTTGGAGTTAGACCAACCAGTCTGGAGTTATGACACTCCCACCTGGAGTGATGCAGTAATGTCATTTGACAGTGCCAGTACTGGGTTATGTTGTGCTGAATCATGTCTCCTCCATCAAGTTAAAAACGAAGCGCAGTTAAAGGTTAGATAAGGTGACATCTGGTGGCAGGTGTATGATTTATAAATGACACACCAATTGACATTCAAGTAAGCACGTAAGCCCAACCAGGTTAACACACACACACACACACACACACACACACACACACACACACACACACACACATCAGCACTATATATATATATATATATATATATATATATATAGATATATATATATATATATATATATATATATATATATATAGCTGGGTACACACCCACACACACACACCCACACACGCAACACATACATACACACACACACACACCACATCACACACACACATATATATATATATATATATAATGTTGTGTGGTGTGTGTGTGTGTGTGTACCCACGTAAGCAACGTAAAACCCAACTAGGTTAACACACACCACACACACACACACACATATATATATATATATATATATATATATATAGATATATATGTATGTGTGTGTGTGTGTGTGTGTGTGTGTGTGTGTGGTGTGTACCTGGTTGGGCTTACGTGGTTACTACTTGAATGTCAATTGGTGTGTCATGTATATATTGTATATATATATATATATATATATATATATATATCTATATATATATATATATATATATATTATATATATATATTATCCAGGGTGTATCCTGCCTTAATGCCCATAGACGCCTGGAGATAGACACAGGCTCCCCGTGACCCGAGGGAAGAGAGATGCGAATGAATGAATGAATGAATGAATGTATATTATATGTGTGGCGTGTGTGTGGTGTTGTGTAAATCCTAACTCATTCTGACACTATAGATAGATAGAGAGTGCATCTACATATGTACGAGACTGTGTGTGTGTGTGTGTGTGTGTGTGTGTGTGTGTGTGTGTGTGTGTGTGTGTGTGTGTGTGTGTGTGTGCTGATAAAGGTAATAGACGTGTGAAGAAAAACTTGAATGCTATATGAATTTCCAATGATATACAGTCATAATTAAGACTACATACAATGAGTGGTGCAGAAGTATAAGATGATTCCTGGCAGTAAATGCACACATGTTGACTGCACGATCATTTAATATCATGTACACACAAAAAAAAAAGAAGCAGAAGAAGATATTTTTTGTTCTTCTGACATGAAGAAACTCCATGGGATTACCTAAACCCTCTCCGGTCTCATGCAGTCCAACACTCGCGAGATCAAGAGGGAGAGTAAGTTCAGGAAGCATGGCGATGTCGAATCTCTTAAAGGTAAGCCTTTACACCGCGATTGTTTCCTGGCTTGGGCCTCGTGAACGGACCGCTCTTTCTCCTGGTTCGTTTCCGACGCGACAGGTGATTCATTCTTAGCCTCGAAACGTGACACTTTTGCTCGGGAAGCTTCCAGCGAGCCCACTTCCAGCCAGGTACACTTGTCTAAAGACCGACTAGCCGAGCTGTTTTGCTATCCATGGGACCGAGCATCAACACCGTTTTTTCTTCTCGCACCCGCTTTCAGACAAACGTCCCGTTGTTTGCCGTGATTGGCCAGTTAGATTGGCATCCGGCCCGGTGATTGGTGCATAGGTTCTGCTCCCCGTGTCCGTGAAGGCGAATTACTGGCTAGATTCCTTACTGGAATATGGGTGGGAAAAAGAATGCCGCACAGCTAGCTAGCTAGCATACAAGCCTAGTATTGGCCCGGTTTATTTTTTTTAAAGCTTTACCAGCTAGTCAACAGTGATCTAATGTTATCATTGGCACTCTACGTTGAATTATGGTTGCACCATTTTCACGTTTGGATGTGACAGACGCATCTAACACTGTGGTTAGCGAACTAGCTGCCAAAGAATAGCCTGGCCAATCATTTGATGCCGGTTATAGCAGCACCAGCCGGGGTATATAATAATCATTAATACGCATTTTACGGTGAATGTTAATGAGATGTTCCTTCTTTAAAAATGTTTCTATTAGGATTAGGCATATGTTTTATTTGTGTCCCGCTTGCTTTATACCGTTCTAGATATCATTTGCAGGTTAGGCAGCGAACGCCTCCGCTGATCTCCATTTCTTTAGGTGAAGAACTCAAAGTTATTATTTTTATTAGTTCATTTCTAAATGATACTATGAATAAATAATTATTTTTAAAAATAATACTTTGTAGTGTGGTTGTCAGTGAGCATTGGACCTGCATTTATAGACGTATGATGTATGACATTAATATTATGATCCCTGCCAAAGGTTTGAGAATAAAAAGCTGGACAACAAAAGCACTTGATTTAAAGCACCTAGAAAACATTATCATTCATTCATTCATCTTCTACCGTTATATCCGATCTTCCCTCGGGTCACGGGGAGGCTGTGCCTATCTTAGGCGTCTATCGGGCATTAAGGCAGGATACACCCTGGATGGAATGCCAACCCATCACAGGACACACATTCATACACTAGGGACAATTTTCCAAGGTGCCAATCAACCTACCGTGCATGTTTTTGGACCGGGAGGAAACCGGAGAACCCGGAGAAGAAACCCCCGGAGGCACGGGGAGAACATGCAAACTCCACACACACATGGCCGAGACGGGAATCGAACCCGGACCCTGGCGGTGTGAGGCGAACGTGCTAACCACTAAACCACTGTGTCCCTAGAAAACATTATCAATACATTTCAATAAAAGCATTAGTAATGATTAGTGATGATGGGGGAGACTACATGGGTTTGTTCCCAATAGTGATAATAGTGATGGGTGTTCAGTGTCACCCAGATGAGGAGGATGGGCTTCCTTTCTGAGCCTGGTTCTCGTCAAGGTTACTTCTTTATTCCTTTATTAGCGTCTTTTGGAGTAGATTCCCCAAAGACGCTAATAAAGGTGGGAAATGGGTGTAACTTCAATCTAAGTTGATCCCCTAATAATTAGGGGATCAACTTGGATTGAAGACGGCTCTGTGCAGCTGAGGATGTTTCCGCATGAACAACCTAAAGATCCTGGGCAACGTAAGAAATACGAGGATGTATCTGGACTACGTCTGCATCGAACGATGTTTTTGATGTTTTGCTTATTATAACTATATAAACCAGGGGCACGGTGGCTTAGTGGTTAGCACGTTCGCCTCACACCGCCAGGGTCCGGGTTCGATTCCTGTCTCGGCCATGTGTGTGTGTGGAGTTTGCATGTTCTCCCCGTGCCTCAGGGGTTTTTTCTCCGGGTTCTCCGGTTTCCTCCCCCGGTCCAAAAACATGCACGGTAGGTTGATTGGCACCTTGGGAAATTGTCCCTAGTGTATGAATGTGTGTATGTGTGTGTGTGTGTGTGTGTGTGTGTGTGTTGTGTGTGTGTGTGTGCCCTGTGATGGGTTGGCATTCCATCCAGGGTGTATCCTGCCTTAATGCCCATAGACGCCTGAGTTAGGCCCCGTGACCCGAGGGAAGATCGGATAAAGCGGTAGAAGATGAATGAATGAAAAGCAAGATCAACATGAAGCTGGCATGTGCGTAAGGAAACCACAAACCAAAACCAAACCAGCAATGGAATGGATCCACATCAACCGCCTAAAGATCCATAAAGGTACTGGATAAGTACTGAGAATGGGTTTAGACTGTAATTATAATAAACCCTCTGCTACGATGGCTTAGGACAGCCTGGACAGTTCTGCATTAAGCAACAATCTCTATATAACACACTTCAATGATAAAACTATAATAAACGGACATTCGTTGCCACCCAGGTGACTATAGGTTTCCTTTTGAGACTGGATCATCTCAAGGTTTCTTCATTATAACGTTTCAGAGCGTTTTTCTCTGCCATAGTTACTCACTCAGTTGTTAAGCGACACACTTATCGTGTGCAGCCAAAGGCAGTTCCACATGAAAAGGTTAAAGATCCATGAAGTTTCTGTGCAAGTGAAGAAATATAGAAGTATTTGGACGGCAATTAATACAAACCGTGTGGCCTCGATGGCTTCAGGCTGCAACCCATCACTGAATAGTACACTGCACACATCAAATGAATATATGGACATTCTAATGGACTCCAGTTTGATGAATCCCTACTTCCTATGGACTGTTTAGGTCTGGTAGGGGTATCATTGTGCTGTAACAGGACTTATTTTGGTTGTACAGCACAATGATACCACTGTATCATTGTGCTGTACAACCAAAATAAGTCCTGTTACTATTACCCCATTTTCATTCTTTTAGATGTCCTGCCCATTGCGTTTACCCTCCTTCCCTGAAAAATGCACCATGGACTTTCTGTCTCTATTGGACTGCTTTGATTTGAAGCAGATGGTGGACAGCCCTATACACGCCAATGGGCATACATTAGATATGGTCATTGCAAATGTTTTTTTTTTTTTTTTTTTTTTTTTTTTTTTTTTTTTTTATATCCCACTTGTATACCTCTGATTTAAGGATGGCTGATCACCTGGCCGTCCCTTTTTAATACGGATTTATCTGGTTCAAATCGATATCTTTCTCAAGCTGTTCATGATCATAAATGGAAATCTATTGTTCCGGCAGAGAGGGGCACGGTGGCTTAGTGGTTAGCACGTTCGCCTCACACCGCCAGGGTCCGGGTTCGAGTCCCGTCTTGGCCATGTGTGTGTGGAGTTTGCATGTTCTCCCCGTGTCTCAGGGGGGTTTTTCTCCGGGTTCTCCGGTTTCCTCCCCCGGTCCAAAAACATGCACGGTAGGTTGATTGGCACCTTGGAAAATTGTCTCTAGTGTATGAATGTGTGTGTGTGTGTGTGTGTGTGTGTGTGTGTGTCTTGTGATGGGTTGGCATTCCATCCAGGGTGTATCCTGCCTTAATGCCCATAGACGCCTGAGATAGACACAGACTCCCCGTGACCCTCAGGAAGATCGGATAAAGTGCTAGAAGATGAATGAATGAATGTTCTTGCAGATTTTTATTGATTCTTCTGTTGTTTTGCTTCACCTTCCCCTTTTAGAGAACAAAATTGCACTGTTAAATGCAACCCTTTGGACCGCCTTGGACTTATTTGCAGCGTGAAAACTTGTCCTCGCGCTCTCAGTTCTGCGCTTCTGCGAAGGCAGGATGTCGTTCCAGACTGGATGTTCGTAATCAATCTCGGAAGGACCATTTACACGAATATAAAGCAGCGTTGGGAATTGTCCTCTCGGAGAACTTCTCTCAGATAATTGCCAGCCAACGTGAACTATTTCAGACTGGTAACAATCTGCTGAAAGGAAACAGTTTCAAAGCTGCGTGCATCAGCCCACTTTTATAACAGATCTCCTCATTTTTTTTTCCCGTTCTGAGATTGAGCCGGCTCTTGAACGTATTAGTGCGTAGTTTCACCCGCCACTTCTTTTACGATCACTCACTTTTCTGGTGCTTCTTTCTCTACTTTTTCTTCACTGTCCTCTCGGTAAGGTGTGAAAATGAAAGCGGCCGCTTCCATAGTGGATCCCGTACCAACTCATTTGTCCAAGTCATGCTTTTCTCAGGGCTCTCCTAAATACAATAAATGATTCCTTGTGCAAAGAAGTGCAGCCAGTAGCATTTAAAACTGATGGTGTAACTCCTGTCCCGAAAAAGTCTGACATATTTATTGAGGTACTCTAAATTCTTTAAGGTTAACCGTTTTGAGCTGACTGTGGCTTCTCAATTATATACACATCTCATTTCCAATAATCTGTTTGAAATTCCACAGTACAGAAATGGCTTTATTTAAGGTTAAAAATGACCCGTTGATTGTTGCGGACTCTGGTTGTCCTTCAAGATTACCCTTGATCTAATTGCGGCTTTTGACCGTGTGGATCACACACTCGTTTGGAAGCAGTGTTTGTTGTTCCTGACACTGGATTGAATTGCATCTCTCTCTGATCGTGGGCAATTTATTTCTCTAGGTGGCTCTAGATGTTCCATAAGTTTCATTTTTGGGTTAGTGAAGGGCATGGTGGCTTAGTTCACCACACAGCGCTAGGGTCGGGGTTCGATTCCTGCATCAGCCGTGTGTTTGTGTGTGTATGTGTGTGTGTGTGTGTGTGGAGTTTGCATGTTTTTTTTCCTCCGGGTTCCCCGCTTTCCCGTCCCGGACCAAGAACATGCACGGTTGGTTGATTGGCACCCTGGAAAATTGTCTCTAGTGTATGAATGCGAGTGCCACCCAGTATAGGGTGTCTATTCTGTCTTGATGCCCCAAGATGCCTGAGATGTGGGCACAGGCTCCCTGGATATAAGCTTATAGAAGATGAATGAATGCTTGTTAATGTGTACATCTCTCCTGTTGGTGTGCTATTGAGATCTCTTGGTCTAAAATTTCACTTTTATGCAGATGACACCCAGATTTACATTCGTACAAAACCTGGCGTTAATGTAGCCATTGGCTGTCTCGAAAACTGCATGTCTAAATAGTAATAAGACTGGGGATGAATAAAGTTAGTTTTTAAACCTTAAAATTTGTGGTTAAAATAACATATAAAATACTAAATAAAATAATTCATTTCATTCATTCTGCTTATTATTTTCTATCATTCGCCTTTATCCGCTTATCTCTCCCTCTGGTCATCTGTCATGGGTCTATGGAGCCCTCATCTATGCATTAAGGCCAGGATACACCCTGGATGGAAGGCCAGGACCCATTCACAACACACACACACACATCACACACATTCATACACTAGGGACAATTTTCCAAGGTGACCAATCAACCTACCATGTGCATGTTTTTTGGACAGAGGGAAACCGGAGAACCCCGGAGAAAACCCCTGAGGCACGGGGAGGACATGCACAAACTCCACAAAAGACACACACCATCATGACATGAGACGGGAATCGAACCCGGATCACCCGGCGGTGTGAGGCGAACGTGCTAAACCACTACCCCACCGTGCCCCCTGATTGTTAATGATTATTAATAATAATCACAAGTTGGCACAAATTGAACATTTGTCTCTTATATTCAGAGTATAGTCAAATGTAAACTTTTTCATCTCTGCAAGATTGCTCCACCCAAATGTTATCGTAAATGTTATTTGCAAAACAATTACAGGTTGTCCAACATTTCACTGCTATAATTCTGACAAATACCAGGTCTTCTGAGCACATTGTTCCAGTTTTAGAGTCATTACATTGGCTCCCTGTATGATACCAGACTGATTTTCAAACTCACAGTATCGCCACAACCTTGGGTCCTTGAGCAAGGCCCTTAACTCTCTGTGCTCCAGGGACACCATATCATGGCTGACTCTGCGCCCCCAGCTTCCAAACAAGCTGGGATATGCGAAGAAATGTGCTGTAATGTATATGTGACAAATAAAAGCTATTCTAATTATAAACACTCCACGGCGTTCCGGATTCCGATCTTTGGCTCAGGCTTTTTCCTTCTCGGGCACCAAATCCGTGGAATTCTCTCCCAAGCAAGATTAGGCGAAGCGAGTCTTTTCGTGTTTTTAAATTTGCTCTGAAAACATTTGTACTCTTTCCCCCCCACTTTGTGATGTGCTCTTTATCCCCCCCCATATTTTATAAGGGCTTTATTGCTGTAAGGCTTCAAATCAGTAGGCTTTTATTGTCATTTTACCAAATACAGTGTAGTATACAGTGAAATAAATAGCGATATAAAGTACAGAACAACCCTTGTACAGAAACATCAGATGATTAGAGGGTAGGCACTAAAAGACGATTGATAAAAGATGATTTGTGATAATGCAAATTAATTTTCCACATGATGATCATAAATAGTGTGTATATGACAATACTGAGATCATTAGCAGCAATTTGTACAGAAAGGGAATTTTGTGACCCAAACGTCATTAGCGAGACGAGTGTCGGTGATCCTGAACATGTGACAACACCACTCGTAAATAGTAGAGACAATAAATCTCAATGCAGGTCCGTTAGACTTTTTATGAGGTGATTTTATGAGGTACACTAGCTTTGAATGCAGTAAACATTGACGGTTCCAGGCAAACAGACGAGGTGTGTAAAAGCCAGGCAGAGTAAAGTCTAGGTAGAAAGGAAGAAAGAGGATAAACCCCTACGATTGGTTAATGATAGAAGTAAGCACTTAAAATATAAAGAAAATCTCTGTCATGAAGGATGTTATTAATTATAAGATGATTTTTTTTGTGTTTTTTGTTTCACTGGGCTTTTGACAAGTTTGAGTGTTAATTTGTTTACTGTGAGAATTGTCCGTTGTGAGAATGGTGGAATGTTTGCACTCCCCCCCCTGCTCCGTTCCCTGTGAGGACCCCAAAAAAAACCCCCCCCCCCCCACCCCACCCCCCCCCCACGCCCCCCCCCCCCCCCCCCCCCCCCCACACCGCCCCCCCCCCCCCCCCCCCCCCCCCCCCCCCCCCCCTTCCAAATTAAACCAAGCACTAAATTGAAAATGACCGAAATGTTTTTTTTTTTTTTTTTTTTTTTTAACAAAGACATTCTGATCTTTCTCAGAACAAAGGGTCCCTCCAGTTTGAGGACAAGTGGGATCTGATGCGCCCGATCGTCCTCAAGTTACTTCGCCAGGAGTCCGTAACGAAGCAGCAGTGGTTCGATCTTTTCTCGTAAGAGCGATCCTTTGGACTTGACGCATCTTGAGGTCTAAAACCTATGCTTTCCTTAACGGTCTTAACGATTTGTCTCCTTTACAGAGATGTTCATGCAGTTTGTCTATGGGATGACAAAGGCCCGGCGAAGATTCATCAGGCTCTTAAGGAGGACATATTAGATTTTATAAAGCAAGCCCAGGCGGTAAGGAAGATCTTCCTGTTTTTATTTTTGTATATTTGCTGATCATATCGTTTTAAAAAAGGGGCACGGTGGTTTAGTGGTTAGCACGTTCCGTCACCTCACACCAAGGGTCCGGGTTCGATTCCCGTCTCGTCTGTGTGTGTGTGGAGTTTGTGCATGTTCTCCCCGTGTCTCAGGGGGTTTTTCTCCGGGTTCTCCGGTTTCCTCCCGGTCCAAAAAAACCATGCACGGTAGGTTTGATTGGCACCTTGGAAAAATTGTCCCTAGGGTATGAATTGTGTGTGTGATTTGTGAGTGTGTGTGTGTGTGTCCTGCGATGGGTTGGCATTCCATCCAGGGTGTATCCTGCCTTAATGCCCATAGACGCCTGAGATAGGCACAGACTCCCGTGACCCGAGGGAAGATCGGATAAAGCGGTAGAAGATGAATGAATGAATGAATCGTTTTAAATAATAGAATAGTTTTTATGGGTCAGGCTACACTAAGCAATGGTCACACTGATGTTGTCGATTGTTGGGTCCTGAACCGATAACATGCCGCGTGACGCGAGTGAGAATGGGCAGCTCGGAATGCATGATTATATGGAGAACAGCAAGCGTGGTGACTATATTGAGTGGAAGGGTGATTTACATACTATTTAGAGAAGTGCTTTGTGTTCAAAGCGGAACTGGGAAATCGTGTCCAGTGATGAAGTCGTAGTCTTCTGTATTAATACACAGCGGATCCCTCCACACAGCGGATCCCTCCACACAGCGGATCCCGTTGGCGCTGGTCCTGTACCCACTCATCACAGTGTAGCAGTGCATGCAGTAGGTGCAAAAGCTAGCCATCTGGCCGTTTTTCTTCACCTTCTCAACCAGATCATGTGAAGCCCATCAAACTGGGATTGGGCAGTGAGCGCGGTATTTTGTTGTATGATGGATTCATTCATTCATTCATTCATCTTCTACCGCTATATCCGATCTTCCCTCGGGTCACGGGGAGTCTGTGCCTATCTCAGGCGTCTATGGGCATTAAGGCAGGATACACCCTGGATGGAATGCCAACCCATCGCAGGGCACACACACACACATTCATACACTAAGGGATAATTTTCCAAGGTGCCAATCAACCTACCGTGCATGTTTTTGGACTGGGAGGAAACCGGAGAACCCGGAGAAAAACCCCCTGAGACCGTGCTGATGAGACCCACCACGGTCGAGGCAGCAGAGTGAAAAGCAGAGGGCTGAGCACACAGCCCCGATGAACTCCAGTGTTCATTGTGGTGGTGCTGGAGATGCTGTTCCCGACCCGGACTGACTGAGGTCTCCCAGTCAGGAAATCCAGGATCCAGTTACAGAGAGAGGTGTTCAGACCCAGTAGGCTCAGCTTCTCGATCAGGTGCTGAGGAATGACTGTGTTGAATGCTGAACTGAAATGAACAGCATTCGAACATATGTGTCCTTTTTGTCCAGGTGTGTGTGAGACAGATGGAGAGTGGTGTTGATGGCATCGTCCGTTGAGCGGTTAGGACGATACGCAAACTGCAGTGGGTCCACTTGGGGTGGAAGGTGGGATTTGATGTGCCTCATGACGAGCCTCTCGAAGCACTTCATGGTGATGGGTGTGAGTGCAACGGGACGGTAGTCATTGAGGCAGGAGACTGGAGATCTCTTTGGCACCGGGACGATGGTCGTTGTCTTGAGGCATGTGGGAACAACGGCGCTGCTCAGGGAGATGTTGAAGATGTCAGTACAAGCTGCAAGAACATCTGCAAGCTGTTCTGCACATTCCCTGAGCACCCGGCCAGGAATGTTGTCAGGTCCAGCAGACTTCCGTGGGTTGACTCTGCGTAGAGTCTTCCTCACCTCATCTGTGGTTAGACAGATCACCTGGTCGTTGGAAGGAGGGTTGGTCTTCCTTGCTGCCTCGTTGTTCTGCGCCTCGAACCGGGCGTAGAAGTCATTCAGCACATCTGGGAGGGAGGCGTCGTAATCACAAACTGGTGATGGTGTCTTGTAGTTTGTGATCGCCTGGATGCCCTGCCACATGCTCCGAGTGTCTCCACTGTCCTGGAAGTGACCGTGGATTTTCTTGGCATGTGCGCGTTTCGCCTCTCTGATGGCTCGGGATAGTTTGGCCCTTGCTGTTCTTAAGGCCACCTTGTCCTTTGCTCTGAAGGCGGAGTCTCTGGTTCTCAACAGCGCACGTACCTCTGCAGTCATCCACGGTTTCTGGTTGGAGCGTGTAGTGATGGACTTGGAGATGGTCACGTCATCAATGCACTTTGCGATGTAGCTGGTCACTGATGATGTGTACATGTTCCAGTCAGTGCACTCAAAACAGTCCTGAAGAGCAGAGATGGCTCCATCAGGCCAGGTTTTTACCTGTTTCAGAACCGGTTTCGAGCGTCTGATGAGCGGTCTGTATGCTGGGATTAGCATAACAGAGATGTGGTCTGAGTATCCGAGATGGGGGCGGGGCTCCACACGGTACGCCCGGGTATGTTTGTGTAAACAAGATCCAGCGTGTTTTCCCCTCTCGTAGCAAAGCAAAGTCCACATGCTGATGGTATTTAGGGAGCGCTGTTTTGAGATTCACACGGTTGAAATCTCCGGCGATGATGAATAATCCGTCGGGGTGCGCATTCTGTAGGTCACTAATAGCCCCATAGAGTTCACATAGCGCCTCCTTAGCATTAGCGCTAGGTGGAATGTACACTCCGACAATAAAAACAGTGGTGAATTCCCGTGGTAAATAAAATGGTCTACACCTTACAGTCACGAACTCCACATGCGATGAACAGAAGCTGAAAACCAGCACAGAGTTCTTGCACCATTCCGTGTTGATATAAACACACACGCCACCGCCGCGAGTCTTACCGCACAGAGCTGCATCTCTGTCGGCTCGAAACACGGCTAGCCCGTCTAGCTGAATGGCGGCGTCCGGAACTCTGTCGCTGAGCCACGTCTCGGTGAAAACAAAGACGCAGCAGTCTCTGAGCTCTCCGTGTAGTCCGCTGGAGTCGGAGTAGTCCAGTTTATTATCCAGGGAGCAGACGACGGGAGCCCCCGGCTAGGGTTAGCATTTAGCCTAGACGCGGACCCCTCCGCGCTTACCCGCGCACCGCTTCGTGTCTCCTCTCCCGGACCGTCATGTGTGGTTTGGGCAGTCTCGCAGCAAGCCGAGGTCACGAAGTTTATTATACGTCACATTTATGCAGGCTGGTTGCTGCATGGTTTCAAAATTTCTGGTGGTCGTATACATGAACACAGGTCGTGTCCATGTGTTAACATGTTTTGTCTGTGGAGGCCGCTACTGCCGCTCTCTCATCGTTCATGTACGTCAACTCCCAGCTACACAAGCATCAGTTTTTGGGCGCTGATAAAGCCCCTGCACCCCATACTTGCTCTGTCGGAAGAGTGAGAGAAATGCAAGTCGCTCTGGATAAGGGCATAAATGTAAATTCATGTATTTGGTTTGCCTTCCTCCTGCTCCGGAAAAACAATGAGCTCGAATTACCCTCTGTTTTTGTTGTTTTTCTCCCTCGAGTGAATATAATTGCCCATTCGGGATACACACTGCTGTCACCCGTAATCACTAATGCATATAAAACACTGTACGACTATCACGCAACTGTGTCATTAGGAAACGCAACCGTGTCAAAATGTGCTCATCCTGTGTTCATTTAATCACCGTCTGTGTGTAATTTAATCACACATTTAATCACATGTTAATACCACACATTTAATCACAGTCTCTGTTTCTCACATGTTAATACCACACATTTAATCACCGTCTGTGTGTGTCTCACATGTTAATACACACATTTAATCACATTTAATCACAGTCTGTGTGTTTCTCACATGTTAATATCACACATTTAATCACCGTCTGTGTTTCTCACATGTTAATACCATTTAATCACATTTAATCACCGTCTGTGTGTCTCTCATGTTAATATCACACATTTAATCACCGTCTGTGTTTCTCACATGTTAATGTATCACACATTTAATCACCGTCTGTGTGTTTCTCACATGTTAATATCACACATTTAATCACCGTCTGTGTGTTTCTCACATGTTAATACCACACATTTAATCACCGTCTGTGTGTCTCTCACATGTTAATATCACACATTTAATCACAGTCTGTGTTTCTCACATGTTAATATCCACACATTTAATCACCGTCTGTGTTTCTCTCATATGTTAATATCACACATTTAATCACCGTGTTTCTCTCACATGTTAATATCACACATTTAATCACCGTCTGTGTTTCTGTGTTTCTCACATGTTAATATCCACACATTTAATCACCGTCTGTGTTTCTCATGTTAATATCACACATTTAATCACAGTCTGTGTTTCTCACATGTTAATACCACACATTTAATGTTAATATCACACATTTAATCACCGTCTGTGTGTTCTCACATGTTAATATCACACATTTAATCACCGTCTGTGTGTTCTCACATGTTAATACCACACATTTAATGTTAATACACACATTTAATCACCGTCTGTGTGTCTCTGTGTTAATTCTCACATTTAATCACCGTTAATACCACACATTTAATCACAGTCTGTGTTTCTGTGTTTCTCACATGTTAATACCACACATTTAATCACACATTTAATCACCGTCTGTGTGTCTCTCATATGTTAATATCACACATTTAATCACCGTCTGTGTTTCTCACATGTTAATACCACACATTTAATCACAGTCTCACCTGTGTTTCTCACATGTTAATACCACACATTTAATCACAGTCTGTGTTTCTGTGTTTCTCACATGTTAATACCACACATTTAATCACAGTCTGTGTTTCTCACACATGTTAATATCACACATTTAATCACCGTCTGTGTGTTTCTCACATGTTAATACCACACATTTAATCTGTGTGTTTCTCACATGTTAATACACACATTTAATCACATGTTAACGTCTGTGTTTCTGTTAATATCACACATTTAATCACAGTTTCTCACATGTTAATACCACACATTTAATCACAGTCTGTGTTTCTGTGTTTCTCACATGTTAATACCACACATTTAATCACAGTCTGTGTGTCTCTGTTAATACACATTTAATCACCGTTACATATATCACACATTTAATCACAGTCTGTGTTTCTCACATGTTAGTATCACACATTTAATCACAGTCTGTGTTTCTCACATGTTAATACCACACGTTTATCACCGTCTGTGTGTCTCTCATGTTAATACACACATTTAATCACAGTCTGTGTTTCTCACATGTTAATATCACACATTTAATCACCGTCTGTGTGTCTCTCACATGTTAATATCACACATTTAATCACAGTCTGTGTTTCTCACATGTTAGTATCACACATTTAATCACAGTCTGTGTTTCTCACATGTTAGTATCACACATTTAATCACAGTCTGTGTTTTCTCACATGTTAATACCACACATTTAATCACCGTTAATCACCGTCTGTGTGTTTCTCACATGTTAATCACCGTCTGTGTGTCTCTCACATGTTAATAACACACATTTAATCACCGTCTGTGTTTCTCACATGTTAATCACATGTTAATTTACCACATTTAATCATTTAATGTTTATCACCATCACCGTCTGTGTGTCTCTCACATGTTAATACCACACATTTAATCACCGTCTGTGTGTCTCTCACATGTTAATACCACACATTTAATGACCGTCTGTGTGTCTCTGTTAATACTTTAATCACATGTTAATACCACACATTTAATCACAGTCTGTGTTTCTGTGTGTTCTCACATGTTAATACCACACATTTAATCACACATTTAATCACAGTCTGTGTTTCTCACATGTTAATATCACACATTTAATCACCGTTTCTCACATGTTAATACCACACATTTAATCACCGTCTGTGTGTCCACACATCACCGTCTGTGTGTCTCTCACATGTTAATATCACACATTTAATCACAGTCTGTGTTTCTCACATGTTAGTATCACACATTTAATCACCGTCTGTTTCTCACATGTTAATACCACACATTTAATGACCGTCTGTGTTTCTCACATGTTAATATCACACATTTAATCACATGTTAATACGTCTGTGTTTCTCTGTTATATCACACATTGTTAATATCACACATTTAATCACCGTCTGTGTTTCTCTCATATGTTAATATCACACATTTAATCACCGTCTGTGTTTCTCTCATATGTTAATATCACACATTTAATCACCGTCTGTGTTTCTCTCATATGTTAATATCACACATTTAATCACCGTCTGTGTTTCTCTCACCACATTTAATCATTTAATCACCATTTAATCACCGTCTGTGTTTCTCTCTCACATGTTAATATCACACATTTAATCACCGTCTGTGTTTCTCTCACATGTTAATACCACACATTTAATCACAGTCTGTGTTTCTGTGTTTCTCACATGTTAATATCACACATTTAATCACAGTCTGTGTTTCTCACATGTTAATACCACACATTTAATCACAGTCTGTGTGTCTCTCACATGTTAATACCACACATTTAATCACCGTCTGTGTGTTCTCACATGTTAATATCACACATTTAATCACCGTCTGTGTTTCTCACATGTTAATATCACACATTTAATCACAGTCTGTGTTTCTCACATGTTAATACCACACATTTAATCACCGTCTGTGTTTCTCACATGTTAATACCACACATTTAATCACAGTCTGTGTTTCTCACATGTTAATACCACACATTTAATCACAGTCTGTGTTTCTCACATGTTAATACCACACATTTAATCACAGTCTGTGTTTCTCACATGTTAATACCACACATTTAATCACAGTCTGTGTTTCTCACATGTTAATACCACACATTTAATCACAGTCTGTGTTTCTCACATGTTAATATCACACATTTAATCACAGTCTGTGTTTCTCACATGTTAATACCACATTTAATCATTTATGTTAATACACACATTTAATCACAGTCTGTGTTTCTCACATGTTAGTTTCTAATACCACACATTTAATCACAGTCTGTGTTTCTCACATGTTAATATCACACATTTAATCACAGTCTGTGTTTCTCACATGTTAATACCACACATTTAATCACAGTCTGTGTGTTCTCACATGTTAATACCACACATTTAATCACAGTCTGTGTTTCTCACATGTTAATACCACACATTTAATCACCGTCTGTGTGTTTCTCACATGTTAATATCACACATTTAATCACCGTCTGTGTTTCTCACATGTTAATACCACACATTTAATCACAGTCTGTGTGTCTCTCACATGTTAATACCACACATTTAATCACCGTCTGTGTGTCTCTCACATGTTAATACCACACATTTAATCACCGTCTGTGTGTTTCTCACATGTTAATATCACACATTTAATCACCGTCTGTGTTTCTCACATGTTAATATCACACATTTAATCACAGTCTGTGTTTCTCACATGTTAATATCACACATTTAATCACAGTCTGTGTTTCTCACATGTTAATACCCGTCTGTGTGTCTCTCCCACACATTTAATCACATTTAATCACGTCTGTGTGTCTCTCACATGTTAATACCACACATTTAATCACCGTCTGTGTTTCTCACATGTTAATATCACACATTTAATCACCGTCTGTGTTTCTCTCATGTTAATACCACACATTTAATCACAGTTAATACCTGTGTTTCTCACATGTTAATACCACACATTTAATCACCGTCTGTGTTTCTCACATGTTAATACCACACATTTAATCACCGTCTGTGTGTCTCTCACATGTTAATACCACACATTTAATCACCGTCTGTGTGTCTCTCACATGTTAATATCACACATTTAATCACCACATTTAATCACCGTCTGTGTTTCTCACATGTTAATATCACACATTTAATCACCGTCTGTGTTTCTCACATGTTAATATCACACATTTAATCACCGTCTGTGTGTTTCTCACATGTTAATATCACACTGTCTGGTGTAAAGCCGTCTTTGAAAATTCATTTTGCATGTTCTGTCTACAGTCACATTTTTTTGTTTTTTTTAGAGGGTGCTCAGTCACCAAGACGATACAGCCCTCCTCAAGGCGTACATCGTGGAGTGGAGGAAGTTCTTCACTCAGTGCGATATACTACCTAAGCCATTTTGCCAGCTCGAGATCACTCTGATGGGGAAGCAAGGCAGCAACAAGAAGTCCAACGTGGAGGACAGTATAGTGCGCAAGGTGAGAAGGGAGTGAGCGAGAGATCGGGCGCGGGCGCCGGTGCGTTTAACCCACGGTTCGCCGTCTGACGTGTTTTCTCTCCTCTGTCAATTCCTAGCTGATGTTGGACACTTGGAACGAATCCATTTTTTCCAACATTAAGAACAGGCTGCAGGACAGTGCGATGAAGCTGGTCCACGCCGAAAGACTCGGGGAGGCTTTCGACTCTCAGCTGGTCATCGGGGTGCGCGAGTCTTACGGTAAGGACAAAGCATTCGGGAATTCGACATTCAATATCCTGAGGGGCAGAGGTGATGTTTTAGGTTGATCTGCCTTAAGAGTTTTTATAGATCTGTTTTGTCCAATAGTAATGCTGCATGTTTATTATGTAATTAAGTAACACGACAGATCGTGCAGGGGTACGTGAGAGGTGGCGTCGTTTTAAACATATTGTTCTTGTTGTCCAGTGCAGGGTAGGATTCAAACGTAATGAGCCTTTGTTGAAAAAGACACATTTATTGAGCAAATCGGTACTAATAATGAATAGTCTTCAAAATAGGCACCTCCTGCGTCAATACACTTTTGCAGGCGGCTTTTCCATGACTGGAAGGCGTCCACGTAGGCCTGTTCCGGGATGCCTGCAAGGGCTGCCTTGACATTTGCTTGGATGTCCTCAATCAAAGGGGATCGTCCACTACGAGTTTGTCCCGCTGAAAAGAAGTGTCACACGCAAGCGAATGGACATCAAGGACAGCGGGAAGCTTCACCACGATAACACGCCCAGGCACACCGCCTTCATCGTGAGCGCCTACCTGGCCCGGGTGAAGGTTCCCGTGGTTCCCCAGCCTCCCTACAGTCCGGACGTGTCGCCTTCTGACGACTTCTTGTTTCTGCGCTTAAAATCAGCGCTGAAAGGAAAACACTTCGACTCGATCGAGGACATCCAAGCAAATGTCCCTTTCAGGCATCCCGGAACAGGCCTACGTGGACGCCTTCCGGTCATGGAAAAGCCGCCTGCAAAAGTGTATTGACGCAGGAGGTGCCTATTTTGAAGACTATTCAATTATTTGTACCGATTTGCTCAATAAATGTTGTCTTTTTCAACAAAGGCTCATTACTTTTGAATCCTACCCTGTATGTATTAAGATTGATATTTTTCGACGAGTGTATGCGTAAAGAATCCTAACGTTACCAATTCGCAGTGAACCTGTGTTCCAACCCCGACGATAAGCTGCAGATCTACAGGGATAACTTTGAAAAGGCCTACCTGGACTCCACCGAGAGGTTTTACAGGACACAGGCTCCATCCTACCTGCAGCAAAATGGCGTACAGAACTACATGAAATACGTAAGAGGTCTACAGTTCACTATTCTATGTGGATTCAATTGTAAACAGCGAAAGACATTCCTGCCTCATTACTAGTGTCGTTTTTGGCGGGCTGTTACGATTTTAGTTTTAGCTTAGCCTTTTAGTTTTTTGTTTGTCAAGTTTTAGTCTATAGACTTTATATATCTTTTTAGTCAGTGAAAATTAGTCTCTTTTTAGTAATGCGATTCTATTTAACCCAGACAATATTAGTGCCGGGGGCACTATGGTGGCTTAGTGGTTAGCAAGTTCCCCACACACCGCCAGGGTCCGGGTTCGATTCCCGTCTCGGCCATGTGTGTGTGGAGTTTGTGCATGTTCTCCCCGTACCTCAGGGGGTTTTTCTCCGGGTTCTCCGGTTTCCTCCCCCCGGTCCAAAAAACATGCACGGTAGGTTGATTGGCACCTTGGAAAATTGTCCCTAGTGTATGAATGTGTGTGTGTGTGTGTGTCCTGTGATGGGTTGGCATTCCATCCAGGGTGTATCCTGCCTTAATGCCCATAGACGCCTGAGAAAGGCACAGACTCCCCGTGACCCGAGGGAAGATCGGATATAGCGGTAGAAGTATTATCCGTTCGATAAGCGGTAGGTTAGGGGTAAAGATGAAGGTAGAAGATGAAGAAGATGAATGAATGAATGAATATTAGTGCCTAGTATTATTGATGAAACCCAAATTTTATTTTAGCCAAACCGATATCAAAAAAGGTTCTTTATATTATCGTTACCGTATAGACTGAAGAATTGTTTTTATTCCAACAACCAAACATATTATAAGTATGTACATACACAAAAATGTAATTAATTAATTAGTTAGTTAGTTAAATTGGCATCGCATGACTGTGCCAGGAAACATTTTTTTTTTATTGTTTCAGTTTTTACTTTGTTTGTTGTCACCTTCTAAATAATGCCGTGGGTGGAATTTGAGCACGCAGGACGTCTTCCTGATGCAGAAGTGCAACAAACACAGTAAACACAAATACTAATGTTAATATATAATGCGACTAAGCGAAGGACGAAACAACGTTTATCTCATTTCGTTTTGGTCAACGAAAATGAAGAGACTTTTTAGCATAGTTTTGTTTTCGTAAACCGCATTTAGTGCCGTTTTTATTCCTCAACAATATTGCATTTAATTATAGTCTTATTTATGTTGCAACTAAAGCAACACTATACATTACCTGATATGTATGAAACATCTTCATGACCTAATGTGCCTTTTTTTTTTTAATGAAAACTTTTGCATCATTAAATGTTTTAAATAATCTGTAATGAAACATCTTTATTTATAATTAGTCCAAAATTCTCACTTGATCCATGTGATAGATCCTCCACAGATCACAAGTGTAAATACTCAAAGTACAGTTAGTTCATGGGAAGTTTGTTTACGGTGGTTTAGTGGTTAGCACGTTCGCCTCACACCGCCAGGGTCCGGGTTCGATTCCCGTCTCGGCCATGTGTGTGTGGAGTTTGTGCATGTTCTCCCCGTGCCTCACAGAGTTTTTCTCCGGGTTCTCCGTTTTCCTCCCGGTCCAAAAACATACACTGTAGGTTGATTGCCACCTTGGAAAATTGTCCCTAGTGTATGAATGTGTGTGTGCCCCCTGCGATGGGTTGGCATTCCATCCAGGGTGTATCCTGCCTTAATGCCCATAGACGCCTGAGATAGGCACAGACTCCCCGTGACCCGAGGGAAGATCGGAAAAAGCGGTAGAAGATGAATGAATGAATTAATTAATTGGCCGGAACATGTTCCGGATTAGCTTGACACATATTACACCAGAGGGGCACGGTGGCTTAGTGGTTAGCACGTTTGCCTCACACCGCCAGGATCCGGGTTCGATTCCCATCTCGGCCATGTGTGTGTGTGTGTGTGTGTGTGTGGAGTTTGCATGTTCTCCTCAGGGGTTTTTCTCCGGGTTCTCCGGTTTCCTCCCGGTCCAAAAACATGCACGGTATGTTGATTGGCACCTTGAAAAATTGTCCCTAGTGTGTGTGTGTGTGGATGTGTGTGTGAGTGTGTGTGGGTTGTGTGATGGGTTGGCATTCCATCCAGGGTGTATCCTGCCTTAATGCCCATAGACCCCTGAGATTCCATAGACCATAGTCCATGAGACCCCTGAGACCCCTGGCACAGACTCCCCGTGACCCGATGGAAGATCGGATAAAGCGGTAGAAGATGAATGAATGAATGAATGAATATGACACCAGTGCTTGCAAAATAAGTCAAGTTCAACTGGTAGGAGGAAAAGTGTCATCCAGTGCATGGGAGAATTTTATATTCAACTCAACCCAACACAACACTGTAACTTGCCAAGCTGGACACGTGTGACATGGAGGTACCAGGGTTCTGCACATGAAAAGAGAGCACACTGGTGTCACGGATTCATGAAACATCAGCACGGTAAGCAAAAACTGCATTACCTCAAGTGAAAATGGTATCTTTTAACTAAAGAACTATTGTGTAAACTGTTTGTTTGTTGACTTGTGAGCATTCAAGTGGGCCCTTGAGCAAGGCCCTTAACCCTCAATTGCTCAGTTGTAAGGGCATCTGCCAAATTCTGTAAATGTAAATGTAAATTCAAGTCTGCTTTTTAGCATTTTTTAGCTTTTAGCATTATAGCCATGTGCAATTATCATTAAAAACAATACGTGTTTATTTACACAAACCTCTCCACCTGGCATACTCAAATGTTTTTTTTATTTGTTTTTTTTCCCCCCAGAAAGCATCGTCAGGAAACCCAGCATGATTTGTTAAAAGGAGAAATCCCCCATGCACTCATCAACAAGCAGAAACTATAATGTTTACAATGTCAAAATAAAATATAGTAAAACTAAATATGAAGCTTTTGCATTTTTTTTTATTTTTTTATACGGAAATACCCAGAATTATGGTCTTTATATACAGCGACATCTTGGAATCTTGGAAACATCTCTTTAAGAATCCTATTGTTACTTAATATTTTACTTTACAATTAATAACATTTATATTTCACTTTAAATCCAGTGCATTTACTACTAAAATAGTTTTGAAAATTTGAGTTTGTGGCACCCAGGAACCGATGAATCCTGGTTAAAATTGTTTTGGAACTCGAACAGAGTTCTGGAAAGGATTAAGTTTGACCCGATGAATCAGAGAAGAATAACCTAATTGTCCGATTAATCGCTTTATAGATATATAATATAAATATCCGCTTTATGAATATAAATATTCATTAGTTGCAGGCCTATTTTAAATAACGTAATGCACCTTTAAATTATATTAGAATATGTAAAAACTTTTAAGGAATAAACTTACAGGCACTAAATGTATGCTTTCCAATGTTAAAACCTTTTTTTTTATGTGTATAAAAGTGCTTTGGGACAATATCCATTGTTAAAAGAACAATAAAATGTATTCATACGAGTATAATTTATACATGGTTTGGTCATGTATTATTGCTTTGGATAAAAACATTGGGTTTATTGACATTGTTGTGATTGTCTATGACTCAACACCCCCTCCTCCGTTTGTCATCTTTGTCCCTTGCAGGCAGACGCTAAATTAAGGGAGGAAGAAAAACGTGCACTACGTTATTTAGAGACACGACGTGAATGTAACTCTGTTCAAGCAGTGAGTATTTACACCACGTCTTCTGTTTGTATCCCTTCACTGAGTGATAACCGAGCGAGTGAAACCGACTTTTCTTTCAGCTTATGGAATGTTGTGTAAATGCACTGGTGACGTCGTTCAAGGAAACCATCTTGGCAGAATGTCCAGGGATGATTAAACGCAATGAGACTGACAGTAAGCATCAGAAACACTGCTTTGCTATTGCCTTTTGCGGTTTTGGGCTTCTTGTTGCCATAACGACTCAAAATGCCACCAACAATTACAGAGCTTCACTTGATGTTCTCACTGATGGATAAAGTGCCCAGTGGAATCGAACCCATGCTTAAGGATCTGGAGGAACACATCATCAGTGCTGGTCTGGCTGACATGGTTGCTGCTGCTGAGACGATCACGACAGTGAGTGGAGTGGAGAAAAATAAAGATAGTGTACAGTAACACGGTGCTGATTATTAGTTGTTATGAATTATGTACTGTCATAAATCTCTAAAACATGTGTGTTTAGGACTCTGAGAAGTACGTGGAGCAGCTTCTCACTCTATTTAACCGCTTTAGTAAACTTGTAAAGGAGGCTTTCCAGGACGATCCTCGGTTCCTCACAGCCCGGGATAAAGTGAGTTCATTAGAAGTTGTCTTGTATAGTTTAATGAGAGATTTTCTAATTCATGCAAAATAATTGCTTACTTGTGATGGGATACGGTTTCGAAGTCTGACCAAGAAGAGAAATAGTTCAGAAATCTTTGCTTTAGTATTCCTTATAATAGTATGTATTCCTGCATTATAAAACGTATGCTTTGTGTAGCCTTAAGCCTTAAAGGTTCTTGTGTTTGGATATCCCATTTTCCCACGCCGACTAACAAAGAGATGTTTCCTGCGACACATACGGGTGCAATTAAATGACAAATAAAGTATGAAAATTGTATAATATAACATCCTGTTCACTTTCCCTAGGCATACAAAGCAGTTGTGAATGATGCCACAATATTTAAGTTGGAGCTTCCTATGAAACAGAAGGGGTGAGTGAGCAAGGCAAAGTTCCGCTCCCACCGGTTCTCGAGCGTTTTGAACTTTGTGCCCAAGTTGAAATGTTTTAGTGATTCAGCTGTGTACTTGTATACAGAGTGGGCCTCAAAACACAACCCGAGTCAAAGTGTCCAGAGCTGCTAGCCAACTACTGCGACATGCTGCTGAGGAAGACGCCACTCAGCAAGAAGCTGACCTCGGAGGAGATCGAGCTGAAGCTCAAAGAAGTGGTACGGATCGCGAACAGTTGTGATGTGGTCGTGAGGTTTCCGTAGATGCCAGACTTAACCCCCGTCTTTCCTTTTCGTAGCTGCTGGTGCTAAAATATGTCCAGAATAAAGACGTGTTTATGAGGTACCATAAAGCCCATCTAACCAGGAGGCTGATCCTGGACATCTCGGCTGACAGCGAGATTGAAGAGAACATGGTTGAATGGCTCAGGGTAAGAATGGAAATGTACTTCTCCGATTCTATACACATTCCGCGTTATGAACTCTTTCGGGGGGGGGGATATAAACTTTATTTCTCTCGTTCTGTAGGAGGTTGGTATGCCGGCCGATTACGTCAACAAGCTAGCTAGAATGTTCCAAGACATCAAGGTCTCGGAGGATTTAAACCAGGTGTTTAAGGAGATGCATAAACACAACAAGCTTGCTTTACCAGGTGACTTCAAAAAACGCAGGTATTTAATTCATGTCTAAAAAGAGAAAACAAGTTTGGTCCTCATGCTGCTTTTTCCTCTGCCGTGCAGCTGACTCGGTAAATATCAAGATCCTGAACGCTGGCGCATGGTCACGCAGCTCAGAGAAGGTCTTTGTGTCATTACCCACTGAGCTGGAGGACCTCATTCCTGAAGTGGAAGACTTTTACAAGAAGAATCACAGTGGCAGGAAGCTGCACTGGCACCACCTTATGTCTAATGGCATTGTGAGTTAGGTTGTAATTTTTTCTTTATATTCGTATAGGTGTATTTGAAGCTGTGCGTACAGAGATGTACATCATGGTTGGTTTGTTTGTGTGTATGTTTGTTTTAACCACAGATCACGTTTAAGAATGAAGTGGGTCAGTATGACTTGGAGGTCACAACCTTTCAGCTGGCTGTTCTTTTTGCCTGGAACCAAAGACCCAGAGAGAAGATCAGCTTTGAGAACCTGAAGCTCGCCACTGAGCTACCTGATGCAGAGCTGAGACGCACACTCTGGGTGAGGCCTAGTTTGTCCATTTAATGGTCTTAGTACAAGGGTGTGAAAGGGTGGGCCACATCAGCGTTGTTACTATAAGACAGTATATACTCTGTGATGAGCGACGCCGCCTCATAACACAAAAGACATAGCGTTTTTTCTCCTTGCTAGCACAAACATGTATTCGCTTTCCCATTTTTCTTGGAAGTGCCTTCCATCTGCATTAATTTTCCGCTTCCTTGACATTTTGGGATCATTTGTGGGAATTTCTCAATTCCGCTTGTAGGAAAAATCGCCCTCGGTAAACGGCCGATGGGGATACAGTGCACTCTAGTGGCGGGATGCTGTTACTTCTCAGGTAACAGCGAATGAAATTATAATTGTTATCGCATTGATATTGCTTTTTGAAATCAGGCCTGATCATACCCATCAGGGATCCCAAGAGCCAATCAGGCTCGGAAGGACTCCTTCTTCAGCTTGATCGCATCTCTTACTTCCGAGACCTTACGGCCGCAGCTCAGAATGGCTGCATCAACAATGGAGGTGGAGAACATGGTCCACTCGGACTCAATGTCTCCAACCTCCCTCGGGAACTGGTTAAAGTTCTGCCGGAGGTTCTGCTATGCATTCCCAGCACACCCTCACAATACGTTTGGGTCTGCCGTGCCGTCCAGCTTCCTTCCCTGCCATTGAATACAACTCACCACCAGGTGGTGATCAGTCGACAGCTCCGCCCCTCTCTTCACCCGAGTGTCCAAAACGCAGGTCAGATGAAACAAGCACGAGGTCTATCATCGACCTCGAGTGTCCTGGTACCATGTGTCCTGATAGACATCCTTGTGTTTTAACATGGTGTTCGTTATGGACGATTATATGTTACTAGCATAACAGTCATGTTGTTCTTAATTGAATTTACACGTATGACATTTGGCATGTATGACATTAGGCATGCTCACGGGCCCAGCAGTGTCATCTTGGTGGTGCAGGGATTTGAACTCATCATATTCTGATCAGAAATCAAATATTGTAACTCCTGGACTTTTGTCTTATCTGTCTAGCTGGTGAATTTAAGTGGCTTGTTGATTCCATGCTATTTCTCTCTCTCTCTCTTTCTCTCTCCCTTTAGTCTCTTGTTGCCTTCCCAAAACTCAAACGGCAGGTGCTTTCATACGAACCTCAAGTGTGCTCTCCCAAAGACTTCACAGACAGTACATTGTTCTTCGTTAATCAGGAATTCTCGTTGATGTACGTACCTCTTGTTTATTACTCCCTTTTTGTTGTCTACATTTGATTATTGAATCAGGGTAATTGGGATCTGGTAGTCCTGATGATACAATATTCATTGTTTGGCTCATCAGAAAAAACTCCAAGGTGCAGAAGAGGGGGAAGATCAACCTGATTGGCCGCCTACAGTTGACTACAGAGCGAATGAGAGAGGAGGAGAACGAAGGAATTGTTCAACTTAGAATATTAAGAACACAGGTAATCCTTTTGAGGTTGAAATATCTATAGAATGGCTGCAAGTTGGTTCATATGCATATTATTGTATATTATACATACATAATATGTGGATGGATCATATTCAGGGGTCTTCAGCGTTAAGGCAAATTCACTTTAACGGCACTGATTTTAATTATGCATTAACTGCTTTATTATGTGAGCGATCTGCTCTTTCACTCTGCGTTGTTTTGGCGAATGAACGACAAATACGGCAAATAAAAAACCCAAAGAAACTTTAGTCCGTGGCCTTTCCAGATCATTCCAGCATTGACCTTTTCTCAGCCGCGCTTACCGCTTGTAATGTAAGGATAGAATATAAAAGAGGCGATAGATTTGCCTTATTAACATGAAACACCA
>JACRUU010000026.1:1103609-1106109 GCA_030449085.1 Kryptopterus vitreolus | reverse complement strand
CCTCGGGTTACGGGGAGCCTGTGTCTATCTCAGGCGTCTATGGGCATTAAGGCAGGATACACCCTGGATGGAATGCCAAACCATCGCAGGACACAACACACACACACACACACACACACACATTCACACACTAGGGACAATTTTACTTATAAACATTCAACTATTGAATGCTATTTTCTAATCTTTTTTTGTCTCTAACCTGCTTCAGGACATTGTTAAAAGGGCTACACAAATTAACACTCTGGGCACTCTTGTCTGCAGCTTCACAGTTCTGTATGAATAAAATGCATCGTGTGTTCTGACAACATAACCAGCATGAACTTTTTCACCAATTCACCAAACATCTTTCTGTGGTCTACATGTGGGGGATACTAACCACTGCATCACGAGAACGTCCTGCCTATGAAACACTCGCTTCAAGAACAACGTTGATCTCCCTCTGCTTGACAAGATATTTAATGTTATAAATATGCTACCTGTTTTTACCTGTAAGGTATTTGGTAGACATTCTTTTTTTTTTTTTTTTTTTTGCAATATCTTTTTATTGGTAAAATATTCAAAGCACATTGGTAAACAGTGAGATCACACTCCTTATTTCACATTTTACCTTTACACAAACGAAAAAACAGACAAACCAAAACCACACAAAATAAATCAGTTTACAAAAAAAAAAAAAACAAACCCCCCCCCACCCCCCGGCTCATTCTGTACCACACAGAAAAAGAAATTAAAGAAGCATCTAATCAACCAAAACCTGCAAGTCCGTGAAATATGAAAGGAAGGGTTGCCACTTAGTAAAAAACCTGGTAGTGTTACCACCCATGGTACATTTACAAAAAAGGCTGTGTCCTTCAACCACTGTGCATGAGAAGGAGAAGCAGCAGACTTCCACTGCAGGAGAAGACGACGTCTGGCCAACAATGATGTAAAATTAATGATATCTTTCTGCATGGAATTCAACTGCAGTGTCTCCGATGGAGGGGCACGGTGGCGTTAGTGGTTAGCACGCTTCGCCTCACACCGCCAGGGATCCGGGTTCGATTCCCGTCTCGGTCGACATGTGTGTGGAGTTTGTGTCATGTTCTCCCCGTGAACTCCCCGGTCAGGGGGTTTTTTTCTCCAGGTTTCTCCGGGTTTTCCCTGGTTTCCCCCCGGTCCAAAAACATGCATGATAGGTTGATTGGCACCTTGGAAAATTGTCCCTAGTGTATGAATGTGTGTGTGAACGTGTGTGAGTGTGTCCTGCGATGGGTTGGCATTCCAGCCAGGGTGTATCCTGCCTTAATGCCCATAGACGCCTGAGATAGGCACAGGCTCCCCGTGACCCGATGGAAGATCGGATATAAAGCGGTAGAAGATTGAATGAATGAATGTCTCCGATGGAAGTCCAAAGACAGCAATCAATGGGCACGGTTTCACATGTACACCTAGTATAGTGGAAATCGTATTGAAATAGCCCGTCCAATAATTACACAATCGTGGGCAAAAGAAAAACATATGACTCAAGTGACAATGCGAGCCAGAACATCTGTCACACTTGTCCTCAACATCAGGGTAAATCTGTGACAGTCTAGACTTAGAGAAATGTACCCTGTAGATAACCTTAAACTGGATAAGTGAGAGCCGAGCACAGGGGACTTTATGTAAACCACTCACCACATTATCCCACCATCCGTCACCAAATTGAATTCCCAGTTCCCCCTCCCAAGCAGCTTTTATTTTGGTAGTAGTTTGATCGCAGAGATCCAAAATACCACTATAAATCATAGAAACCTCACCTTTTTGTTGTCGTAAAGTAGGCTTAATTAAACTCTCCCATTGCTGGCGAGGAGGAGATGAGGGAAAGTCAGGAAAACATACTCTAACAAAATTCCTAACCTGGAAAAATCTAAAAAGATGGTTAGCAGGTAATCCGAACATTGAAGTTAAATTAGTAAAAGTACCAAAAACACCGTCAGAGTACAAGTCCCGAAAACAGTGTATGCCTTTGTCATGCCATAATTTAAAAAAAGAATCCAGGTATGAGGGTGGAAAAAGATGATTTCTACATATTGGACCTAATGGAGAAGCTGTCACAAACTTTAAAATGTTTCCTGAATTGATACCAAATTTTTAATGTATTCAACACCACAGGGTTGTTGACATACGAGGAAATTTTGACTGGAAGAGAGGAATATATAAGAGCAGACAAAGAGGATGAGGGAGAACATTACTGGGCTTCTAACCTTGGCAGACATTCTTAATCAAAGTAACTTTCAGTTATACAACTGCACAATTGAGAGTTAAGGGCCTTGCACAAGGGCCCAACAGTGGCCGCTTGGTGGTGCTGTGATTTCAACCCAAAACCTTCCGATCTTACTGGCCGAGGTACCGCTTCCTTTTTTTTTAGTTTTTTTGTAAAAAAAAAAAAAAAAAAAAAAAGTACAAAATTAAAGAAGTATATTGTAAAGTGTTGATAAACAGAGGGAGGTTTATTCATTCATCTTCTACCGCTTTATCC
>JACRUU010000026.1:1096109-1098609 GCA_030449085.1 Kryptopterus vitreolus | reverse complement strand
CTCATCCTCATTTGTGTTGTTAGTGTTGTGTGTGTGTGTGGTTGAGGATGTTTATTGTGGAGTGTATTCATCAATTTGAAGCATCATCAACCGGGGGCGGAGTCACCAGGAGGTTCTGACAGGAACAGAGTGCAGAGGGGGTCTGGATCACTGACAGCTCAGCAGTGGGACATGTAACTCAACGGAGAGAGAGAGAGAGAGAGAGAGAGAAAGAAAGAGAGAGAAAAGAAGGAAAATGAGTGGTTAGTCAGAGTCATGGTTGCAGTGTTAGTTAGAGTGGTTAGTCAGGGTCATGGTTGCAGTATAGGAGTGTGTATATTTAGTGTCGAGTGCAGACGTGGACTCCGGCAGGATTAACTATAACAGCGACACTAAAAGGAGAATCAGAGGGAAACACAGACATGAGATCTTCCTGATGTGTAAACAAACAGTCACTCTCACCACCACAAACCTGAGTGATTAATGAAAGTGAGGCAGACAGCAACTAAACACACCAGATCACTATAATACTCAACATCCATGTGTCCCCCAGATCTACTCCTTTATCTAAGGTAGGACTATTCACTAAAAGCTTGGTTAAATAAGAAAGTTTTCACCCTGGACTTAAACACTGAGACTGTGTCTGATTCTCCAACATTAATCGGGAGGGAGTTCCATAACTTTAAGGCTTTGTAAAAGAAAGCTCCGCCCCCCCCGCTGTAATCTTCCTAATATGTGGTACTGACAGACAGCCTGCATCCTTTGATCGAAATGATTGTAGACCAGGGGTGTCAAACTCCATTCCTGGAGGGCCGCAACGTTTCGTTCCAACCCTGCTGCAACATACACACCATGTAGTTTTCAAATAAGCCTTAATGACTTGTTTAGTTGGATCAGGTGTTTTTTTTTTAATTATGCTTGAAACTAAACTCTGCCCTTCTGGAGCTCAGTTTGACAACCCCTGTGACGTCAAGTGAGGCAAAAAAACACATGATGTCAAACATAAAACAACCAAACATGAGCATAAATAACCGAGACCCAATTTTTGGGGCACAGCAGACAGTGTAGAAAACCAAACGCGAGGCAAAGAGTGCAATGAAAAGTGGATTTATGTGCTAATTATCTGTACAATGTCCAACAGGTGAATAAAACAAACGTGTGTTTTATGGGAAATTTGCAGTCTTTTTTAGGAATTATATCATATCTAAAAGCAGTGACTGTAATGTTTTGTGCTGATCAGCTTTCCTCTGTGCCAAAGCCGATTCAGATTTTATTTGTCACATACATGCACAGTACGACAGTCTTTATAGCATTTTCCTTTGTCCAGAGCGACTTACATTTTTATTATTTATATAACAGAGCATTTGAGGGTTAAGGGTCTTGTCCAAATGGGCCCACAATGGCAACTTGATGGTTTCAGTTAAAGCACCTCGTTAAACTCAACCTAAAGGGAAAAATCTGCAGCAATAGTACTTTCAGCTTACGGCCCGATTCTGGTACAATAGCGGCCTCTAGTGGCCAATCACAGGTACTGATTGTATTTACACGTGAGACTGCACAGTCCAGTGCTCTATATTGTATATATTCATTCATTCATTCATTCATCTTCTACCGCTTTATCCGATCTTCCCTCGGGTCACGGGGAGTCTGTGCCTATCTCAGGCGTCTATGAGCATTAAGGCAGGATACACCCTGGATGGAATGCCAACCCAACGCATGGCACACACACATTCATACACTAGGGACAATTTTCCAAGATGCCAATCAACCTACCGTGCATGTTTTTTGGACCGGGGGGGAAACCAGAGAACCTGTAGAAAAACCCCCTTGAGGCACGGGGAGAACATGCAAACTCCACACACACATGGCCGAGATGGGAATCGAACCCGGACCCTGGCGGTGTGAGGCGAACATGCGAATCACTAAGCCACCGTGCCTTATATTCTATATAGTATAATTTATTATATTATTAATTAATATGTGTCAATAATTATATTCATAGTTGTTTAATTTAGCACATTTTCAAGATTCAGTACGGTTTCTGTTATTTATTTTTTTTGACCTTTGTAAAAAAACTTCAGTAATATTCAGCTTGTAGTGTTTGTTGTTTTTTTTTTTAATTCAGTATCGATTAAAAAAAATATCGGTTGGTTATCGGCTTTGCTCTGCTTTCACTCCATTTCACAACCTTGATTGGCCAGTCACTGGATACTGCTGTGAATAAGATGATCATAAGCTCCTAACATTCCCTCACTGCTCTTATCTTCTGGCTTGTTTATTAGTAATAGCAATGAAGGTGTATATTTATTTATTTATATTGGACTGAAAGATGGAATCGAATCTTGGCGATGAATGATTATAATTATTTCTCAAACTAATAAGAATAGTGCCTTATGGAAATCAAGCCCTGATGTTTATCACAGACACCAAAGCAGGACTTGAACTCCAAGTTTGGCATGGACCTGAAACGCGCCATGCTCCTGCGGATAGCGCGCAGAGACACGGAGCTCTACCCGGACGA
>JACRUU010000026.1:1066109-1091109 GCA_030449085.1 Kryptopterus vitreolus | reverse complement strand
TGGTATCATGACTTACCGTTTCCTGTCATAGATATAGCAATATGTTTAGCCGCTAGTTTTTGAATAACCCCCCCCCCCCCACACACACACACACACACACACACACACACACACACACACCCGGGCTCAACGTTTCATGTTACGGGGAACAGAGAGTCACATGCTGACCTCGATTGTACGGCAGGTAGGTGAACTTCACCGGCTCGCTGTTCATGCGGTCTGAAATGCGCCGGAGAGATACGTTAACCTCGACCTCTTCGCCGATGTCCTGCTCCTGATACGGCGGAGACTTGAAGACGATGGCGATCTGCCGGTGCACGTCGGTCTGGGCGAACTCGGCCTTCGCTTCCCAGTTACCCAAACTGAAGATGATCTCGATGTCATCTGTGGAACACACACACACACACACACACACACCACACACACTATTTCAATGAAGTATAACAATTCTGAGACAGAAATTCTTTAGAAGTAGTCAATCAACAAAAGACATATCATTCCAATTCCTATTGCTATTCATCAATAAATACCTGAAAAGAAAAAAATAAATAAAAATAAATAAACGTTTTCCTTCCACGCGTCATGTTTGATGAGATCATTTGGAAACGAGTCGTAACTGCAGTAAATTTACAGTAACGATGAAAGAAAAGAGAGAAAAATCACTTATATAATCATCTTTACATCGTTCTCTCAGCATGCAGTTTTTCAGTGAAACTGAAACCGAGGTTAAATAAATATGCAAATATTTAACCCACGACGCATTTGCTTATTCGCTGTTCACGGTGGTGTCTAGATTTTCCAGTTTGTATACGGGGAGGAAAACCCCTTTCTGCTCTTTAAGGTCGAATCAAAAACATTTTTTTTTTTGTTCACTTTAGAAAGTGATGCAGAAACAAGCAAAGCTGTCGCTTAGAAACCGAATTACTTTTCGTTTCATTTGAGATGCAGGAGTTAAAAACAGCAAATCAATCAATAATTGAGTGAATACAATAGTAGAGTACGGTATAGTATAGTACAGTATAGTACAATATGGTATAGAAGAGTGCAGGATAGTAGAGTATAGAACGGTACAGTGTAGTATAATATAGTATAGAATAGTATAGTACAATATGGTATAGAATAGTACAATATAGTATAATATAATATGGTATAGAATAGTACAGTATAGTATAATATAATATGGTATAGAATAGTATATTATAATATAGTACAGTACAGTATAGAATAGAATAGTGCAGGATAGTATAGTAGAGAACGGTACAGTGTAGTACAATATGGTATAGAATAGTACAATATAGTACAATATGGTATAGAATAGTATAGTGCAATAGTATAGTATAATATGGTATAGAATAATAAAGTATAATATAGTATAGAACAATATAGTATAGTCTACGGTATAGTACAGTATAGTATAGTACAATATGGTATAGAATAGAACAGGATAGTATAGTATAGAACGGTACAGTATAGTATAATACAGTATAGAATAGTATAGAATGGTATAGAATAGTACAATATAGTATAATATGGCATAGAATAGTATAGTATAATATGGTATAGAATCGTATAGTACAATAGTATAGTATAATATGGTATAGAATCGTATAGTAAAATAGTATAGTATAATATAGTATAGAACAATATAGTATAGTCTATGGTATAGTACAGTATAGTATAATATAGTATAGTACAATATGGTATAAAATAGAACAGGATAGTATAGTATAGAACGGTACAGTATAGTATAATACAGTATAGAACAGTATAGAATAGTACAATATAGTATAGTATAGAATAGTACAATATAGTATAGTATAATATGGTATAGAATAGTATAGTATAATATAGTATAGAACGGTATAGTATAATATGGTATAGAATAGTACAGTATAGTATAATATGGTATAGAATAGTATAGTATAATATGGTATAGAATAATATTGTATAATATGGTATAGAATAGTACAGTATAATATAATATAGTATAACATGGTATAGAATATTATAATATAGAATGGTATACTATAATATAAAATAGTATAATATAATATAGTATGAACATGGTATAGAATAGTATAATATAGTATAGAAAAGCATAATATAGTATAGAATAGTATAGTATTATATAGTATAGTACAGTATAGTATATACTGTACTCGAAAGGCAAGGCATGCTTGTTTGATTAACCAATCAGCCAATCATGTACCAGCAGCCCAAAGCATATAATCACGCAGCTATACGTCAAGAGCACATTTCTTCATTCCTATGTTTTTTTTTTAACATTAACCTCTAGCTGCATGTTACGCTCCATGACTGTCTTTAATAGTTACCTCGCTGCCACCTTCCCCCACCCCTTCCCCCGCCAACCAATCACTGTCTCGTGCAGTATCTCTCTACTGGTTCATTTTGCATAAGAAAATCACCTCGTATATCCGGTCACTAAAATACACATACAATACTACATGTGGTGCATTTAAAAAAAACACGTTTACATTGCCTTTTTGGCATTCCTATATTTATTTGGGTCCGTACTTTTAAGATAAGATTGCCACTAACCTTTTTGCACTTTGTCGCACAGCATGTAGATCTCCGTCTTGCCCGTACAGGATCCTTGCACGATGTTCAGCCTGTTGATTTTCAGTTCTGCAGTTGTAGTAGCTTCTGCTCGGACGCACAAACAGATAACGTTAACATTTCAGTCATCGTGGTGTCGTCACGTTCTGTGTTTAACGATAAAGGTCAGAGTGATGGGAGAAGTGGCCGATGCAATATTAGGACGATTAATAGTACGATTTTGATCAGTGAGATTTTGATAGTGTAAACGTGTGTAAATATACAAATGAAAGAATTCATTGACTGTAGGAAAAGAGTTGCTGATCAAAAGGTCAGGGGTTCAAGCCTGAGCAGCCGAATTCGAGCCGACCCTGCACTATGAATCCAGGTTTATACCAAGCTGGAATATGTAAACAAATAATTTGTGTACATGTTAGGGATGCGTATATCGCCATTAAGTCCAAGGCGATTCACGCTGTGATGCACAGCCAACAATACGATACATTAAAAGATACATACAAAGTGACTACTGACGCGATCTGATTCGCCCCCATCAGATCTGATTTCGGTCTGATTTAAATGCAGTGAAATGGAAAAAATATGACGACATGCAACTCAATACGGTTCACTTTTATTGTTTCGTCGGTTCGGTCAGACAGCAAATCATAAATGTCATACACACACACACACACACACACACACACACACACACACACACACACACACCCCAACATGCGAGTTGTTCAAACAAATTAAAGATGATCATATACACACACCAACACTATGTTCAACACTATGTAGGGAGGTGGTAGCCCAGTGGTTAAGGTGTTGGACTCTGGACCAGAAGATCATGGGTTCAAACCCCACCACCACCACCAAGCTGCTGTTAGTGGGCCCTTGAGCAAGGCCCTTAACCCTCACTTGCTCAGTTGTAAGTCGCTCTGGATAAGGGCGTCTGCCAAATGCCGCAAATGTAAATGTAAATGTAAATAAATGTACTTAAGTTCCTTTTTACTGGAGATGATAAAACCAGGTTTTCCTGTTTTTTCTGTTCTGTAAGCAGGAAGACGCAGCTCTCTCTCTCTCTGCCGTGTTAATCTACACAAATGAAAATGAACGGCACTCGTTTTATTGACTTGTGATATACGCAGTGTGCATTACTATGCGAGTGCTCTGCTCCTTCACTCTGTGTCGTGGCGAATGAACGAAACCCGATATAGTGAGCATCCACTCACGCTTCCTAAATTTCCCCCGAATTACACCCCCTATCTGCGCATTCACAACAGGTACGATCCCCTCACTATATTAGCGTATATTAGCGTATGGAACCTTACGCAAGCGCATCGCATTCCCAAATCCGTATACTGCACGCATTTTTACTGAACGCAATAAAGCGCATTTTTACTGAACGCAATAAAGCGCTTCCGTATAACCTAAACACCGTATCACCAGTTTATATGGAAAAGCAACCGGAACACAATTCTTAAAGGAGCCACGTCCCATATTTTACACTTCAAACCACCACTAAACAAAATAACATTAACAAGACATTAATATTTAAAGAATAATTTCCAGAGTAAAATAAATATTAAATAATCAATCATTTTTAATCTGTTACAGTTATTCTGAGTATTAGAAACATGAAAAGTATTCTTTTATGGTACACTGAAAGTGTGAGATTAATGACGATGAAATATTTAAATCGACTGACACCCCCACACACACACACACACACACACACACACACACATATATATATAAATATCTTTTTTGTCTGATGCATATGTTAAATATGTTAAAACTGATGCATCTTGTTTTTTTTTTAATATTCACACCATTCATTTTTGCGCTGATCCACCAATGCAAATGGATGAATCTTACCATCCCTACTACGTTTGACAAGCCAAAGCTTATTATCATCTTATTATCCAAATTAACTCAACAAGAACGTCTGATCAGGAGAGCAAAGGCATTTTATTGGACTTACTTTTGTCATATATAGGGTTGGACACCACAGGGTAGAGATGGGACTTTTCCCCGTCGTCTCTCTCCAACTCGCACTGAAAGCATAATCTAACCACATTCATGTCCATGTCCTCAATACTCTTCGAGTGGCCGGCTGTCAGCCAAAAGAGGAGGGAGGGGTAGAGAGAGAAAGAGAAACAGAAATTACACCGGTATCATTTGAAACCCCAATGCTGCTGTAGCAAAGACATTTACTCACATATTTAATAAAACTATGGTTTGCTGAAGAAACAAATCTTACTGCTAAATGGATCAATGTTTTTCTTCTTCCTCCTCATCAGCGAGGCGTCCAATTCCTTCCTCCGAACACACTGGATACCTAAATTCACAAAACTGGAGAAAGAATTCAAAATGTCAAACTTTGAACCTCCGTGCAATAATAATAATAATAATAATAATAATAATAGAAATGCTACTACTTTATTATTATCATTATAATTATCATAATCTAAAGTGTCAATTTATCCAATTGTAGCTTCAAGTGATCGTTAAAATCATGTCAGATATGTATGGAAAAAATGTTTATCCATCATAATTGCTTTTAAATTAATCTTATATTTTAAGTGAGCACCAAAAATTGGAATATCTCGTCACCAACAACAAATTTTGTTTTTTGTTTTTTTTTCTGGCCGTAGGTGTACCTGTGGCGTCGTGTGCTGTTGGGGTTAAAGGTGACCACACAAACGCCATCGGAGCAGTCTTTCCCAACCAAGCAGTGTGGGTGTGGGCGATGAGGGATGTCCTTTGTCACAAGAGAGACCGTGAGCGTCACAGTTTTTATCCTGTCAATCGGGCCTTGAATCTATTCGGAAAAAAAAAAAAAAAAAAGGATCCCTATAAGGTCACTATGAGTAAACGATGATGTAATATTCCAATCCTAACTGCCATATAAGGAACGCTAGAGGTTCAAAGTGGAAAACAAATGTTCTGTTTGTTTTCGTGTGGTACTTCCCTCCCACAGACCACACTAAATCCAACGCCTCTCGCAACGGGGATTTTTTTTTTCTCACTCTTGTACTTAATTACCATTCATTCAAACCAAAAACAGGTACAATCCCCTTTAAGGTTTGGGCTGGTTGGTACATTCCAGAAAGAAAAACAGCGACAGCAACGGTCTTGAACATGATTTGCGTGTTTGTTGCAAGTAGTTTGTGCATCCGATGTGCAAAGGCACAAATTCGAACAGAAACACAAAAAAAGATAGATTTAAAAAAAGCGAAAGACAGAATAGTTTCTTGACATTTCATTTTTGACATCTCAAAAAAAAAACAAAAAAAAAAAAACACCTGATTAACCTGTCGTGACCAAAACTCTCAAACGTATTTCATTCTGAAAATAAGAAGCCTAAGAGTAGCGTTTATATTTTCACGACTAGGTACTTTTTTTTTTATTGGGAAAATAAATAAATAAATTCGATGTATAAACCACCATATTCGGGGCACGGTGGCGTAGTGGTTAGCACGTTCGCCTCACACCGCCAGGGTCCGGGTTCGATTCCCGTCTCGGCCATGTGTGTGTGGAGTTTGCATGTTCTCCCTGTGCCTCAGGGGGTTTTTCTCCGGGTTCTCCATCTCCGGGTTTCCGGTTTCCTCCCCCGGTCCAAAAAAACATGCACGGTAGGTTGATTGGCATCTTGGAAAATTGTCCCTAGTGTGTGAATGTGTGTGTGTGTGTGTCCTGTGATGGGTTGGCATTCCATCCAGGGTGTATCCTGCCTTAATGCACATAGACGCCTGAGATAGGCACAGGCTCCCCGTGACCCGAGGGAAGATCGGATACAGCGGTAGAAAATGAATGAATGAATGAACCACCATTTTTCCACATTTGAAAGACGTTTAAAGTGCTCCCTACATGAAGGCCTTTCTATTACATTAACATTTACAGCATTTGGCAGACGCCCTTATCCACAGCGACATACAACTGAGCAATTGAGGGTTAAGGGCCTCGCTCAAGGGCCCACTAGTGGCATCTTAATGGTGGTGGGGTTGCAATCTTCTGGTCCAGAGGCCAAAACCTTAACCACTGGGCTACACACCTCCCCTCTATTACATCCCCATGTTTATGGACTGAATAGATTTCCTTAATTTATACAGTTTTAGAGCTATAAAAATGTAGCTATAGACGTATTTTATATTTTATTTTTACTATGTTAAAACATCATGAGGGAGGTGGTGGCTTAGTGGTTAAGGTGTTGGACTCTGGACCAGGAGATCGCAGGTTCAAACCCCACCACCACCAAGCTACCACTAGTGGGCCCTTGAGCAAGGCCCTTAACCCTCAATTGCTCAGTTGTAAGTCGCTCTGGATAAGGGCGTCTGCCAAATGCTGCAAATGTAAATGTAAATGTCATGCGTGATGTAAATGTCTTGATGATGAGACGGTTGACCCACAGACTGGTACCGGTCCACGGCCCGGGGGGACCACCGTCTTAAGATGATGTGCTGCAAGAGTAAAAGACCACATCAAGTTTCACTTCTGTCTACAAAGAACAGGAATCAGAAGGCACTGTGGGATCACAGGTGAGACGAATGAAGAAAAAAAAAAAAAAAAAAAAAAAAAGAGAGAGAGATCACTCAATCGTTTTTCAGTTCGCAAGTGTTGGGTGCGTACCCACGATAGACAAACGGTGATCATGTGACTGCTCTGTGTGGTTATAAAATGACTTAAAAAGCAATATCAGGAAAAGGAAAAAAAACGTTTTTATATAGATTTCCTTAATTTATACAGTTTTAGAGCTACTAAATGTGGCTATAGACGTGTAATTCGTTTAGGATACGCATCCTAAAGTTGTCATTGGTTTGCGCAGTTGGACAACATGAAAAAATAAAAAAATTACCGTAAATTCTGGACTATAAAGCGCACCTGCATATAAGCCGCATCAGCTCTATTTGAAAAAAAAAACCCAAAAAAATTAATAAATAAGCCGCACCTGCATACAAGCCGCATCCGCTTTTGAATGGTAAATGTACATGTATGTACCTAAATAGATCCTTTCCTAACCTGTATTTTAACACGGTGTAACGGTGGACGCTGCACAGAGACGCGGAGATCCGGAATTCATACAAAACAGGATTTATTAGAATAAAGAACTCAGGAGACGCCGCTCATACGGAGCGGCCAGACAGGCTAGGGAGCCTTGCGCTCTGCGCGCCGTGGTACCGGGAGTACCGGAGACTTGGAAGTCCGTGAATCGGGAACAGACAAAGGTTAGGCATAAACATATATCGAGCGTCCGTGTCCGCGACACTAGGTATGTGCTACGAGCCCGGACGGGGATTGTAGGGTGAACCGGGCTTATATCGGGAGAGGGAAAATCAAGAACAACTTTGGCTGATTTGTGCGTGTGTGTGTGTGTGTGGTGGGGGGGGGTAGAAGGCAGGGGGGGGGGGGGGGGAAACAGGGAGGAGAGAGAGAGAGAGAGCACCGAGCAGCAACTTTGCACTGATTAAAACGGGACAGAACCAAGAGAAAATAAGCGCTATTTACAGTATTTATCTTCATTTCTCCTGTGTGTGAAATCACGTCACCTTAACCTTGTAAAGATAGAGTTTGTCCTCCTTCTATCCGCTTCTACCCACTTATATCTGCTAAAGAGGAACTAGCGCATTCTTCTTCTTTGCATTTATTTTGTGTTAGTTTTGATTCTAATTCCGGTTAGAGCCCCTAGCGGTCGGGAAAAAATCTGCAGAATAGCCGCACCTTATTATTAGCCGCATGGTTCAAAACCTAGGAAAAAAGTAGCGGCTTATAGTCGAGAATTTACGGTAGTTTTTGGAAGCTCTTCTTGTGAAAATCTTATCGTCCTCAAAATACGCAAGCAAAAGTAAAAAATGAAAAATGTTCGCCATGTGTAAACACTCGACCGTGAGCTGACAAACATGTTTGGTACCAACACCCACCTCGATGGCGGGAAGCGTCTTGTTGACCTCGGTGCTCGAGGTTCCCAGGATGCTTCCAGCCGATCGGCCCTCACACTCGTATCGGAACCTCATGCCGCGCTCCTTGGGCTGCTCCACCACCACCAGCTCTGGTTTTTCCAGCAGCTGCTCCAGCTGTTCCGTGCCCGTGTGCTGTGGGCGCGCATAATGAGCCCCTGCCGAAGCCGTAGCGCGCCGCTGGCCTCTAGAGCCGCGAGACGATGGCAGACCTGACATGTTGCTCGAACTCTGCATGTTGTAGTTCTAAGAACGGAGAGGGAACAAGATGTTAGGAACAAAACGCTAGATATCCGCCATTAAGGTCAAATATCACCAGAAACATTGATTTTTTTTTTGTTCGTTTTTGTAAGTGATCGATGTTTAATAGGTGTGCCAAAATAAAATCAAAAAACACTCTTAATCACATTCATTAAAGGCTTGCGCTTTATATGCAAGGTCTTGTCATTCTCCAATAATCAAGGACCGATAATTTGCAAAGCAAAAAAATATAAGCATATATATAATATATATATATATATATATATATATATATATATATATATATATATATATATATTATATTTATTTAATATATATATTTCAGCCCATCATGCACATTGTAAGCTGTTAAATAAACACAATAAAAAAAGATTCGTTTTTTTTTGGCAGTGTGAATCGCCAGTTTGTGCAGACAGAAGCAGAGGATGAAGAGGAGGAATGTATGTCAGAGGGGAGAAAAATAAACAAGTCTTCTAACGGCCTGTTTAGCTCGCTATTGCAAAGTCACAAATCAGAGGTGTAGCAGGAAAGTGAAGCGAGAAAAGCGAAAGCAACAGTTAGTCAGGGCCGGGCGACTGTGTGTGAGAGAGAGAGAGAGAGAAAGAGAGCGCGACGGTTCAGAAGGAGAAAACGAGAAAACGTCTGGACATGCCTGAGGAAGAACGCAGATGGCCTACACAAAGAGCAGCTAACAAGAGCCAGGAGGAGCACAAGTGAGGAAACAGGAAACTCATGCAGAAGGAGGAGTAGCCAATGAGAACGGAGAGAGGAGGGGTTGCGACACGCAGGCTCTTTTTGCCAGGAGAGGCGCACGAGGCAGAGATCGTCCACTGAAACAAGGCGTCGGATTACAACACTCTAAAAACACTCTTTATTATGATCGAGGGTTATACAGTTTTCCCTCGTTCTGACCCGCCATCACATCTTAAGAACCTGAAAGGGAGCGTCTGCATCGTCACACTACCAACGTCAAATGGAAACTTTTCTCTTTCTTTCTCTCTCTCTTCACTCTCTTTGTGGTTTGATTGTAATCTGCCTTACTTTTAACCGTTGTGCCAAAACCGTCACAGTCTTTCAAAGCAGTGTATTTATCATACTCTTGTGCAAAGTTTATCGTTTTAAATATAAAGAAAGAAAGCAAAAGTAAAAAAAAAAAAAAAGAGAGAGAACACCACACCTCAGAAAAGTGCAAACATCCTGTCCAGTAGAAAACAAAAGGTGCTGGTATCACTTCATCAAATCATGTGTGTGAATATTAGGTCATGAGTTCGCAAACCTATAACCGAGAACCTTTTAATCGACCCTTCAAGGCAGAATTATTTTTTTCCTTGCACATACATATATATATATATATATATATATATATATATATATATATATATATATATATATATTTTTTTTTTTTTTTTTTTCATATATATAAGATATATATATATATATATATATATATATATATATATATATATATATATAATATAGGGCCTTTTTTGAATGTACAGTAGTTTTGGATTACATCAATCAATAGGAATGGTCAAACAGAACAATATGATATTATATTATATATTTATACATTTTGTATATCTCATTAATTATTTATTTTTGTGCACTCATACACTCAACTCTGTAATTATGGACCTCATACCCATATCCCCCCCCCCCCTCTTTATACGTCCATTTATTGTAAACAGGACATTTTTTTCTTTTCCTTTTATTCTGCAAAATCTTTTACACCAAAGTATAAATGGTATATATAAAACCCAACCCGTTATTGTGAACATCTATAATAGTGAGTAGGATTGTGAGAGCTTTCCCGAACCAACCCACATTATCCCACAAATACTAAGATAAAAAAAAAAGTAAATAGATAATAAATAAAAACAGACAAATGTATTGCTGCGTTTCATTCAAGGTACATTTACCTTTCACAATGACAAACAAAATCTAATCTAATCTAATTGGGAGGACTTACTATATTCTGATTTTCAATTTTCACACTAAGGGCACCATTAGCGAATGTAAAAAAATACAGTGTTGTTGCTGACCGTGGAAGACGCACATCTGGGGACCAGCACTGCAGAAGAACCGCGTCCAGATGTTACAGTCGTGGTGGGGTACGTCTGTTCATCAGAGTCTGTGGGTGGAGGAGGAGGAGGACCTGGAAGATTCTCTAATTTATCTTTCAGGAATTCTTCTATAATTTCTGCATAGGGAAAGAAAGACAGATCGATAATAAAAAAAGAAAGAGAGAGAGAGAAACATTCCGATATACAAATAACTAGGTTTGGGATGCAAAAACGAAATCATGCATTGTACAACACTGATAGGGGGGGGGGGGGGACACTGATAAGGAAATACTCTGATAGCTTTACATATTGAAATCAAGAAAGATCTTGCTTTTTCTTTAGTGTCATTGTACATGACAATACAACACAAAGAACTTGTAGGACTCACCCAGCTCCATATCTAGGAAAGAAGACGCAGAAAAACAAGCATGCATTAGAGTCTGGAAGCTCACAGGGGACAAAGTGAAACTGAAAGTTATACACGCTATAGATGCAGCGTCATGTCGCGCCTATATGTGGAAACGCGTGTCATGCCGCTGTCAACAATAAACACGAGCGCGGAACACGTCAGGGTCGGATTGTACACACGGAATATAGTGTTGGTGTGTATTTTCACGCGTGTATTTGGTGGGAACGATAACGTTTATGTTTACACGGTGATACGGTGACAAAATGGCGGCTCGTACGTAAAGATGTTTACACGTTTCCAGTCCTTCAGTGTTTCAGAGACGAAGTAAATATTGGTTTATGCCGGGGATCACTTTCACCACCTCTTTCTTTTCTTTTTTTTATGTATATATACGGATAATGTCGCATTTAGGCCTACAGGAATAAATCAAGATGAATACATCAAAAGTTTTCTTTTTTTTTAAAAAAGAAAAAAACAAAACAAAACATACCTTTGGTTCCAAGCGCGCCGTAATGAATTGATCCGTTCATTATTTTCATTGCAAAGTAAAGTCAGATAAAGGAAAAAAACAAGTTTAATTTAAGAGCAGAAAGACCCTCATTTCCGCCTGCGCGACAGCCACTGCTTTATCCGCCGACGTTGGTTGTGTTTGTGCGCGTGTGAATGTGTGTGTGCGCGTGTGTGTGTGTGTGTGTGTGTGTGTGTGTGTGTGTGTGTGTGTGGTGTGTGTGTGTGTGTGTGTGTGTGTGTCTCTCTCTCACACACCTCGCACGGTTAGAAACAGAATCACGTTCCGTTCCGACTTCTTGGAAATCCCCTTACGTCACCACTGGGGAACCCCCCCCCCCCCCTCTCTCTTATAACCGTCGTCTGGGCAACGCATCAATAGCAGGTGATAAAGTTTGAGAATTCCCTTAAAAGGATCGGAACATACATTGTTTACCGGGTCAGTAATCGGTTTAGTTAACATGGAGAGTAATAACAAACATTCTGAAGTTTTACGTGTGACAACAAACAAGCTATTGATTATGATATTATTATTCCATCCGTAAAGTGTCCGAACACTTTATATATATATATATATATATATATATATATATATATATATATATATATATATATATATATATATAACACACACATTATACATTATATATAGACAGATAAAATGTTTTTTTTTTTTTTTTTAAACGTATCGAGCCATCTTGGAATTTTTTTTTCAGACTTACAACTTTTGTAAAAAGACTTGAACGCAAGCTTCCCCCGTTTAACCGGGGCGTGGGACTGGCACTAGGAATGCACTGGCTTGTGCAACCCCTAATGGCTTCTGCACACACTGAGCAGTTAAGATTCTTGCTCAAGGGCCCACTAGTGGTAACTTCGTGGTTTTGACCCGTATACAAGCCAGCACACACACACACACACACACACACACACACACACACGCGCACGCACGCGCACTGTTGGGAAGGTTACTAAGGAAAATGCAATAGGTTACAGATTACATTTGACTACGTTTTTATTACTTTCATTTGTCCACTCGGAAAAAGTGGGAGATATATATATATATATATATATATATATATATATATATATATATATATATATATATATATATATATATATATATATATATATATCTATATATGGGGGAGAGTGGGGGAAAACTGAGCCACTTTTTACTGATGCCGTTTTCTCTGCCTTTAGTCCAGGATGCCTCCTGTCAATAGAACATGACATGTATGTGTCCATAACAAACGATAATGAAAAAAATGACTTATCAAAAAAAAAAAAGGGATGCGATTGCTCAACTTCCCTCACCTTAAGGGTAAGTTGAGCCACCTGGGGGTAAGTTGACCAGTGCATTTTGAACATAAACAAAATGCAAGGGTATTGTTCTAAATATTTTAATACAAGTTGTCATGCATCTAGTAAGTATTTAAACAATTCAAAAATTCACCCGCAGATACAAAGAATGCAGGACTCTTTAACTTAACATTCTTCATTGAACAAGGCTTGAGTTTGAGTTTTTCTTACTCCACAATTAATTACTCCACATTCCAACCTTCAATGCTGCGAGGAAATGTGAAGTGCTGCTGCTGCCTCCGTGCACTTCTTCCTGCCTTTTCAGGTTGAGGTAACTTCGCCATTACATCACTTAGTGCCACATCATTTTCCTTGAAAGTGAAAGTGGGTTTCTCGTTGGCAGTGCTTTCCCGGATTCTTCTGCGGAATCTTGCAGTCACTAATCTTTCTAGTCATCATTCTCCAGTTTTTACAACCGTGCCAATGTAATCAGAGCTTCTGCTTTTGGTTTCAAATATATCAATAACAAAGTCACCAACTAACAGATCTTTGTTGCTTGGATCGCTTGTCTCATCCTCAGAGCTCTCGTAATCAGACATGTCATCAAATGGGATGAAAATCACTCTCATCAGAGCTGCTGCTCACCATGATTTCCTTTTTTGTTTCTCCCCTGTATTATTTCTTTCCTCATAAGGCCTTTCGATTGCCTGCTTTTCAGGTGTGTCAGTAAGGACTCTTGTCTTTACACGCTTTCGCTTTGTCTTTGCTCTGGGACTTGGATTTTTGGGTGTCGGGCAGGATTTCATCTGGAGACACATACGCAGGGTGACTTGGACTCGTATCTGTGTCACCTGGTGAAGCACATGTCGGTGTAGATCTTGATGAAGGCAGGTTGGCTGGCTCAATTCACCCCAAGGCACACTTTACCCCACAGCCACCATTTTGGAAAAAAAATCCTGTTCAAGCTAATCAGGCTTAATCATTCGCTAAATTACTGGCACGGCGTAGAACACCAGCTAATCATCAACATATATGATATATGCTTTTAGACCTGAATAAATTTGGTTTTGGCAAAATGCCTTAATACTTGGTGTATAACAAAAACTGTTTTTTTTTTCTGAAAAAAAACAACAACAACAACAACATACTTACCACACAAACATGGACTTCTCTCCTCCACATGGAACACCAAATGAATGGTGATTGTAAAATATATGGTCACATGACTCTAAATGTGACTCTACACACTTACCCACTGTACGTACACACACACACACCCACACACACCACACACACACACACACACACACACACACACACACACACACACACACACACACACACACACACACACACACACACACACACACACACACACACACACACACACACACACACACACACACAGGTGAGGACACGGTAACCAATATCTATGCAGTACCGAGTCATGTGATATGATCAAACAAGATCACCTGGTCAGGAAAGGGTTGCCAAATCAGGATAAAGCCCTACAGCATGAACCCGGCTGTTTTAAAGCAAGTTCATATTGACTATAAGGCCTTCTATATTCGTAAATTAAATTAGGTCGAATTAAAGGGAACATTTAAAAACGTTTAACATTAAAGGTGGGATTTCAAATCATGGAAGTACAAGAAAAGCCACATCAATCTGGCAACTCGGTAAGCGAGGCAAATCCAAAGCGCTTGTAACCTTGGGCTGCGGCGCGTCCTCCTCGCTGCCATGCCGTCCCCCATACCGGTTACACGCTTTCTCCCGAGAGACTTCGGTCTCGAGCTGGGCGTCTGTAGCAGCCCGCTCACGAAATCGTCAGGAGACGCGACTCTCCGTGTGCCGGTCAGCACGTTTCACGGGAAGCTCGCGTGCAGACTCTGGTCTTCGGTGATCCATTGGCGTGAGCTCCGTGATCTGGAGCCCATCGGCTCCGGCGGCTTCGGTTTGGTGTTCAGAGCTACGTACTTGGGCGAGACGGTGGCGATGAAGCGCGTCAAGTGCGCCAAGAACAAGCTGGCGTCGCGGCAGAGCTTCTGGGCCGAGCTGAACGCGGCGCACCTGCGCCACGAGAACCTGGTGCGCGTGATCGCCGCCAGCACGCAGTCCGACGACGACGGCGGCGGCGGCGGCAGCGTGATCGGCACCATCATCATGGAGTACGCGGGCGACCTGAACCTCCAGCAGGTGATCTACGGCGCCGCCGAGCCTCTGCGCCGCGAGTCCTGCCTGCGCCACGCGCGCGACGTGGTGCGCGCTCTCCGCCACCTGCACAATCACGGCGTCGTGCACCTGGACCTCAAGCCCGCCAACGTCCTCCTGTCCGGCGCGGGGGTGTGCAAGCTGGCGGATTTCGGGTGCTCCTTGAAGCTCGAGATGGAACGCGACCCCTCTACGCGCCGCATGGAGATCGGCGGCACGTACACGCACCGAGCACCCGAGCTCCTCCGTGGAGAGGACGTGACCCCCAGCGCAGACGTCTACTCGTTCGGTGTCACTCTGTGGCAGCTGATCGCACTTGAGGCGCCCTATGACGGAGAGCGACAGCACGTTCTGTACGCCGTGGTCGCTTTCAACCTGCGCCCTGATCTGAACAAACCGGTGTTCAGTGCGTCCGGATTGGGCGGCGCGTTTAAGGATCTGATCAGCCGGTGCTGGAGCGCGGAACCGAGCAAGAGACCGAGCGCTGAGCAGGTGCTTACAGAACTGTCCGAGTTCCCACCATGATCCTCCCCAAACTTTAAAACCTACTTAATTATTTACCCAATCCGTCTACACAGTTTACACTGTGTTTAATCCGGTTTAATATCTATCTACCTTGCTTCGCCATGTTGTATGTAGCTTAAGACTTTTGACCATAATATAATTTTTAATATATGATCTTAAAATGATTTGCAATTATCTATTTTTGTTAAACTGTAAATAAGTAAACTGTATAAAATATTGTGTGTAAATGTTTTACATATGGATTTGATTAAAACGTTTTCTGTAGAAAGGCATCTCGTGTTCATACTGTTCCAAACAAGTGCTCTTTTGTATGGTACATGGCAGTAAGCACCCCCCCCCCTTCTTCCACACAACACCTCAAGGCCGACCTGAACTAAATATGTACAGGATAAACACATGATCTAAGACTAAACCCGGTTTAAGATAACATTGGTAAAGACCTTAAAGAATCAACCTTGAAATAATAATAATAATAATAAAGATTCTGCATCACATCTTTAAACTGCACTTACTCTTTACTAAAAACATGAGTGATCAATCTTTAATGTACCAAAATAAAAGGCCAACAATTCCAAACTTGGAAAAAGGAGGGGAAAAAAAAAGCAAGACAATGAAGGCATTTCGTCCCCCCCCCAAAAAAAAATTCCATTCAGACTATGCTACCCGTGTCTTCTTGCACGCATCGGAGCCTGCGACTGCAGCTGCACTTAACACGCCACAATGGTCCTGCGTCGGAGTGTGTGAATGTTACTGAGGGGAATAGAAGAAGGGAATAGATCGGACGTGCTCAGGCAGAAGACCAAAGTTCCTGCGATGGTTTTGACAATGAGTTTTCACAAGCTGTACTGTACAGGCTCAGAACTAATACAAAAGAAAACTGGGAGGCCGTTAAATAAACAAACAAACAAAAACAAAAAAAACGGGATGAATCGCCGTTATTCATTAATAAACGTTAACAGACTTACTTTAATACCTACACGGCTGCACGTTTTTGTTGTTCAAGCTTCCAACATCAACCCCTAAATAAAAAAGGAAATATCACAGTCTCCTTTGAGTGAGTAGGATACAGTTTCAGCAGCATTATTAAAAAGTGACTTCTTTTTTGCCGCTTCCTTTCCGACTACTCACCCCTACCCTGGTTCACAGCACTCACGCATGGAATGAGTAAAGAAAATCAGTAAAGGTGTCCACAAAGAGAGACAGGGAGAGAGAGAGAGAGAGAGGGGGAGAGAGGAGCTTGCACTTTTTTTTTTGTCTTCTCCTTACACATTACAATATGTACTGCAAAAAGCCCATGGACTGGCTTGCTTATTAATCTTCATAATGGTAGTGTTAACCAACCCAAAAATATACAATACAGTACATCACGTTTACTTCACCTTAACTGCAAAATGTGGGGAATTGAAAAATATTAGGGATTCTACATTTAATGAGATGTGTGTTGCAGATCTCATACAAAACAAAATAAACAAAAACAAAAAAAAAACAGGAAAGATGAACTGAAATTCTCACGCAGTGTCCATTATAGAATACCGATATTCCAGTTCCCTTTCCTGACGATTAGACATAAACTCAGCTCTGAAGATGTCCGAGACACCTTCGGTAGATAGGAGGGTGGAAAATACATTAATCGTTTTTCTTCTCCTCCTCTGGTTTATCTGTGATGGCGGCTACGGCGTCCGTCTCCCCCGTGGCCGCCTGAGCAGAGTTTTCTTTATTGTGGTCCAGTCCGCTCGTGCCGTACTCATTGACGCGGTTGGGGTCCACTCTGTAGATCCACCTCTGGTACAGGTAGATGAAGAACACTACGTCTGTTGGGGGACGAAATATGGTTTTAAGGCAAAACCACGACAATAATTAGATAAATAAAATGTTTAACCTTATGGCCAGCTGTGGAGGAAATCGTGGAGACGTACCATCTCGAAGGCAGCCTATTCTGTACATCATGGGCATTTTGATCACAAAGGCAAACAGGTCATCTATGAATGTGTTTAGCGCCTTATAAGTGAGCATCCTCCACGGAAGATGCGCCACGGACTTCATTTTATAGTTGATGAAGAGCTGCGGCGTCATCGTGATGAAACCTGTATTAAGGGGTGGGGGGGGACACAATGGTTATTGAGAACCCTTTCCGCCACGCGAGATCAGTTCTGAACTGAACTAGCTGAATTAGGAGCGTGGGAAAATCGTGGGTATATTTTTTATCCCTTTTATTTAAAAAAAAAAAGTCATAGAACGCACCAAAAGAAGCATGAAGGGTAAACAAAAAGGAATAAAAAGCAGGAATATTCTCATCCAAATATCAATCTATAAATATTGCTAATTATTGTTATAGCTCTCTAATGATTTATTTAATTTGCCATTCTATACAGTTTTTGTCTCTAACGACTTCTCGGTGTTGAACAATAAACAAGAATCTTCTACACGGCGTCCAATCCTGCCTGAGTACCATGACGGAAACCAATATTTACAACGTTATATAAAATAGAATTGCATTTATATTTATAAATACATTCATTCATCTTCTACCGCTATATATCCGATCTTCCCTCGGGTCACGGGGAGTCTGTGCCTATCTCAGGCGTCTATGGGCATTAAGGCAGGATACACCCTGGATCGCAGGACACAAACACACACACACATTCATACACTAGGGACAATTTTCCAAGGTGCCAATCAACCTACCGTGCATGAGCATGTGCAACCCGGAGAACCCGGAAAAAAACCCCCGAGGCACGGGGAGAACATGCTAACTCCACACACACATGGCCGAGACGGGAATCAAACACGGACCCTGGTGGTGTGAGGCGAAAATGCTACCCACTAAGTTACCGTGCCCCCCTCTTATAAATACACTCCAAGGAAATATTTTACTCTTGGGTTTTTACAGTGATGGAGGAGAAAATCTGAAAGTTCACCCCGAATCCAAGTGGTGAAGTTATATAACATGCGTACATAGTCAGCGCGCCAATCATGCAAATAATATACCAACTCACGATCGAGAGATCTGATCGCTAATGGGGGCATCATAAATCATATTTTTATCATCATGTGAGTCACTCAAAAATGTGAAATAAAACCCCATTTATCCACAATCAGCAGTAAAGCTTTTGCTTGATAAACGTGAATGTTTGTGTGTATACAAGCACATAGCGCACAGGAAGAGAACAAACCAGAAACAGGGGCATGTTTACACTCAAAACACTGCTACTGTTAGCTATTAAACTGTAAAAACAACGAGCTGAGCAGAGTTCCAGGAAAGCTACACACAAGAAGACAAGTCAGGAAGAAATGGGAATGAATGAATGAAGCATGATTGCAGTGTCTAGTTTATGTAAAATGTGCGAGACAAAGAGGTAGGAAAAGGAAGATGTTTATGGCAAATCTGACAATGGGAAAGGGAAACGTGTGAATTCAAACTACTTTAAAAGACTTCACACACACACACACACACACTATATATAGATATATATATATATATATATATATATATATATATATATATATATATATATATATATATATAGATATATATATATATATATATATATATATATATAAATAACAATTTGTATTTAATTATTTGAAACGTATTTAATTATAAACAGTTACAATATTAGAAATATGAAAAATCTTAATTTATGGCACATTGAAAATAAGTTTTCATTTTCATATATATATATATATATATATATATATATATGTATATATATCTATATATCATATCATACATACATACATACATACATATATACATACATACACACACATATACATATATATACATATATATACACATATGCATACATACATACATAGACACACACACACCCCATATAGACATATCACATATACACATACATACATACAACATACATATATACACACACACACACACACATATACAAATTTCTAAATCTATGTACAAGTATGTACATGCCTGCCTGCCATACATATAGATGTATAGTGCAGGGATATATGGATATGTAGAGAAAATGATGGCGTGTGTCGCACTCACCGAATGTTAACAGGAATCCATAGAGCATGCTGAGTACCCATGAGTACCAGCCTTTGTGTTCTACATAGATTAAGCTGTAAATGGCATAGCACCCAAACAAAGGGTACAGGAGCCAGGACAGGTACTTAAAAGCCATCTAGGTCAAAAAGAGCACAGAAAATCAAACTTCAATTATCTTTATAAAATAAATAAATAAAAATAATAACATTTGTGACAAATAGCTCCACTGGAAGGCACACACTTACATCATCATAGATTTTAGTCGAAGATTCAACGTATGTAGACTTGTCTTTGAATACCAATCGTGGAAGCAGTCCTGCAATCTTGTTCTCTCGGTCCAACTGAAAAGGCCAGGCAGGGGATCAGACTTCAAACAGTTCTTATATATAAATATATAATCTGCAAAAAAATAACAAATAATAAAATAAAATAGGCACTGTTGCTGCCGTTACCTTGACATCCATGACTTTGGTGATCTTCCAGAAATCGATGAGCAGCCCGATGAAGACGCTGACCTGCACGACAAAGTTGGTCTCGTTGTCCAGGATGTAAAGGAGCACCACCAGGGACTGGAACACTCCGAATATGATGGAGCGCACAGACAGACCCTCCAAAGACTGACGACTGTTCCAGAACTGGATATCTGGGACAATGGAAAGAGGGAAAGAAGAAGGAGAAGAAAGACGAGACCCAGGTCAACAATGTGAGCTTTCAGACAGTTTTCAGACAGACGTGCGTGTTCTTTTCTTTCTGAAATTTACTACCATTTATAGAATTCAGTTCGGCATGACAAGGTACTGAGTGTAGATTCATGACGGAAAGACAAACAAACAAACAAACAAACTGTATCATCAGGAAAAATTACTTGTAGTATCAGTATTATACTGCTGTAGAAAAGTAAAGGGGGTCTGTAAATGTTAAAACAAACAAACATACAAATAAATAAATAAAATATCCATATTTGTGCTAAAAGCAATGTGAAAGTGATGGTGTAATATATACAACACATAAATACATACTAGGGGCACGTGTAGTGGTTAACGTTCTGGGTGGTTCATGTTCTCCCGTGCCTCACTATAAGCCGCTAGGTGGTGTTGTGAATGTCTTTTTTCCTCCCGGTCCAAAAATGCACTAGGTTTTGAACCATGCAGGTATGTGATGTGTATAAGTGTGCGGATGGACTCTCCCCTGTTGGGCTAATAATAAGGTGCGGCTATTCTGCAGATTTTTTCCCGACCGCTAGGGGCTCTAACCGGAATTAGAATCAAAACTAACACAAAATAAATGCAAAGAAGAAGAATGCGCTAGTTCCTCTTTAGCAGATATAAGTGGGTAGAAGCGGATAGAAGGAGGACAAACTCTATCTTTACAAGGTTAAGGTGACGTGATTTCACACACAGGAGAAATGAAGATAAATACTGTAAATAGCGCTTATTTTCTCTTGGTTCTGTCCCGTTTTAATCAGTAAAGTTGCTGCTCGGTGCTCTCTCTCTCCTCCCTGCTCTTTCCCCCCCCCCCCCCCCCCACCCCCCCCACACCCCACACACACACACACACACACGCACACACACGCACAAATCAGCCAAAGTTGGTTCTTGATTTTCCCTCTCCCGATATAAGCCCGGTTCACTCCTACAATCCCCGTCCGGGCTCGTAGCACATACCTAGTGTCGCGGACACGGACGCTCGATATATGTTTATGCCTAACCTTTGTCTGTTCCCGATTCACGGACTTCCAAGTCCGCCACCGCTCCTGCTCTCCGGTACTCCCGGTACCACGGCGCGCAGAGCGCAAGGCTCCCTAGCCTGTCTGGCCGCTCCGTATGAGCGGCGTCTCCTGAGTTCTTTATTCTAATAAATCCTGTTTTGTATGAATTCCGGATCTCCGCGTCTCTGTGCAGCGTCCACCGTTACACCGTGTTAAAATACAGGTTAGGAAAGGATCTATTTAGGTACATACATGTACATTTACAATTCAAAAGCGGATGCGGCTTGTATGCAGGTGCGGCTTATTTATGAATTTTTTTTTTTATTTTTTTTTTTAAATAGAGCAGATGCGGCTTATATGCCAGGTGCGCTTTATAGTCCGGAATTTACGGTAAATACATACAAGGGGCACGGTGGCTTAGTGGTTAGCACGTTCGCCTCACACCGCCAGGGTCCGGGTTCGATTCCTGTCTCGGCCAGTGTTTGTGTGTGGAGTTTGTGCATGTTCTCCCCGTGCCTCAGGAGGTTGATGTTTTTCTCCGGGTTCTCCGGTTTCCTCCCCCGGTCCAAAAACATGCACGGTAGGTTGATTGGCACCTTGGAAAATTGTCCCTAGTGTATGTGTATGAATGTGTGTGTGTGTGTGTGTGTGTGTCCTGTGATGGGTTGGCATTCCATCCAGGGTGTATCCTGCCTTAATGCCCATAGACGCCTGAGATAGGCACTTCCCGTGACCCGAGGAAAAAGATCGGATATAGCGGTGGGTAGAAGATGAATGAATGATATACATACCAATCAGCAGGTAGTACAATAGTAAAATTGTATATGTGTATATGTATAATTGTTTTGTTGTATATCAGCACGCATTGAAAATTCACTGCACAAGCTCAGACAGCTTTATTCATTTATTTAAGTGTGCTGTGAAATTTAAACGACCAATATTCAGAATTAAATGAGCTTATACCATTATGCCACTGGACCGCAGTCAAAATAGACATATGGCGCGTTAAGTCACACAACAAAATGAAGATAAAGATCTGTTTTTTTTTCCGTTGCCCGATATAACTAGTTTCATGTAATGTAATAGAGTAAATTCAGAACAAGTACAATAGGATACTTCATTCATTCATCTTCTACCGCTTTATCCGATCTTCCCTCGGGTCACGGGGAGTCTGTGTCCTATCTCAGGCGTCTATGTGGCATTAAGGCAGGATACACCCTGTATGGAATGACAACCCATCACAGGGCACACACACTCACATTCACGCAGACATTCATACACTAGGGACAATTTTCCAAGGTGCCAATCAACCTACCGTGCATGTTTTTGGACCGGGGAGGAAACCAGAGAACCCGGAGAAAAACCCCTTGAGGACATGCAAACTCCACACACACATGGCCGAGACGGGAATCGAACCCGGACCCTGGCGGTGTGAGGTGAACGTGCTAATCACTAAACCACCCTGCCCCAATAGGATACTTCACATCACATGGTTTTCAGTCTAAAAGCATGTAGTTCTAAACAACCTAAGAGCACCAAGTTTTAAATTCTAACCTATAGCTAGTAATTGTAGTAGTATAGATTTTAAATTGCGTATCAGAATCTTAGTAAATATCATTACAAGGACACTGAATAAATACAAAACAAATATTAAAATCAAACGCAAGGAATTTAAGGTTATACGAGAATTTTATATTTACATTAAGTTAACTGCACTCATTTTATTAACACGCGATTCGCTCTGCACCGTGTTGGCGAATGAGTGAAACCCAGACAGCAAAGGACAACTGGACATGTGACATTTCCTGAAGAAATTGCGAGTGGTGCTTGACGATGCAACCTCGGGTCCGGGCACGACCCCTTAGAGCCTGGTCCGTTTAATTTTTAGAGCCGACATCGAAGCGCAAGCTCATTCGGAGAGATGAGCGTTTAGACACCAAAAACGCCCATTTTGGTCAATTTACCGCTAAGGGGTGTGGCCAGTGACGTCATGAATTTACCCAGCGTCCGACTGCCCTCGACGTGCCGACCCCGTAGCCTGAGTTTCTGTTTTGCGCATTTTTAACATTTTCGCCGACTTGACGTCACGCGGCTTACCGTCGTAGTGTTACATATCACCAGTTTATATGGAAAGCAACCAAAACATGATTCTTAAAGGAGCCACGTCCCATATTTATCAACTAAAACAACCAACTTTGAAATGAATTAATTAACATTAATTAATATTAAACTAATAACTCTCCAGAGTAAAAAAAAATGAAATAATCAATAACTAGGGGGCACGGTGGCTTAGTGGTTAGCACGTTCGCCTCACACCGCCAGGGTCCGGGTTCGATTCCCGTCTCGGCCATGTGTGTGTGGAGTTTGTGCATGTTCTCCCCGTGCCTCAGGGGTTTTTTCTCCCGGTTCTCCTGTTCCCTCCCCTGATCCAAAGACATGCACGGTAGGTTGACTGGCACCTTGGAAAATTGTCCCTAGTGTGTGAGTGTGTGTGTGTCCTGCGATGGGTTGGCATTCCATCCAGGGTGTATCCTGCCTTAATGCCCATAGACGCCTGAGATAGGCACAGACTCCCCGTGACCCGAGGGAAGATCGGATAAAGCGGTAGAAGATGACTGAATGAATAATCAATAACTTTATTTAGTTACCTCATGGCAATCGTGTGATTAATCGCAATTAAATATTTGAATCGATTGACAGCCTTAATTTACACACGGTAGAAAGGATTTCTCCTGGTAATACATTGTTAAAGAAGTCCTTTAAAGAGCTTACTGCCTAGCTGTCGTCTACCGACATTAAAACCTATTTTAGAGTCTATACAATCGTTTTATAGAAAGTGGCGTCTAATAGATCGTACACCGGATTTATTTATTTATTTATTTGCCAGAAACATGCCAATCATGGCCTATAGGGCATTCGGGTGAACTGTTTATTCTCGTTTTGAAAGAGATCAAGTGTGTGTTGGAGATTAAAGGGTGAATATCATATAACTCCTAGTTTTACACGTCCTGGTTTTATTTACTTTGTTTACTATATAATGATTGACGATGAGTTTGAGGTCTGATTAGAAGAACCTAACCTAACCTAACCCGGCCCACGTCTACGACACGAGCGTCTAATCTACAAGTGTGTAAAAAAAAATTCTAATACGTGGAAACGTGTGTGCGGATTCAAATGTTTCCAAAAATAAATAAATTAATTTAAAAAATAAGACGTTCCGACTGATCCCAAACGTATTACTACAGTGGTAGGAAGGACCCAGTATGGAATTTCGGAACGCCGAACTCACCGTTCTTAAATGCCAAGAACTCAAAGATGCTGTGCACGATCGAGACGACGATAGTCAGCCCCAGTAGGTAGGGATTCGTCTCCAATAGCGCCACCTGTGGAGCCAAGTTCCGCTTAGTACACATCCGCAATTTACACAGGAATAGCGAATCGGAGCGGCGGATGGAAGACCTCCGACCTTGACGGAATCCTGGT
>JACRUU010000026.1:1056109-1061109 GCA_030449085.1 Kryptopterus vitreolus | reverse complement strand
GTTGTTGTTGTTGTGGGTCCTGTGCAGTTGCACCTGTCTGTGCGACCTGGCCCGAAGCAGCCGCGCCATTACTGCTCACCTACACGGATAAACACAATGCCGCGACATTATTCGATCTTGTCATGTTGTGTATGATATAAAGTACAAATCCGCAAATACATCCACGCGCTACGTACACCAGATGAACGGCAAAAAACCCCCCCAGATAATAGTTGTGTGTACGAGTCTACATTTGACATTTTTGGCTCAAACATTTGACTTTATGTAAGCCTCACACCCACAGTCCAACATGGAGGCGGATGCTTAATGCTTCGGAGTTTGTTTTGAAGCAAGTTTATACCGGGTGAAAAGAATACTGAACCGACGTGGCGTCCGTGAAACATCCGGACTGTGGCTACCCAGAACAACTTCATTGCATGTGACGGACCTGTAGCCTGTAGGCAATGTGGCATTCTTGTCTCCGGAAAGCTACCACTACCTGCTCCAAAGCGCAACAGCGGAGGGACTTTTTGAACGCACTGTACATAGAGAGAAATAGAAAAGTCAATTTCAAATTACACTTAAAAATGGTAAGCGGACTTGTATAACGCTTTGTTTAAGGTCTCGGTTTGAAATGATTCCCCATTTCGGAAGCTTTGTCGTTTTCTTTGCCCCGGATCTTCTCCTTGCCCGGGAAACACAGGAATCGAACCCCCGACCCTGGAGGTGTGAGGCGAACGTGCTTATAGTCTATAACCCAGTTCAGCTCCACAATTTCATTATAAAAAACTCGAATTACTTGCGTCGGTTTGCCTACTCATTTACTAAATCACTCTATTACACTCGCTACACCGTCATCTGGGACAACGTCCAAAATCCACCTGATCTTTATCTCTAATATCCATAATCTCTAAACATCAGCAAAGAAATGAGCATCCTAACAAGTGTTCCCCAAGAAAAACAAAACAAACAAAGACTCACAAATGCCTCACAAACTCATATCATAAACACGACACAGTAACATAAACTTTTAATAACAATACTGACAGTAACAACACTATCTTTCCAAAAGTATTGGGACAAAACAATAGTATTAATTTATTGATTTATTTGTTTATCTCCCACCCCCCTGCCCCCTCATTACATGGCCGTTCCTCATCTATAGGATGTCTTTGGATTCCATACACCCTGTATGGAATGACAACCCATCGCAGGACACAACCACACACACACACACACACACACACACACACACACACACACACACACACCACACTCACTCATACACTAGGGACAATTTTCCAAGGTGCCAATCAACCAATCGTGCATGTTTTTGGACCGGAGGGGGAAACCAGAGAAAACCCCCTGAGGCACGGGGAGAACATGCAAACCTCACACACACACACACACACACACATATATGGAGGAGGCGGGAATCGAACCACCGACTCTGGAGGTGTGAGGCGAACGTACTTATAGTCTATAACCCAGTTCAGATAAACTCTCATTGTATAGCCACTACAAACCGCACTCAAGCTCACACAATATTAAGACACAAAACCTTCTGAGATTACACTGAAATCAGTCTTAAATCTTGTTGGATAGATCGGGGAATAGGACATTGATTATCGCTTGACGAAGCCATGAGGAGACTGTGCGGATCGGTTTTGAATGGCACAATATGTAAATGTGGCCTTTGACAAAAACAACGCTTTATTGTGCGCTTCGCCACCCTCATCAACCTCAGCTGCTGCAGATGAGGTTGTCTGTAAGGGGTTTTGTGCGCTTGAGCCAATGAGTGAAAAGAAAGAAAAAAAAAAGAAGAAGAAAAAAAAATCCATGTTTAAAACAATACAGGATTATTACACTCCATGTGTAAATGGTTCAAAATCTCCACCGAGGTACAGCAACACAATAGGTTCACTTTTGGAGTAGATTAATAAATGAAACCAGGAGTCTGTGCCTATTTGGGGCGTCTATGGGCATTAAGGCAGGATTCACCATGGATGGAATGCCAACCCATCGCAGGACACACACACACTCACACACACATTCATACACTAGGGACAATTTTCCAAGGTGCCAATCAACCTACCGGGCATGTTTTTGGACCGGGGAGGAAACCGGAGAACCCGGAGAAAAACCCCCTGAGGCACGGGGAAAACATGCACAAACTCCACACACACATGGCCGAGACGGGATTCGAACCCGGACCCTGGCGGTGTGAGGCGAACGTGCTAACCACTAAACCACCGTGCCCCCTTTATTGCACTCAAGTACCACCCCCAAAAAATTGTAATAAAATAAAAGTGCTGAAGTACCAAAAATAGGCTACCAATAACTTGTAAACATGTAAACATGATCTGGATGCAGGGAAATAAGGCTGGTTTATACTTCTGTGTCGCCCTGCAGTGAGAAACACTAATTCCGAATCACTATCTTTGCGCTTTCTTCCTTGGCGTTTTGTGTTTCTGCTGTAGCATCAATGGCGGATTCCTGCAATGACGGGAATAAGCTGCCATCTGACAGTCTTTGTAAAATGGCATTGAAGAATCATATTTTCTCGCTCTTTCGGTGATCCTTCCGGCTGCCTGCTCCGTGTCCATGCTGAGGTTCTTACCTCGGAAATACTCTGCCAAGACAACCAATCAATGACCTTGTGCTCTGCGCGACGTCAGGTTCCAGGTATCCTCCGCGGCGACGCGCACCCTACGCCGTAGCCCCAACGCATACGTAAAAACCAGCAGAAAAGTGAATTGCCGTCATTTAGAAGTAAGATCGCATGTATGTATGAATCAAGACGGTGATTTTATTTTTACAGAGACGTACAGAAGCAAGTTGAGAGAAGATAAATCATAATAAAGAAAAACTAAAGAAAAACAGCGGTGGCTTTTCTGCATATTATCACTCCGTCCGCGATAGTTTGTAAAACAAAAAGAAGAAGGAAGTGGATCGGAGTGTAAATGATTAAACACGAGTTGCTTCGGGCCTCGTGCCCACATGACTGCAGCGAGCTGAAAATAAACCACAACGCTTAATCATTAAGTCCTACCCCGGGGGGGGGGCTGGCGGCGCAAACAACGAGGCCATGAGTGTTTCCCATTTAAGATCTGCTAGAAATGATCGGAAATACGTAAAATGTCATAATAATGACTTTTCTCTTTTTCTCTCCCATGGATCCATGCAGAGATCCAGTTCTACACCCGCTTTACCATTACCCGGGCGGCGTTCGCGGCGCACTCGGATTTTTATTGTGCTTGTGGACTTGAAGCGTTTCACCGGCTGCTTAAAGGCTGATGATAATGAACAGATAAGCCAGATAACAAGGTGTCCGTAGCCATCTGCCCCCGCCCCCCCCTCTCTCTCTCCTAAAAAAAAATTAATAAAAAGAAGTGCAATGATGTTTTGCAACAAGCTCAAACTCCGTATGCGTTTTAAAGTGTGACTGATTAAAAGATAAGGACACGCCGTGTTCAAATGTAATGATTAAAAAAGAAAAAAAAAGAGACACACTATAATGTCTGAGGACACTGAGGGCATTTTTGTCACTATTATGTGGCTTAAACTCACTAGTGTCTATAGACTTAAAATCCATGAAGATGCCTGTAATGGGTTTTTTTTTGCTGTAGAGCTCTGCTGTTTTTCTTGTGGTCCTAGTGTGAAGTTTAAACACTGAAGTATATTTGGTTATTGTAACTGCTGATTTGTTGGCCGGTGTGATATTAGTGTTTGCGTGCCATGCTGGGGTCACGTGGGGAAATTGCTGGCGTAGTTACCGTTCAGGAGAAAAGTCGAAAGACTTCGGGTTGGCCGTTCGTATCGCAGCACCGCCAAGCTTGGCACTGACGGACCCTTGAGTAACGCTGCCTTGTGGGAGAACTAGTAAGTCGGAAACTAGTAAGAACTAAGCATAAACAGTCAATGGAGAAGCTGCCACTAGGGGAGCCCTTGAGCAAGGCCCTAGATTAGCTGTTTGACTGAGATCAGGGTGTCTGCCAAACGCCATAAATGTAAAATACTTATTTATCGCACACGCATTACGACGTTCCTGTAGCATTCCGAAGAATCCTTTTATAATCCGCATATTATAGCTCGATAGGAAATCAAGATTTTAGGGTCAACCATGATGAAATGTCCCCGAAGCAGAGACATTTAAGGGCCTTACTCGAGGGCCCAACACTGGCAGCGCTCAGTCTTGAACCTGACGATCAAGAGAGCACTTTAGTACAACGTCACCAGTAGCTCCTCAGGAGGTATATAGCTTTATATACGCTTCAATTGCTTCGACAAAGCAGACAAAACTCGTGTAAATAGTGCCCACGTTTTCCTTCCCACCATGTCAAGAACATTCATTCATTCATTCATTCATCTTCTACCGCTATATCCGATCTTCTCGGGTCACGGGGAGCCTGTGCCTATCTCAGGCGTCTATGGGCATTAAGGCAGGATACACCCTGGACGGAATGCCAACCCATCGCAGGGCACACACACACATTCACACACACATTCATACACTAGGGACAATTTTCCAAGGTGCCAATCAACCTACCGTGCATGTTTTTGGACCGGGAGGAAACCGGAGAACCCGGAGAAAAACCCCCTGAGGCACGGGGAGAACATGCAAAACTCCACACACACATGGCCGAGACGGGAATCGAACCCGGATCCTGGCGGTGTGAGGCGAACGTGCTAACCGCTAAACCACTGTGCCCCTTGTCAAGAACATACACATTACTATTAACCAGGAAATAAAGCATTCACCAGCTCACATGTAACCAGTTTCCATTTAAAGTAGTTTTGGTTAAATGGTTTAACCAAATGAGGTACAAAGGGTTTGGTCTTATTGTGCACTCAGGAAAAAAACACCAGTAAACTGCTGGGAGGACCAAGCCACTCGTCTCAGGTGTAGAAACGAGATCTGTATAACAGAGTCTCTGCCGAATGTCATAAATGTAAATGAATGCAAAGCGGAGAAATACTGATGACAGCAGAAGTCCTGGAAACACACACACACACACAAA
>JACRUU010000026.1:1016109-1051109 GCA_030449085.1 Kryptopterus vitreolus | reverse complement strand
TTACTAACTACTGATCACTCAGTACTGATTACTAACTACTGATCACTCATTATTTATTACTAACTACTGCTCACTCAGTACTGATCACTAACTACTGATCACTAATTATTTATTACTAACTACTGATCAATCAGGACTGATTACTAACTACTGATCACTCTTTATTTATTACTGACTACTGATCACTCATTATTTATTACTAACTACTGATCACTCATTATTTATTACTAACTACTGATCACTCATTATTTATTACTAACTACTGATCACTCAGTACTGATTATTAACTACTGATCACTCATTATTTATTACTAACTACTGATCACTCAGTACTGAATTATTTACTACTTAAAACTCTGATTACTAACTGTTGATCACTCATTGTTTATTACTAACTACTGATCACTTACTACTGATCACTCAGTACTGATTATTACTACTGATCACTCATTATTTATTACTCACTTACAACTGATCCTTCAGTACTGATTATCTACTACTGATCACTCAGTACTGATTATTAACTATGTTCACTTACAACTGATCCTTCAGTACTGATTATCTACTACTGATCACTCAGTACTGATTATTAACTACTGATCACTTATCAACTGATTCTTCAGTATTTATCTAACTACTGATCACTTACTACTGACCCCTCAGTACTGATTATAACTACTGATCTACTGATCACTCAGAACTGATTACTAACTACTGATCACTTATTGTTTATTACTAACAACTGATCACTTATTGTTTATTACTAACTAACTATTGTTTATTACTACTGATCACTCATTATTTATTACTAACTACTACTGATCACTGATTATCTACTACTCATCACTCAGTACTGAATTATTTACTACGCAGAACTGATTACTAACTACTGATCACCCGTTACTACTGACAACTCAGTGCTGAATTACTTACTGCTGATCACTCAGTACTGATTATTAACTACTGATAGTTAATAGATTTCTACTACTACTGACTACTAAATAAAACTTGTTTATTGTTTAATTGGGTTATTTATTTATCTATTCATCTTCTTCTACCGCTATATCCAATCTTCCCTCGGGTCACGGGGAGTCTGTGTCCTATCTCCGGCGTCTATGGGCATAAAGGGGGGGTGGGGGTGGGGGAACCGGAGAACCTGGAGAAAAAAAAAACCCCTGAGGCACGGGGAGAACATGCAAACTCCACACACACATGGCCGAGACGGGAATCGAACCCGGACCCTGGAGGTTTTGAGGGGAACGTGCTAACCACTAAGCCACCGTGACCCTGTTATTTGTTTATTTTGATCTATCTATCTATCTATTTATGTATTTAGGTAGTTTTTTTTATATCCAATTAATTATTTAAATTCTTTACAAACATTTAAATGTCTCGTTTTTTTTTTTTAATTAAGTGAAGTAAACAAAGTTGATCGTTTATGATTGCGTAAATACTGTGCCATGTGTGTAAAGGCGAGGAGGGAGATGCAGGCAGCAGGTCACACAGTGTGTTTTTGCTTGTAGTGTGCTGCCTCCAGCTGCAAGGACGAGCCATGACAGAGGATATAAAAACAGCATCATAAAATAAAGAAATGAATGGAAATGAAATCACCGTTTGATGTATATTCATTCATTCATTCATTCATCTTCTACCGCTTTATCCGATCTTCCCTCGGGTCACGGGGAGCCTGTGTCTATCTCAGGCGTCTATGGGCATTAAGGCAGGATACACCCTGGATGGAATGCCAACCCATTCGCAGGGCACACACACACACACACACACATTCATACACTAGGGACAATTTTCCAAGGTGCCAATCAACCTACCGTGCATGTTTTTGGACCGGGAGGAAACCGGAGAACCCGGAGAAAAACCCCCTGAGGCACGGGGAGAACATGCAAACTCCACACACACATGGCCGAGACGGGAATCGAACCCGGACCCTGGCGGTGTGAGGCGAACGTGCTAACCACTACGCCACCGTGCCCCTTCGTTTGATGTATATATGGGTGCAAAAAAAATTCTTGTCAATCGTACATGACACATGATATAAAAACCAATAGGGTCTCAGATTAAAGCCCGTTGATCAAGAATGACCTGTGGTGACCTTGGATTTGGTCTATCATGTGATCTCTGTCTCATCTGAGACCCTGCCTAATTCACTCATGTCCTCTGTAGTGGATGTTTTTTTTTTCATTCTTTTCCTCCTCAATCAGTTCCTCTTGTTCTGTTCAGAGGTCATCCTGGGTTTTTTTTTCTAGTGACATGTCATGTTATATATCCCATATGTCATGTCGGATTGTTCATCAACTACAGCCTGGGGATGTGAGAAACTACGGAGCCACTCAGGATGGATTGGGACTCGCTCCCTCATGACCCAAGTCTGCAGTTAATATTACATTTGATCACCTCAACATGGTTTAGTTGTCACGAACAGACATTCACTGTCACCCTGATGAGGATGGGTTCTCTTTCGAGTCGGGTTTCGTCCTTTTCCCATCTCAGGGAGTTTTCCCCTCATCACAGGGACACACTCACTGTGTAACTGTGTAAATCCGCTTTGAGACAATGTCCATTGTTAAAAGCGCTATACAAATGAATGATAGATTAGGATCTTAGAAGCAAGCTTTTACACAGCAAACAAAACGGGCATGAAAAAACACATTCTTTTTCTGTAAACATAAACATTAGTTGTTGTTTTTTTTTTTTTTTACTTTTTTTTAAGTTTTAGCCCTGAAAGCGCTTGAAAATATTAGCCTTTTCATGAAAGTCAATTCCAGTGGGCAAGAGGAATATCATCATAATTTAATGACTCCATGTAATGAAGCAAAGGGGGCACGGTGGTTTAGTGGTTAGCACGTTCGCACCTCGCACCACCAGGGTCTGGGTTCGATTCCCGTCTCGTCGCCATGTGTGTGTGGAGTTTGCATGTTCTCCCCCCCGTGCCTCAGGGGGTTTTTCTCCGGGTTCTCCGGTTTCCTCCTCCCCAGGTCCAAAAACATACACGGTAGGTTGATTGGCACCTTGGAAAATTGTCCCTAGTGTATGAATGTGTGTGTGTGTGTGTGTGTGTGTGTGTGTGTGTGTCCTGCGATGGGTTTGCATTGGCATTCCATCCAGGGTGTATCCTGCCTTAATGCCCATAGACGCCTGAGATAGACACAGACTCCCCGTGACCCGAGGGAAGATCGGATAAAGCGGTAGAAGATGAATATGAATGAATGAATGAATGAATGAATGTAATGAAGCAGACCAAAGTCTTTATAAGGTCGATGACCGATGAAGATTCAGTCTTAAACCTGTCAGATGATGAGAGAGATGAGGATGAATTTGAGCCTGCTGTATGGGGAAGATGTCGAAGGTGGAGAAATACAGACACGCAGGCAGAAAGAGATCAGCTGGAACAATGTCTGCCTTTGTGGATCACTTATGAATGATTTAGTTCTTGTAAATTTTGTTTTTGTAATTAGCCATTATTAATATAGAAGCGCACACACACATACACACACACACAACACACAAGCCACTACCCGGGATAAATCAGTGATACATTCATTCATTCATTCATTTCTTCTACCGCTTAAACTTTTATCCGATCTTCCCTCGGGTCACGGGGAGCCTGTGCCTATCTCAGGCGTCTATGGGCATTAAGGCAGGATACACCCTGGATGGAATGCCAACCCATCACAGGACACACACATTCACACACACACACACATTCATACACTAGGGACAATTTTCCAAGGTGCCAATCAACCTACCGTGCATGTTTTTGGACCAGGAGGAAACCGGAGAACCCGGAGAAAACCCCCCTGAGGCACGGGGAGAACATGCAAACTCCACACACACATGACCGAGACGGGAATCGAACCCGGATCCTGGCGGTGTGAGGCGAACGTGCTAACCACTACGCCACCGTGCCCCCCATCAGTGATACATATATAATTTATTAGTAAGATTATCCTGAAATATGCAGATTCATTCAGTTCAGTGCATTTAAATATATATATAGCGCTTTTAATGCAAAGCAGCTTTACACAGAAAATGCGGTAATAAAAGAATGCATACGTTTGTCCCTAATGACCTGAGACGGGGAAAAAAACAGACTCAAATGCGAAGCCCGAATATCCAGTTATTACAGTTCATCACCGTTGAGGTCGTGCAGTGATAAGTACAGTGACAAAATGCAACCCGTGGTCCTGATCCAGAGTCGGCTGACATTAACTACAGTACAAGTCAATCCATAAGAGCTGCCATGTTGCTCAGTAATTTCGTACGTCGTGCACAGGCGTTTGATGGGAACCGCGGCCCGGGTGCACGGAGTGGCCTCCAGTCGACGAGAACTCCAATCAGAGAGCGCTGGGATGAAGCAGGCGGACCCGAGGAGAAAAAAGGGACAGGAACGATGGACACTGGTAGCTTTCGGTCTTATTTATCTGTGAGGGAGTGAGAGAGAAATGATTGTTTATCTAAATTGGCTAAACAAAGCATCAAACTTGTGAGTTTGGTCAATAAGAGACAATGACAAGTCAACTTTAAAGTTTTAATTATTATTTCTATTGCTATTTATTTATTGTTTTTCTCCCCATCTTAATGGATTCACAGCTGGGCTACCAGTATAGACTCATTCATTCATTCTTCTACCGCTTTATCCGATCTTCCCTCGGGTCACGGGGAGTCTGTGTCTGTCTATCTCAGGCGTCTATGGGCATTAAGGCAGGATACACCCTGGATGGAATGCCAACCCATCGCAGGGCACACACACTCACATTCACACACATTCATACACTAGGGACAATTTTCCAAGGTGCCAATCAACCTACCGTGCATGTTTTTGGACCGGGAGGAAACCGGAGAACCCGGAGAAAAAAAAACCCTGAGGCACACGGGGAGAACATGCACAAACACCACACACACATGGCCGAGACGGGAATCAAACCCGGACCCTGGCGGTGTGAGGCGAACGTGCTAACCACTACAGCCACCGTGCGCCTCAGTATAGACTCATAAATATATAATAAAAGTGTATGGACCCTGTATGGATATGCGATAAGATGAAACAATAAGCAATGAAACCATCCGGTATAATAATTTGTCGTACTAACATTTACATATCTGGCACCTTTTATTATATACAGTGGGACCAGGAATTCTGAAAGAACTTAAAAATGCTTCTGTTTGGAATTGTTTTCACATCCCCCCCCTCCCCTTTTTTTTTTGCCTTTTTCCCCCCTTTTTCCCCCTTGTTTAATAATAATTTAATAATTGCCTTATTTATTTCTAACACTCAAGTGTAATCTTTATGTTATTTATTACTCTTTATATGTAAGTAGTTTTCTTGGTCTAAACAAACAAACAAACAAAAAAAGATGATATGATCGGAGGACAGGAATGTTGTAAAATAATACATTGAAATGACCATTATCTAAATTATATATATTTTTAAAACTCAAAACAAACAAAAAAAAAAGACAACTTGTTCCTTATGTCTCAGGGAGGTTTTTTTTTTAATGAACTACAACAGATCTGAGATATTTATATTTATTTGAGTTTATTCATTTATTACCTTTTACATATTAAGAAACCAAAGAAATTCCCTGGAAAAAGTTCTCTGAAGTGATGACGGGATTCGTCTCTTTTAATTAGCAATAAATCTCTGTGCATTTCCATTCAGTTTAAATTATGATTGTTATGTTTAAAGATAGCCCTGCGATGGGTTGGTATTCCATCCAGGGTGTATCCTGCCTTAATGCCCATAGACGCCTGAGATAGGCACAGACTCCCCGTGACCCGAGAAAAGATCGGATATAGCGCTAGAAGATGAATGAATGAATGAATGTTTAAAGATATTTTACCTTATTATTTTGCATAAGGATAACATCTATGCAGTGCACATATTTGCAACAACATAATCCAGGGATAAAATACATTCAGGATGTAACAGTATGATAGAAACGAAATATAAAAATGTGTCAATATGGGTGGCTAGTGTACATATGCAATATACAAGGTGCAAAGTAGCGTGCAAAAAGGACGGCTGTGCAAAGGAAGCTGTCAGGTCCGATGATTTTTAGGCTAATTGGGCAGACGGGATGCTCCAGTATTACCTGCCAGAAAGAGCGAGTGTCCTGGCTGAGCGATGTCCTTGACGATCTTTTTGGCTCTAATCTGGGCAGATAAATGTCCTGTAGGGAGGGGCACTTTCCCCACCAATGATGAGCTCAGATGCTCTCACTGCTCTCTGTAGGGCCCTGCATTCAGGATGCTCGCATTAGTGCACGGATTATAATTAGTGAGGCTCTTTGTGTACAAAAACAAATACTTTCTTTGTGTACTTTTTTCAATTATTTTCAACTTTTGCTCTTTCAATTACTAAATGTTTTTATACAAATATGTTCTTACGTCTACATTTACATTTGCAGCATTCCGTAGACGCCCTTATCCAGAGCGACTTACAAACTGAGCAAGTGAGGGTTAAGGGCCTTGCTCAAGGGCCCACTAGTTCAATTCAGTTTTATTTATAAAGCGCTTTTTACAATTTGTCATCGTCTCAAAGCAGCTTTACATAATACTCATGTGTGAAAAGTGAAAATCAGTTTGGCACTAATTGTTTCTTGTTGAGACGAAGCGACGGTGACGAGGAAAAACTCCCTGAGAACAGGAAGAAACCTTGAGAGGAACCCAACAGAGAACCTCATCCTCATTTGTGTTGTTAGTGTTGTGTGTGTGTGTTTTGTGGAGTGTATTCATCAATTTGAAGCATCATCAACCCGGGGGCGGAGTCACCAGGAGGTTCGGATAGGAACAGAGTGCAGAGGGGGTCTGGATCACTGACAGCTCAGCAGTGGGACATGTAACTCAACGGAGAGAGAGAGAGAGAGAGAGAGAGAGAGAGAGAGAACGAGAGAAAGAAAGAGTGGTTAGTCACGGTCATGGTTGCAGTATGGGAGTGTGTATATTTAGTGTCGAGTGCAGACGTGGACTCCGGCAGGATTAACTATAACAGCGACACTAAAAGGAGAATCAGAGGGAAAACACAGACATGAGATCTTCCTGATGTGTAAATAAACAGTCACTCTCACCACCACAAACCTGAGTGATTAATGAAAGTGAGGCAGACAGCAACTAAACACACCAGATCACTATAATACTCAACATCCATGTGTCCCCCAGATCTACTCCTTTATCTAAGGTAGGACTATTCACTAAAAGCTTGGTTAAATAAGAAAGTTTTCACCCTGGACTTAAACACTGAGACTGTGTCTGATTCTCCAACATTAATCAGGAGGGAGTTCCATAACTTTGGGGCTTTGTAGGAGAAAGCTCTTAACCACTGGGCTACACCACCTCCCATCTACATTAGCTTTTATCTATTTCGACATGATCAGTATTTTTCCTGATCCCCTGATGTTTATCATCGTCTTTTGTTTGTGCGTATGTTCAGTGTGGATATGTTCATTAGATAACAACATTTTTCATTCTTTTTGTATTAATATGTTAATATGACGTGAGGTCTGGTTAACCAGCGACGACGCTAAAATGGCCTGTAGTAATATCTATGTCGTAAAGTAGATGTCAGAGCGCATACTTCTTTATTTTAACCTGAGTGAAAAAGTGTAGTCAAGTGCTTCAACATGAATATATATACTTCTACTTGAGTGATGGATGTTGTTATCTGTGTACAATTCATTCATCTTCTACCGCTTTATCCGATCTTCCCTTGGGTCGCGGGCGTCCAAGGCAGGATACACCCTGGATGGAATGCCAACCCATCGCAGGACACACACACACACTCAGTGGGAAAAAACCCCCTAAGGTACGGGGAGAACGCAACACTGCAACACTCCACACACACACATGGCAGAGGTGGGAATCGAACCCCCAACCCTGGAGGTGTGAGGTGAATGTGCTAACCGCTAAACCACTGTGCCCCCTCACAATCTAAACCAGGGGTGGGCAATTATATTTTCCAAAGGGCCACATGAGAAACCTGAGGTGTGTTCGCTGGGCCGAACCAACAATAACGTTGAACATAACTTATATTCAATATAAAATTTTCCACTTGTAAAGAGCGGTAAATGATATCATGTTCATTATGTTACCAAAGAATAAGGATATTCTATTTAAGAAAAATAAACGAAAAAAAAATCACTGTATTTTTCCTTCATTTTTCTCACGCACAGCATGTCAGCACTGCTGTGCGGTTATACTTTCTTCTGGTGCGGCAAAGACGCCGAAGCAGTTCAGCGGGCCGGATTAAAAGGACCAAGGGGCCGGATGTGGCCCCCGGGCCGTAGTTTGCCCACCCCTGATCTAAACCTTCTGAAAGAAAAAAACAAGCTTCTGGTATGTACTCGTGACAGGATGAATGTGAACGGATCGTTTACAAGCTACTGGAAATGTGGATGGTAAAATTTAAAGCTGTATTGTTGTAGATACGGGGAAGAACACTGACCTGCAGTCTCATTTATCATTTTTCATCATGTTCAGGTATAGGTTGTTGTCTGACTTCCTTTCTATAACTGGTTTTAGCAACATCTGAGATAAGGCCTACAAAATGGATCGACAAATTAGGGATTTGAACTGTGCTTAGCTATAAAGTCGTATGTAAACAAAGAGTAAAGGAATGGGATGCCAAGGAGGAGAATGTCATTCATTCATTCATCTTCTACCGCTTTATCCGATCTTCCCTCGGGTCACGGGGAGTCTGTGCCTATCTCAGGCGTCTATGGGCATTAAGGCAGGATACACCCTGGATGGAATGCCAACCCATCACACACACATTCATACACTAGGGAAAATATTCATGGTCCAAGGCAGGTCCTGTCATGGTCCTGTCACATCAACACCGTGGTGAAAAAGGCCCGACAGCGTCTCTACCACCTCAGACGCCTGAGAGACTTTAGACTGCCCTCTAAGGTGCTCAGGAACTTTTACTCCTGCACCATAGAGAGCATCCTGACGGGGAATATCACAACCTGGTTCGGGAACAGCACCGTGCAGGACAGACGAGCCCTACAGAGGGTGGTGCGTTCAGCTGAGCGCATCATCCATACTGAGCTCCCTGACCTGCACTCCATCTACAACAAGCGGTGCTGGACCAAGGCCAGGAAGATCATGAAGGACCTCAGCCACCCCAGCAATGGACTGTTCTCTCTGTTGCGGTCTGGAAAGCGCTTCCGCTCCCTCAAGGCCAACACAGAGAGACTGAGGAGGAGCTTCTACCCGCAGGCAATAAGGTCTCTCAATCAGTACACCAGACAGTACTGATCCACTACACCCACACTGGACATTCACTATGGCAGTGGTCACTCGTGGTCACTGCTCACTCACGGACAGAAAACACACAACAAACACACAACACACAACACACACAATATGCACACACCACTTTATAAGCAACCATATTGCACAAACCTGGACTTTGTTGTTTGTTTGCACACAGATTTCTTCTGGTTTTCTTTCATTTTTCCCTTTCTCTTTTTTAAAGTCTATTTTATATTTTATATTTTTTATATTTTACTTTATATTTGTATTTATTTTGTAAATTCTGTATTTTTGGATTTGGTAAAACAATCCACTCTTGAGGTCAGGGCAGCTGCCCAAGCATTTCACTGCGTATCATACTGTGTATGACTGTGTATGTGACCAATAAAATTTGAATTTGATTTGAATTTGAATTTGAATTTGAATTTGATATTCCAAGGTACCAATCAACCTACCGTGCAAGGAAAAAAACCCAGAAGCACGGGGAGAACATGCACACACACATAGCCAAGACTGGAATCGAACCCGGATCCTGGAGGGCGGTGTGAGGTCGAAAACCACCGTTTTCGTGCCCCTGCTAGAGGATGTGAAAATGCCAATTACAGCCCATGGCCTACCTAGATTAGAAGCATGTTCTTGATTGCTGAGCTGTAGTCAGGGAACAACATCCCTGAGCTGAGCTGCTTCAGAATCAAATTGTTGAGTGTGAATTTTTGTTGACCTGGGGGGGTGTTAGGAGGTGGTTGTTGGAATCTGTAATCTTCAACCATTTGTAAAGTAACTGCAATTTAATTACATTTTTATATGGTAATTAAACGACATAACGCCGTTACGTGTAACTAGTTACCCCACAACACTGCTAGTTTCATAATTTAATTACAAAATAAAAATAAATGTAACAGGGGGGCACGGTGGCTTAGTGGTTAGCACGTTCGCCTCACACCGCCAGGATCCGGGTTCGATTCCCGTCTCCGCCATGTGTGTGTGGAGTTTGCATGTTCTCCCCGTGCCTCAGGGGTTTTTCTCCGGGTTCTCCGGTTTCCTCCCGGTCCAAAAACATGCACGGTAGGTTGATTGGCACCTTGGAAAATTGTCCCTAGTGTATGAATGTGTGTGTATGAATGTGTGTGTGTGTGTGTGTGTGTGTGTGTGTGTGTGCTCTGCGATGGGTTGGCATTCCGTCCAGGGTGTATCCTGCCTTAATGCCCATAGACACCTGAGATGGGCACAGGCTCCCCGTGACCCGATAAGATCGGATATAAGCGCTAGAAGAAGATGAATGAATGAGTGAAAATAAATGTAATTCGTTACAGTTACTGAGAAAAATGCGTAATCAATTTAGATTTACTTATGAAAATATTTAAGATCACAAATAGGGTGAACAATTTCATGTAAAATCACACTAAAGGGAGGGGGGGCGTGTGACCTCGGGGAATATGCGTTTTTTTTGCCGTACTATTATTACGTGTAATTGCACACTCATTACAGTAGGTGGCAGTGGCGCTCTCAGTCTCGGAGCATGCGCAGGGAGTAGCATGACGGAAACATAACAAGCATGGACAACAAGACGCCCCCCGCTGGAAGAAATTACGAGTGCAAGGTAAATGAACGTGTTTACATAAATACCAAAACTAACGTGTACAAATAAGTGGACAAAAATATCTGATTAGAGATTAATTATTTAATTATCTCACTTGTAATTAAAGCAAAGCTTGCGGGGAGGAAAAAAAAAAGGGGGGGGGGTAGGAGGCGCTACTTCTTCCTAGTGTTGGGGGGGGGTGTTTACAATATTCGGTACATTTTCTATGAGTTTATTTGTTAGTATGTACAATGTAAACATTTTAACACACAGTAAACACCGCGTCTCCCACCATGCGCTACATTCGCTTCGTCATATATTTTCATAACACTGCCTACGCTACTCCGACAATGAGAGCGCCACTGCCACCTACTGTCGTAGATGTGCAATTGCACTTTATTATAGTACGGCAACAAAGCGTACCACCCCCCCCCCATTTGTTTACGTATGATTGTATTGTTTTTACACGCACATTGGTTTACTTGTGTTGTTTTTATGTGTGCATTTCGATTTGCACTAGGAAAACCTATACCATTCAGGACTTTATTTTGTTAATTGCTTTAATGCTTTAAAAAGCAATTATATTTGTCGTTGGTTGATTTTCAAGTACAACATTTATATATATATATATATATATATATATATATATATATATATATATATATATATATATATATATATATATATATTATATGGTGTGTGTGTGTGTGTGTGTGTGTGTGTATAAGTTATTTAAAAAAAACATTTTTATCTCATTTGAACAAAAACCGTGATAATATTGATTAGCAGTGTTGGGAAGGTTACTTTGGAAATGTAGTAGGTTACAGATTACAAATGAACCCAATGTAATGTAATAAATAGTGTAACTTTTCAAATTACTTCATAAAAGTAAAGTAACTGATTATATTCGTTATCTGATTACATTTTTGATTACTTTCATTTGTCCACTAGATGGCGCTTGAAAACAGTGGGATGTATTTTCGTAACTGAGCTTCTTCAGAATCAAATTGTTGGAGGGGGTGCGGACGATAACCCCCTGGGGAGGGGAGGAGGGGGGGCGTAAGGCGGTGGTCGGTGGAATATGTAATCTTCAACATTTCCTAAAGTAATTTCCTAAAGTAACTGTTTCCTAAAGTAATTATCCCTAGTGTATGAATGTGTGTGTGTGTATGATGTGTGTGTGTGTGTGTGTGTGTGTGTGTGTGCCCAGTGATGGGTTGGCATTCCATCCAGGGTGTATCCTGCCTTAATGCCCATAGACGCCTGAGATAGGCACAGGCTCCCCGTGACCCGAGGGAAGATCGGATAAAGCGGTTTTTTGAGAAGATGAATGAATGAATGTATGTAACGGATTACTGTAACGTAATGTAACTAGTTACTTCCCAACACTGTTGATAACTGTGATAACTGGTCACTATAATCATGATATGAAATTTTCTTATCGTCACATCCCTTTTATATATATATATATATATATATATATATATATATATATATATATATATCATTCATTCATTCATGATTTTACATGAAATTGTTCACCCTATTTGTGATCTTAAATATTTTCATAAGTAAATCTAAATTGATTACGCATTTTTCTCAGTAACTGTAACGAATTACATTTATTTTCATTCATTCATTCATCTTCTACCGCTTTATCCGATCTTCCCTCGGGTCACGGGGAGTCTGTGCCTATCTCAGGCGTCTATGGGCATTAAGGCAGGATACACCCTGGATGGAATGCCAACCCATCGCAGGGCACACACACACACACACACACATTCACACACATTTCATACACTAGGGACAATTTTCCAAGGTGCCAATCAACCTACCGTGCATGTTTTTGGACCGGGGAGGAAACCGGAGAAACCCGGAGGAAAAACCCCCTGAGGCACGGGGAGAACATGCAAACTCCACACACACACATGGCCGAGACGGGAATCGAACCCGGACCCTGGCGGTGTGAGGCGAAACGTGCTAACCACTAAGCCACAGTGCCCCTTATATATATATATATATAGTGTGTATATATATAATATATAGTGAAGGGCATAAATATAAATCATGTGTGTGTGTGTGTGTGTGTGTGTGTGTGTGTGTGTGAAGTGTGTATAAGTATGTAAGAAAGTGTTAAGCGTTGGTGAAAAGGTGCTTTTTGGAAGTCTGGTTGTTGTTATGAAAATCATTATAAATTATGCAGTAAGAGTTAGACGTCTGGACATGAATCATGAATTTATTCTAAAGTTTCTACTCGTATTTCCAACAGATTGAGACTTTTTTTTTCTTTTAGACCTTTTAATTCGATTCCAATTTCCCCAACCCTTGTACTTTTTAAAGCTGGGATAACAGACCACACTCTGACCAATCCGATTCCAGGAATGACACTCAATGGGCAGGGAAAACACATTTCATCCAATCACGGGACGAGGATAGAGGCCCTCCAACGCTGCTCCTTTTGCTGATTCGCTGGCGTCGAATCCGTTCATTCCTGTGCTGTGTATTTGTGCGTGCGTGCGTGCGTGCGCGCTCGCATTCATGCATGAGAGTGTTTACTCAGACTTCAGCACTTGTTTATTTAGAGATCAGGCTGCTTTTCTTTTCTTTTTTTTTGCACTGGATTTTGTGCGATCTTCAGCGGCGAGGTCTGTGAATAATGCGGTATCGTGATCACGTGGGTGGAAACTTTGCGCTGGGTTTGGGTTGTGCTGATTTGAATCACCAGTGAATTCTCGCTAGTTTGGGTGGGTTTGGCTTTTTTTCTTTCTTTTTTTTTTTTTTTTTTTTTACTCTTCCTTTTGGAAATGGATCGAATGAAGAGCTCCATGCAGCAAGTCCCAAACCCGCTGCCCAAAGTGCTGAGCCGCCGAGCCGGTGGCGCGAACAGCCTGGATATGGAGAGAGAGAACTTCGAACGAAGCCAGGTAACACACACACACACACACACACACACACACACACACACACACACACACACACACCATGTTGTCTGACCCTGATTTGCTCAAACCAGACAGCATTCCTACTTTGATGAAGCTTTTCATGGATCATTACAGGAAGTGCGTCCTGCTCCATGATCCCTTTGAATGCAGGATGTTCCCAACTTTTGTTTGCACACCGGAAATTGGACCGAAACATTGTTTCTTTCCAGGCAAAGACTTGCACAACTAGGCGATTGTGATTGGTGTGTGTGTGTGTGTGTGTGTGTGTGTGTGTGTGTGTGTGTGTGTGTGTGCGTGCGCGTCTTGGCTGTTTCCGGGCATTGTCTAACGTCACCCACAAAGTCCCATCACCATATAACTACATCATCATCATCATCATCATCATCATCATCATAAAGACCAGCTGAAGTGCATAATCGTCCTCCATTATACTTTAATAACTATCTTTATCTAAGTACACGGTGGTGTTCGAACTCAAGCTTGTGGAGTCCGGATTTTTCTTTATTTACTAGGATTTTTTTTTCCCCTAGGACCTACTGAGTGCTGAATCTGGTAATTTGCATGCAATCAACTGATGAATCATCTGATTGCATGCAAATGATGTTATAAGGTGTTATTAAGCCTGAAAAAACAATTTATCCATACAGAAACGGTTCGTTTATGTGTGTGTATGGTGTTGTTGAACTGCTGTTCGGGTGTATTAATGTCCACTCATCGTCTAGTTTCGAAAGATATTTATTGGCCATTTACAATCCATCACTTTGGCCTTTAAACGACTGGGTGGAGGTTTTACAGCACGGTGCGGTATCTGCCACGTTTCACAACGTCGATGTGGCCGAGATACACTTGTCAGGCTTGAGGTGTAACTGAAAGTTAGACTATAGTGGGCATTTGTGCAGCTCTGATTTCCTCCGGGCGGGAGACCAAACCTACCGACCATCCGGAAGCAGAAATTGAAATCAGATTGGCCCCAGAGCTGAGATAATAGCTTGTGGTAAGTGCCATGCACGAGCAGGAAGGCGACGGCGTGGAAATTTGCAGCGGCATATTATTTTCGGCAGGAACGGGACGCCTTCCCCGTCCGAAATATGCAAGGGGCGTTCCCTTGTTGGGAACTGCAGCTATCGTATCACGATAACCGAACCTCATGGTGCATTCCAAAGTGTGGGGTCCAAAAAAAATAAATAAATGCTTTCTCATTGTGCTTCCTGCCTCTCTGAGGGTCCTGCACTCCCCCTCCCTATCCAGAGACAGCTGGAAAGTAGGTCACACTTTTCATAAGGCATGCTGCATTGCACAGTGTTACTGGTGGGCTTGTGGTAGGATTTAAGCTCTGCAGCATTGTTCCTCATTTTCACTTCTGTGTTGCTGAATATCATTGTGTATTTATATGCGTTTTGTCTTTCTCCCTCTCTCCGAGAGATTCGTTTCTCTGTGGTACTGAATGCTGGCTGTGCGCTCAATCCTTCACACTATCCTTTTTCACATAAAAAAAAAATACCATCTTTCCTCACCATATATCCACAAACCTCATCCTCGTCCTTGCTCTTTTCCTCCTACCTGGCACCTCCATCCTCAGCATTCTTTTCCCCTTGTACCTCATGTCCCTCCTCTGTACATGTCCAAACCATCTCACTCTATCCTCCCTCACCTCATCTCCAAAATGGATACATGCGCCGTCCATCTACTAAACTCATTTCTAATACTCGTCCCTCCTGTCTCACTCTTTCTCTCTCACTCTTGCAGATACCCTTCTATCACAAATCACTCCTGCAACTCTTCTCCACCCACTCCACCCTGCCCGCACCCTTTTCTTCACTTCTCCAACACGCTCCCCATCACCTTGCACTGTTGACCCCCAGCTACCTAAACTCATCCACCTTCCCCACCTCTTCTCCCTGGAACCACACCACTCCACTGCCTTCCCTGTCAATCACAAACATGTCTTACTCCTAATGAATTTCATTCCTTTTCTCTCCAGGGTGTACCTCCACCTCTTCAGACTCTTTTTCCCTGCTCCCTACACAAACCACAAACATTGAAAAGAGGCTTAGGCATGTTTAGCTTGAGCTGATGTCTATATAGTACTTAAAGACATCGATTCCTTTCACATCTCCGACAAATGGAGGAGTGTGGATTAACGCTACGTATGTGCCAGTGATGGATGTTGTAATGTGCCGCCGATTGAAGACTTGAATTCTATGAAGAACCCTCCCTATCGGCTAAATTAATTATGGAATTACAATGAAATAGAAAGACTTTCCGACAAACATCATAGTCCATGGAGACTCCTGTCTGACCTTGTCCATCACCACTGCGTACGGGAAAGGGCTTAGAGCCGATCCTTGATGCCAATCCCACCTCCACCTTGAACCAGCCTATCTTTCCTACTGCACGCTTCCCTGCTGTCACACTGTACTCATACGTGTCCTGCACCACCCTCACATACTTCTCTGCTGCGCCGGACTTTCTCATACACCACCACAACTCCTCTCAAAGAACCCGGTCATACACTTTCTCCAGATCCACAAACACACAAGCTCCCTCCGATTTTCTCTATAGTGTCACATGTAGCTCCTCATGTGCCTTTTCCTCATATCTCCTTATACGCCCACCTACTTTTCTCTGTCCGATCCCAATTCTGTTTCGCCAACCTCTTTCTCCTGACGCTTTCCGCCCCTTCCTCATTCCACCACCATATCCCTTTATCTTCCTATCTCTTTCCCAGAGTACATTCCTAGCTGTTTCCCTCATCCCTTCTGCAGTTGCTGCTCAATCATCCGACACCACTTCCCCGCCGAGCCCCTGTCTGATCTCTTCCCTGAATTGTCCCTCACACAGTCTCCAGTCTCTTTCAGATTATAGTCTACCTGTGTGCACCTTTCTCCACTCCGTATGTCTTCCTATGCTCCTCCTTCTTAAAATATATGTTCACCACTTCCATCTCCATCCTTTTTTGCTAAATCTACCACCATCTGCCCTTCCACATACCTCTCATCACCTACCTAATCATCACCTCTGTTCCCTTCACCAGCATGACCATTCGAAGTCTGCTCATATCACCAATCTTTCGTTCCTAGGTACACTTCTCCACCACTCCCATCAAACTCACTCCACTTTTCCTTCTCCTCTATCTCGCAATCCACTTGCACAGCATTAGCACTGATTATTTATTTATTTATTTATTTTCCAGCTTCACGTTCAACACCCTATCAGATACTCTCTTCACCTCCACTACACTCTCATTGTGAATTTCCTTCAGGATTACACCTGCGCCGTTTATCTCACCATCCACACCACGGTAGAACATTTTAAAGCCTCCAACTTACTTCCTTTCTACTTGTGTGTCTCCTGAACACACAGCATCTCCGCCTTTCTCCGCTCCATCACATCACATTGGCTAACGATCCCTGTGGCGGTATGAGGGAGGATGTCCTCCCTAATGCAATATATATAATATATATCTATATATATATATATATATATATATATATATATATATATATATATATATATATATATATATATATATATATATATATATATATATACACATACACACACTTGTACATACTCGCTCAGGCAGTGTATAAGTAGGACAGTGAAATGGATTAACGCCTCTGGGGGGTCACTGGGTCACACAACGAGAAGTGTGCATGTTCAACGCCATCCTTTGCAACCTCACAGACTCGTGCTTCGTCATGCTGTGAGAACGCATTAATTTTTCTTTCTTTTTTATTATTTTATTTGATTATTTTCATTAATACATTAATGAACATTAATTTCTGTACAAGCATGCAGCATATTTCAAATAATTATTAATAATAATAATAATAATAATAATAATAATAATTTCAGATAACATGTATTTTGTTGCAAATTGGAACACAAAAGGGAGAAATTCTAAGAGCCGTTATTTCAGCAGGAATAATATCATAAGCAAACACAGAGCCTCAATTATCAATGCTTAAGCAAAGATTGCCTAAACCCTATCTCTATATGCGGACATATCCGCCCATATAACAGCTTTAGTGCATGCTTGTGCGTTGAGGTAACTTTTCACAGCTATCGTATAAAGTATACCCTGTGAGTGTCCGTCAATTAGTCTGCAGTAAATGTAATTTAATATATGCAGTAAATTACACTTTAATATATGGTATATGCCGTTCTGCAATAACGCTGTAATCTGCAAATTTGATTTTATTATATTTGTTATTAATTGAAACATGTGTAGGAGTAGAATAATGAACCAAATGTAAGAAGTAATGAATTTCTTACGTAATATGTCCATTTCATAAATCTGTTCGTACTGTTTTGTCTGTGTGCGCTCTACAGAGATACAGTGTTGTAATTTAATTCAAATGAGAAGGTGTTGCCAAAGAGCTCTGTAATGACATGAGTACATTAGGCCTTGTGGGCCAGGCATGAGCTCTTTGTTGTGGCTTTGGCCTGGAGACGTGGCAGCCATCCAGCCAAACTTCTCAGCTCATGAATTCTTCGAGGATGCAATATGGCTATATTTAACTGTTGTGGTTCCAAGCAGAAATGGTTTGCAAATTGATCGGCTCGCGTGGTGCCGCCCTTGTGCGAGCAGCATCAGACTCGGTGGCTTATAAACCCGATAAAAACGCGCCACGGGAAGATTTCTGGTCTTAAAAGGCTGCCGGGGCTAATTTAGGCAATTCTATTTCGACGCTCGAGTGCACGTATATATCTCGGCGCGGCCTTGTTATTTTAGCTTATCCTCAGAGGCTATGTTCCCACGTTCCTGTTCTGTCCCTGTTAAAAGTCCTTGGCCTCTGGAGGTTTTTTTTTTTTTTTTTTTTTTTTTTTTTCTTCTTCCTCCCTCCCTATTTTAAGGTTAAACGGTTGTCAGAACAGAGAGTACGGTTATTATGGCGCCACAGTTCTAACAAAATACCGATACAAGTGCAAACGCATCTACACATGTAAAATTTCATATTCCAGTGTTTCTTATCCATTTTCTATCCAGGTGGGATTGAGTTGCAGTTATTCCATGTTCGTAGCATCAACATTAGTCAGGACCCTGCATCTTGGTGCATTGATGCCCATGTGTTTTCATGCATGTATGATTTTGATAAATACAAGTAATGGAAGCGAAATTGTTTGCAAAAATTGACAAGGATTAAGCTTGCATACAAAGAAACGAAAGACAACAGTGGAAAAAGAAAGGCAGGGCAGAATGACGGCATATTCTATTTTTACGTACATCACTTCCACTCCTCCTTATTTAGCAGTGACCGATCTGCACTATAGTACAATGTAGTGTGGTCACCATTTGCTCCCATAGTGCAATAACTCCTTTGTGCTATGCCCCTCTCTCTCTCTCTTTCTTTCTTTCTGTCTCTTTTTTTATATCCTTAATTTAAGTTCAGATGAAAGCCATTCTTATCACCCCAAATGCTCACTTCCTCTATTTATTTATTTTTTGCTCACCATTGTTCCTTATCTTTCTGAACCTCGCTAGTTATTTCCCCGTGTGCCATATTGACAATCGTGTGAGAGAAATTCGGGGAAAGAATGCACGCAAAGTCCTGAGACAGCAAAGCATGCAGGTCCTGACCTGTGGCCTCGCCACACTAGGCAGCGGATTAAAAGATATGCTCGTTGTATCACCACACCCCTATCAGGCACCTTGTACAGATAATGTGTGCCCTGGTGTGTGCCTAATAGCTTTTATCAGACTGAATGCCTCATTGCAGCAGAGACACCTGAATAATGAGCATGTTAAGATAATGAAATAAATGGAATAGGACATATCTTTCAGAAAGATTTATGTAAGTATGTTAAGTATAATTACCGTAAATTCTGGACTATAAGCCGCTATAAGTTTTGATATAACCGCTAAGTATAAATAAGCAAAGAAGAAGAAGAATGCGCTAGTTCCTCTTTAGCAGATATAAGTTAAGTTAAATAGCGGATAGAAGGAGGACAAACTCTATCTTTTCAAGGTTAAGTGAACACACAGAGAAATGAAGATAAATACTGTAAATAGCGCTTATTTTCTCTTCGTTCTGTTCCCGTTTTAATCAGCAAAGTTGCTCAGTGCTGTCTCTCTCCCCTGCTCTTTCCCCCACACACACACACACACACAACACACACACACACACACACACACACACACACACAACGCACACACAACAATCAGCCTCAGCGGTCTAATTGTCCCTCTCCCGATAAAGCCACTCTACAATCCCCGTCCGGGTGTAGCACATACCTAGTGTCGCGGACACGGACGCTCGATATATGTTTATGCACCTTTGTCTGTTCCCGATTCCCGGTTCTTCCAAGTCTCCGGTACTCCCGGTACCACGGCGCGCACGGCGCAGCGCAAGGCCGCTCCCTATGATGAGCGGCGTGTCTCCTGAGTTCTTTATTCTAATAAATCCTGTTTTGTATGAATTCCGGATCTCCGCGTCTCTGTGCAGCGTCCACCGTTACACCGTGTTAAAATACAGGTTAGGAAAGGCTATTTAGGTACATACATGTACATTTACAATTCAAAAGCGGATGCGGCTTGTATGCAGGTGCGGCTTATTTATGAATTTTTTTGGGTTTTTTTTTTTAAATAGAGCAGATGCGGCTTATATGCAGGTGCGCTTTATAGTCCGGAATTTACGGTATATATAAATAAGTATATTAAGTATAAATAAGTATATTAAGTATAAATAAGTATATGTTTTGAATAAGATGTGTAAGAGTCGCTTACCGGGACACACAGCGACTCTTCTAATTGTCCCTCTAAACCAGGGGTGTGACACTCAGTTAATCACTGTGGTCCATTGTTGGGGCGTAACTAGTACATGTAACAGCGTATTGTAATTTAATTACTAAAAGAAACAGTAATGACAAATGTTAAAAATTACAGATTAATTAAATTACAAATTAGGTGAAATATGTTACATCTGAACAATTCCATGTAAAATCAGTGCTTTAGACGACGGCATGACGATTTCAACTGAAACGTGATTTTGATTTGAACGATGACGATCTGCTGCAGTTTCATTTCGAAAAAATTAACCGAGGGTTTTTTCAGATTTTTTTTTTCTTAGAATATTAACTTACAGTGCCACCTAGTGGGCAAATGAAAGGAATCAAATGTAGGAATTATATGAAGCAACTGAAAAGTCACACTACTTATTACATTTTTGAAATAGGGTCATGTGTAATCTATAATCTATCTATTACATTTCCAAAGTAACCTTCAAAACACTGCCGTGGGCCATATCAGCATTATGATTGTCCTCGAAGGGCCACTGTAAGACAGTATATAGTGTTTGATGAGCGACGCCGCCTCATAACACAAAATACGTTGCGTTTTTTTCTTCTTGAAGCACAAACATGTATTCGCTTTCCCATCTTTCTTGGAAGTGCATAAATCTTTCGCTTCCTGGATATTTTGGAATAATTTGTAGAAATGTCTTAATTCCAATTGTTGGAAAAATCGCACCCAATAAACCCCGATGGTGGGATACAGTGCACTCTAGTGGCGGGACACCGTCCTTCTGCGGATAACACGGTCGCATGCATTGTGGGAGATGTAGTCCAGTGGGAGGTGAGGGAGGCGGTGAAGCCCAGAGGGTTAAAGTGATGTACTCTGGACCGGAAGATTATGGGTTCAAACCCCACCACAACCAAACTGCCACTAGTGGGCCCTTGAGCAAGGCCCTTAACAATTGCTCAGTTGTAAGTCGCTCTGCATAAGGGCGTCTGCCAAAATACTGTAAATGTATAACACAAGCCTGGGAGCTTGTGGATGTATATCAGGATCGGTTTTGTCATTCCTGGAGTTTCCTAGAAAAGTCATTCATAGAAAAGTTTTTAAATATTATATAAATAATATATATAAATGTTTATATATATATATATATATATATATATATATATATATATATATATATATATATATATAAGATATATATATATATATATTTATATAGAAGTCAGATTAACAATTCAAATTAACAATTAACAAATTAACAATTCATTTTTATTCACGTCTTCCTTTTTCCATGGGACGCATTTGTTCGGTCCCACTGGACTCTGGACCTGATGCTCAGTTCTAGTGGATGAGCCCAGGGGGTTCGGCTGGGCAATATGTATAAATTTATTTATTTTTTTATTTTTTGATTCGATTCGATTTTGGATGCAGTGGGGAAAAATGTGTCTGCTATTATGACCAGTTTTTAGCCGGTGTTTTGTGGCTGGCGCCGTGATGTTTATCCCGCATGTGCCACACACACGCCTCCCTATTCAACAACGTGGTTCTGTTTGAGGTGGTGGAATAAATTGGTCGTGCTGCTTCCTTTAGGAAGGGGCACGGTGGTTTAGTGGTTAGCCCGCGTTCGCCTCACACCTCCAGGATCCGGGTTCGATTCCCGTCTCGGCCATGTGTGTGTGGAGTTTGTGCATGTTCTCCCCGTGCCTCAGGGTTTTTTTTTCCGGGTTCTCCGGTTTCCTCCCGGTCCAAAAACATGCACGGTAGGTTGATTGGCACCTTGGAAAATTGTCCCTAGTGTATGAATGTGTGTGTGTGTGTGTGTGTGTGTGTCCTGCAATGGGTTGGTATTCCATCCAGGGTGTATCCTGCCTTAATGCCCATAGACGCCTGAGATAGACACAGACTCCCCGTGACCCGAGGGAAGATCGGATAAAGCAGTAGAAGGTAAATGAATGAATGAATGCTTCCTTTAGATGCCACAAACGTCAGACAAGCTAACGACAAATCTAAAGAAGACAAGAAATCTTGTGGAATGTGGATTAGATCAAGGGAGTCAGTGATGTCGACATGACTGAGAGCAGTTACGTTCCGATGTTGTTTTATGTAGCACCAAGGTTTCGGTAGAAACATCGTCTCATTTCACTGTGTACTGCGTCATGACAATGACAGATAAAATGACAATAAAAGCCACTTGACCGGACTCTTCATCACCATCAGCTTTACTCTGCGTGTGTATGTATGTAGTGGATGTTCAGCCTGGATGCATTCGTTAGATAACGAAACAGTTTTGTACAGTATGATTATGATGCGAGGACCAGCACAGCACTAAAACAGCTCCTAGTAACGCGACTTTTTACTTAAGCGCATGTCCGAACACAAACTATTCAATTCTTCCTTGAGTGTAAGCAACTTTTACCAGGGTCTTTTCAAACACGGGTATCTGTACTTCTACTTGAGTGTGTTTTTGCCATCTCTGCTTCTGTCCGTGTAGTTTTGGGGGTGTGTTCTCGTCGTCGTTCTGACTCTGCAGAAATAACGCCGTGCCCACGAGCGCAAACTAACGCCCAACATCAAGCCCTGTACTCTAACCGGAATGTGGGAGCGACATTCTCATGAGGTTATATGTCGTCAAGACATTTTCTTCTGTCATTTTTTTCTTCTGACATTTCTGTGTGTGTGTGTGTGTGTGTGTGTGAAAATATTAAGTCACAGTTATACCAAGCCAAGGAATGAAACAAGGTAGAGTGTAATGTTATGGAAAACCACAGGGCAGTGTGCTGTGATGTGATGTGATCTGGTACCACAAGTGCTTTTCAGTACTTGCATTGTAGTGTTTGATTGCTTTTATACCACATCTATTTTCCAGCTATTAAAACATTGCATATATCTATTTAAAATGCAATGCAATGTAAAATGCAATTTTTATAATATATATATATATATATATATATATATATATATATATATATATCATATATATATATATACATGTGTGTATGTATGTATGTGTGTATATGTATATATATATGTATATGTACAAAATTACCTAATTTTTGTCCTCTTAAAATGGTACCTAGTTTAAATATTTTATGATGTTTAAACATGCTCCATTGTGAGTATAAGATCGGTTTGAGACATGCGGATTATTTCATTCCGCTTTAAATTTCGCATGCAACAATTATGTGGAGACTTTTATTTTATTTTCATTTTATTTGAATGAACTTTTAAACCAGTTTATCGTCCGATAGATTAAAACGAGTACAGAACAGAGAGGAACCATATCAGAATAAAGACCTGAATAAAGAAATTGCATTGTCTGTACTGCTGTCGTAAACAAGAAAACCTCTTCTGATTTTCATCAGATATGTGGTAGAAACTGACACAACACAATTGGCTCTGATGGATGGATGGATCAGGGGTGTGTGTGTGTGTGTGGGGGGGGGTGGGGGGGGGGGGGGGGGGGGGGGTTGGCGCTTAGCGGCTTAGCTGGCAGTACACTGTACCAGTGAGTGAAGTGACAGAGCTTTGAATAGCTTTCCTTGTTTTGTGAAGGCTGTTTTTTTTTGTTTTTTTTTGGTTATTTGCATGCAGCATTTGAATTCTTTCATCTTTTTACAATCGCTTTAAAAAGCAGTGTGTTTTCCTATGGTTTATCTTAAGCTATACCAGCGAACACCATTTTTTAAAAAAGTAATAAAACCGTTCTGTATGTTCGGAAGCCTTGGTAAATTCCTGGGATTTCAAACAAGCACATGTTTGCGTGTTTTACAGCAGATAATCAGAAATCTACATGCGATAAAGAGACCGAGGACGGCGTCGTTTGTGTCTCATTGTAAGGTTTCATCGCAAAACTCTGCATGGGGTTCCTCCTCGTTCTATAGTTTCCTCCTTCAGTGACTCGGTGGCTTGATTTCCTTCTCAAATCGTTTGAGAAGGATTTCTCAACCCCCGTGAACGAATGCTACGTAAAATCCTGTGCGTGGGGATTCCCATTATATTTATATTCTAGTCTCCAGCTACAATGCCGGTATGAAAACTGCTTGTCTTGATGAATATTGTGTTCTTTGCCTGTTCTAACAAAATCAATCCCCAAACCTAAATCTGATGAGCTCTTTTTTTTTCCTTTTTCTTTTTTACCCAAAAGAGGCAGATAGCAGCCACACGAGGGCAGCGTTTACTAAAAACCTGCACCGCTTTATGGTTTCTATAAAAGTTTAGGACGCTCAGGGTGTTGTGTATAATGCTCTCCGTGTTGTGAACCTGGGGGGGGGGCGGTTCATTGTTCATGTGTGCATGAAGTGCATGATAGGGGGAATGCTGTAGATATATTAGGTCCCAATACTGGGGCTTCTATTTATCATGAAGGGTATATTATTACTTCTGGATGCTTCATGGGGTCCGGTGGTGTGGAGTGAGAAGTGAAGAAGACGGGAGACACCGACCACCGGGGGCACATGTTGAGTTAACGGAGCCGTCCGCCTCTCCGCTAGCGCCCATTTCTCTCCTCTTTTTTTTTTTTTTCCTCTCACATTTCCTCTCCCTCCCTCCCTCCCTCCCTTCTCTCCTTCTCTCCCTCTTCCCTTCTTACATTCAGGCTCGAATGTGCTTCCATGCCGCGTCTTTTCAGCTATGGACCTCAGTAAAATGGTAAGCCCACTCGCCTGGTTCCTTCTTCTGCTCCAGCGTCGCTTCGTGTTTCCCCGGGAAGTCTGAGTCGAGGCTTTCGGGGTTTGTTTGCTTGTTTGGGGAGGGGGCGGAAGGGGAGGGAGGGAGTGGGTATGTTGTGTGTCAACACTTTATTCTTTTTACACCTCGGGGTGAATTGTAGCCCGTGCGTGTGCGTGCGTGTGCTCGGCATTTCTCGTCATCTTCCATGAACGAGTCTTTTACTGAGACATAGCCGGCGGGAGAACGTGGGTCGGCGGTATAAATGCTATATGTGTTGTGTGGGAAACGCGAGCGCGTGCGCGTGTGTGTGTGTTGTGATGGTGTTTGTAGTGAAGCCCTAACACCAAGCGGCTGTGTTTTTGTTTTATTTGTTTGTTTTTTTGTTAAGGGGTTTCGTCACTAGATGACTGAGCAGCGTACTAATGAAACTTCCTAACTGGCTTCCTTTATCCGCTTTGACACAACACTGCTTGTGTCCGTTTTGTTGGCTGCCATATGAATTATCTGTCTGTCTCTGTCTGTCTGTCTGTCTGTCTATGAAAAGTATTTGACACACAGGTTTCAGATAATCAGGCACATTTTTTTAAAACAGTGATTGTATATAAGGGGGGGGGGGTGTTGGGGGATGTTCCCCCAAAATGCCTGACCCTGTGTGAAAATGTAATTGCCCCTTTAAAATTGGTTGTACCATCCATGGAAGCAACAAGCATTTTGCGATAACCAGTAACGAGTCTTTCCCATAGTTGTGGAGGAATTGGAGACACATTGGAGGGAATGAATGGCCTGTTTAAAGTCTCACGTGGATTTAAATCCCAGACTTTGACCAGTGCAAAATAAAAGTTAATATAATTTTTGAGTAAAGGGCACTACGGTGGTTTAGTGGTTAGCACGTTCGCCTCACACCGCCAGGGTTCGATTCCCGTTTCGGCCATGTGTGTGTAGAGTTTGTGCATGTTCTCCCCGTGCCTCGGGGTTTTTCTCCGGTTTCCTCCCCGGTCCAAAAACATGCACGGTAGGTTGATTGGCACCTTGGAAAATTGTCCCTAGTGTATGAATGTGTGTGTGATTGTGAGTGTGAGTGTGTGTGTGTCCTGCAATGGGTTGGCATTCCATCCATGGTGTATCCTGCCTTAATGCCCATAGACGCCTGAGATAGGCACAGACTCCCCGTGACCCGAGGGAAGATCGGATATAGCGCTAGAAGATGAATGAATAATTTTGAGCCTTTCAGACGTAGACTTGCTGTGTTTCGGATCATCGTCCTGCTGAACTTGAGGTTGTGGTCAAGAACTCATTAGCTAATTTTTTTACATTGGTATATTGGGTAACATCGGGGTTCCATCAATTATAGCAAGTTGTCCAGGTCCTGAAATTGCAAAGCATCCCCAGATCATCACACTACCACCACCACCAACCACCCTGTTTGACGGATGGCATGATGCTGTATATGAAATGTTTTACACCAGACGTTACCTTCCGAAAGGTTTTGTCTCATCACTCCACAGAATATGTGCCAAAAGCCTTGGAAATAATATATATATATATATATATATATATATATATATATATATATTTTTTTTGTTATCAAGTAAGTAAAAGAGACGGAGGAAAAACAAAGTCACTGGAATGTCCAAGTCTCTTTCTTATTGTTGAATTATGAAGACTGACCTCAGTGGTGGTAAGCAGTCTTAATTGTGCCTGCAGTTCTCTGCATGTTGTTCTGCGTTCTTTTTCTCTTTTGTTTGTTCTGGGTTGTCCTAGATGAATTGTGGTTGTGCTTTTGTAATAACTTTGGTAAGTCCCAAAGCCTCAGAAATGGGTAACCCTTTCCAAAACGATTCGTCATTTTGCTTTTCATCTGTTTGTGAATTGCTGTAGATCTCAGCATGATTTTGAGATCTTTTAGCATGTTTGACTTTATTCATTCATCTTCTAGCGCTTTATCTGATCTTCCCTCGGGTCACGGGGAGTCTGTGTCTATCTCAAACGTCTATGGGATACACCCTGGATGGAATGCCAACGCATCTCAGGGCACACACACACACACATTCATACACTAGGGACAATTTTTCCAAGGTGCCAATCAACCTACCGTGCATGTTTATGGACCGGGGGAGGAAAACCGGAGAACCCGGAGAAAAACCCCCTGAGGTACGGGGAAGAACACGCAAAAACTCCACACACACATGGCCGAGACGGGAATCGAACCCGGACCCTGGAGGTGTGAGGCGAACGTGCTAACCACTAAGCCATGTTTCAATTTATTAATTCATTCATTCATCTTCTACTGCTATATCCGATCTTCCCTCGGGTCACGGGGAGTCCTGTGCCTATCTCAGGAGTCTATGGGTATTAAGGCAGGATACACCCTGGATGCAATGCCAACCCATCACAGGGCACACACACACACACACACACACATTCACACACTAGGGACAATTTTTCCAAGGTGCCAATCAACCTACCGTGCATGTTTTTGGACCGGGGAGGAAACCAGACAACCCGGAGAAAAAACCCCTGAAGGCACGGGGAAAACATGCACAACTCCACACACACATGTCCGAGACAGGAATCGAACCCGGACCCTGGAGGTGTGAGGCGAACGTGCTAACCACTGAGCCACCGTGCCCCTGTTTCACTTTATAATGCATTTAATTTGTAAATGGCATATCAAATACAACACTCTCCCTGGCAAATGTTATAGTTAAATTATGGTCATTGGCAGTTTTTGCATAGCTGATTTAAACCATATAAAAATCTTACTGTATAGGAAAAAAAAACTTGTGGCTAATTAAAAAACACTTCCCTTGCTATGCTTCATAAAGTATAATTCACAAGGCCCTGAAAAACATACTTTTGTTTTTCTTTTGGTATAATACCAAATCGTAGGGCATACATTTGAATGATTTCCTGTTACATCTGCTACGTAACTTTTTTTTGCCCCCCCCCCCTATACATAATTGACATGTAATAAAAGTGTACCAGTAACGTACAAGCTCCCCAAGTGTTCACGTGAGAGGAATTTGCAGATATTCAAAGTCTGTGGAGAAATCTCTCTGTGAACTTTTGATGCTCAATGAAGCCCAGACAAACTAGTTCCTCATTCTCATTCCGCGCGATCTCTCGCTGCCGAACCGCTTTGAAACCCGCACTAATTTGGCCAAGATTTCACGGTGGCTCCTCTCCAGGGTCCCTGGTTCGATCCTGAGCTCGGGTTGCTGTCGAGTGTGGAGTCTGCGGGATTCCTCCTTCCAAGCTTGGAAACAAATCATATCTGTTGGCGGTTTAGCTAAATCTATATTTTGGACATGTGTGTGTGATTCACCCTGAGGAGAGGTTTCGGATCCACCGTATCCTGACCAGGAGAGAACAGTTACTTTAAATGAATGGATGAATCATTTTGGCTGTTTACTGACAATACAGCAGTAAAACCAGATAAGTCATATCATGTTTTCGGAACAAAGACGCTCGTATCATGGCAAACCCGCTTGCTGTCTGCCCACTATGTATATACTGTCTGGCTTTTAAAGCTATTCCTGTCGAGCATTGTTTCACACTGGAATGAAAACATGCACTGGCAGGCGAAAGATCCCCATCTGATGGACTTGAACTCTATTCGGAAGGGATTAGGTTTACGTAATGACTAATTCATCGTTTCCAGGTGGTACTGTGTGGTTTTATTTGGATCTGCGGGGATTGAGGACTTGTCATTTATTTTCCTCGTCATCTGAAAAAGATTGCAGACCAAAATACCTGCTTGTTGGTGTTTAACTCTGTGGTGGTCTAATGGTTTTATAGTAGAGTATATAAACGTGTGATTTTGTAAGCGAAGGCTGCCTCGGTAAAAAATAAAATAAAAATGCTACTACTCAGAAGTATTCCAGCAGACATATGCAAAACACCACATTAATAATGAAGGCAACAATCCTGTCGGCTGTTTAAAGGGAGCTTGTATTGTATTATGTTCTAAATGTTTATGGGAATTGGGGGGCCAAAGGACCACCCCATAGAGATTTGCTCCCGTCCGGGACATTGATTTAAGAGTTTTATCCTGGGAATAAAGTGTTATAAAGCGCTTTTAAAGCGTGCATTAACAATGAACTACATCTCCCACAATGCATGCGACTGTACGTGCATTGTACAGTCCCACAATGCATGCGACTGTACGTGCATTGTACAATGCATGCGACTGTACGTGCATTGTACAGTCGTACGACTGAATGCATGCGACTGAACGCCTTTTTTGCAAATATGACGTTTCCGTTACCCGTCACAGAAACGCGTCATATTTGCAAAAAAGGTTTAAGCTCGCATGAGGTGTTTTTCCCCATTCATCTATTTATTTCATTATTTTTTACATGATGCGCAAAAGGAATAATTCGCAAAACTGCAATGGAAGTATACCCCCCCCCCCCCCGCATTTCCAGGTCACATGATATAACCTTGCCTTGGTTATATTGCGCTATTGCACTGCACAGCTCAGAACGCGTGGACGCGTTCATCCGGAAATCCACAGGTCCTCCGTTTACAGAGGGAGATTTTTCCAACAAGCGGAATTTGCAAAATTTCTACAAAATTTTCCCCAAATATCCAGGAAGCGACATATTAATTCAGATGGACGACAATCCCAAGAAAGACGGGAAAGCAAATACACCGAAGAAAAACCGCTATGTATTTTGTGTTATTAGGCGGCGTCGCTCATCAAACACTATATACTTTATTTTATAGCTTACCACTGGCTTCTCGAGGGCAACCATAATGCCGGTGTGGCCCACTGTGACAATGAGTTTCACACCCTGACCTACACACTCATCTTGTCCACATTTAGACACCTGAGGATCAGTTTATACTGCTTTTAAAGTGGGAAATCCATAGTTTTCTACTAAAACATAGTAGTATAGTGATAAATATCATTATACACAGTCTTTTTTTTTTTAGTCATCTCTGATTATAGTTTGACTAATAAGAACGTGGCATCACGGGGCGTGAGGAGTGAGAGTTGATGTTAACCGTGTTTGGAGTGTTTGTGCTGTACCACACAAGACTGAATGGAATGTGTGCTATTTATTGCCACATCAGGACCTCGCGTTAAAAGTTTTCCGAACCAGTTTTGGTAAACTTGCTGCATTCAAACGAGTCTATTAAATCCGTTTGCAGCGACGGACGAGATGGGAGGCCAGTTTTTTTTTTTCTTTTTTTTTTTCTATTGTCGAAACCTAGTCATTCAGAGAACAGCTCTGGACTAAAGGATGTCCCAGTGCTACAGAGAGTCGTAAAACTGGCCCACGTGATTTATTATTCCATTCGGTACCATTATCCTGTTTTGGTCCCTTTGACGTTCTCCCCAAGGCCATATAACCTTAGCACGATGCCTGCCGGGGAGTCTGTTTGTTCAAACCACACTGTGAACGCCGTCTACACTTCCTCAACGTTCCACACGTACAGCTGTTCAGCCACAGAAACCCCCACGTCATGGGTCTAGAGCTCGGTTCTAGATGTTTCCCAGTTAGCGGAACATGGTGAGGGGGGAAGGGGACCTTTGCGAATCTCCAGGCTTGTGCGTCCGCATCGAACATAACTCCACGTGGACTGAGCATCCCAGATAATATTTGTGAAAAGCCCATTTATTTAAAAGGTCCAGAGCAGCTTAGCAGCACAGCAGCTGCCTTTCAGTCAAATGACCTTTTTCAAAAACAGGGTGGAGCAGTAGCTGGAGAGAGTAATGTCTAAAATAAACTCACAAAACGGCTAATGGCTCACTGGCAGTACTTTCCCTGTAGCTCAATAAAGCGTGTGTGTGTGTGTGTGTGTGTGTGTGTGGATTCAGACGAAGTGAGTGTTATTATTCAATTGTGGTGCGCTTCGTATTAGCCGTACCCGGTTTCCAGGTTTGACGTTCCTAAACGGGTGGGAGTTTCAGGAAGCCCCCCCCCCCCCAATTCTACATCATACACACAAAGTCTCAGACAGCTACCTCACTCATTACTCATGATCTACACCATGTCTGCGTTTGAGCGGGAGTGGAAGCGGCGGCCGAACGGGAGATTGTTTGTTTGGGTTGGCTCGGTGAAGGAACACGGGTAGAGGCAGGCACTTATTTTTTTTTTGTAGCCAACAGGAAATGGGTGTACCGAGATATAAAGCTGAAAACGTGCCCCCGGCCATTCCATTTTTCCGACACGTCCCAAATTGATGCGTTATCTCACTGGGAACGTTTATCCCGACGCCTGAAATGACCCAGTGCATCAACCCGACTGACATGTACGCATTTTATAAAGAGCAACTGTTGCGTCATTGTCCTGTGTGTGTGTGTGTGTGTGTGTGTGTGTGTGTGTGTGTGTGTGTGTGTGTGTGTGTAAAGTTATACCAATCTCCTCCTAATGATGAAGTAATTTTTGAGCCATCGTTACACTTCTTCTTTTCAAGGCAGCATTTTCTTTTACTTCACTCTTGGGTCAAGATCGTGGCGAAAGCACCGATCAGGCAGTTATTTTGATTTTGATTCGACATAAGAAATGACCTTTCTCCAGGAAACACAAGCTGCCGGGGGAGGGTACCGAGCGTAATAAAGAGGATTGCATGGCGTGTAAACTAAGAAGAGGAAACCCACTGATGACACCATGCATTTTATAGTTGGCTACAAAGCGCACAAAATGCCAATACAGCTTTAACGGGCAGATAAGCGTTTAAGTTCTTATTCGGGGTGTAACGATTCATCGTTCAGCGTGTGGAAATGTTTGATGACAACATTCTTTTAATTATGCATGCAAAGCACTAAACAGCAGACGTTTTGATCTGCACGATGAATAGCATGCATGTTCTTTTATCTGCGAGATCTGCACTTGTGATGTCCGGTATGATTTGCTTTAGGAATGCTATGCCTGGCATGCATCATACTTCATATGGTTATCAGGACCATGCAGTACCTATTGGAAATGGATCGGTTTAGCCCACTTTGGAGCTTTAGTTATTCCTGCTGTGAGGGATGTTATGTTTCGATCCGTTTCCTAGCTCCTGGGACACCTGGATTTGTGGCGGCACTTTTATTACATCGACATATTAACATATTTGTTTCAATAATTTTCATTTGTATAGTGCTTTTAACAATTCAGACTGACTTAAAGCTGCTTTATCGAGATGAAATGGTTATTAAGCATAAAAGAATGTATAAGCCTCTTAAGTTTGTTCAATCGAAAGTTTATCTCTAATGAGTGCGCCAGTGGTGACTTGGGCAATATGTGGCCAAAAGGGGGGGGGGGGGGGGGGGGGGGGGGGGGGGGGGGTGGGGGGGGGGTTGACAATGAGAGCTTCTTTATTGATACCGAGTCATACAAAGGGCTACCAGTTTGACATACTCCTCTGAAATAACACATTTGCCTTTAGTTATATATATATATATATATATATATATATATATATATATATATATATATATATATATATATATATATATATATATTATTATTATTATTATTATTATTATTAATGATCCATGATACTCGTTTATCTATGTGAAGACACTGATGACGTTAATGATTTCTCACAATAATGATCAACATTGACTAGATTTAAAAGTTTAGATGCATCTCACTGCTGAGGGCAGTTTTTTTAGAACAGGCCTGAGAGCTGCTCATGTGGTCCTTGGGGGCGACCTCCCCTGGTGACCAGAGCAACCAGACTGATGAAGGAAAAACCCGTTCTCATTTGGGTCCATTAAGTACAGTTCCATAATTGTGCATAAATGCAAAAACCATTCATTCATCCTTTGGTCCAGAGCCATTGTAGCAGAGTGTGGAGATTAATAACAGTCCAAATCCATCCTCAAATGTCTTGAGACATGTTCTAAAAAAAACCTGCCTCAGCAGTGAGATGCAGCTCAAAATGTTTATCTAGTCAAGTCATTGTTGATAATTATTACGATAAACCATTAACGTCATCAGTGTCTTCACATAGATAAACGAGTATCATGGATCATTAATAATATTTAACTAAAGGCAAATTTGTTATTTCCCAATCCCGTATAGATGGGGAGGATTGCGTTACAAATATATGTGTGTGTGTGTGTGTGTGTGTTGATGTAATGTATGTATGTGTGTGTATATGTGTGTATATATATATATATAATATAGTATATATATATATATATATATATATATGTATATAGAGTATAGATATAGTGTGTTATGATATAGTATATATATATATATTATATATATATATATATATATATATATATATAATAGATCTATATTTTATGTATATATATATATATATATATATATAAGATAGAATAGATAGTCCGATAGATTAGATATTAGATATGTATATATAGAACTATGTGGTGTGTGTGTGTGTGTGGTATATATATAGATATATATATATAATATATATATATATATATATATATAATATAATCTCATAATATAATTATATATTATGTATAAAGTATGTTATATATTCATTCATTCATCTTCTACCGCTTTATCCGATCTTCCCTCGGGTCACGGGGAGTCTGTGCCTATCTCAGGAGTCTATGGGCACTAAGGCAGGATACACCCTGGATGGAATGCCAACCCATCACAGGACACACACACACACACACACACACACAACATTCATACACACTAGGGACAATTTTCCAAGGTGCCAATCAACCTACCGTGCATGTTTTTGGACCGGGAGGAAACCGGAGAACCCGGAGAAAAAACCCCCTGAGGCACGGGGAGAACATGCAAACTCCACACACACACACACACATGGGAATCGAACCCGGACCGTGGCGGTGTGAGGCGAACGTGCTAACCACTAAGCCACCGTGCCCCGCTATATATTTATTTTATTTTATTTCCAAAAGCAGGTGATGTGTGTTCCTAATCTCTTGACTTTGACACTTTCCACTGTGTGAATGCATGAGCTGCAGACTGTAGATCTAACGGCGCGTTATTGGCAGAGTTCCGCACCATCTCGCGATCGATATATTTCGCTCTCAAACTTCAGTTATTGCAGGGAGTTAGTCCTTTATTCGAAATAAAGTTGAATCTGGTCCCAACGATCCGTTATGGTTTTTCTCCTCAGCTCACCTCTGGAAACGATCACGCATTCAGTTTACGGACTCGAAAGTCAGGTATCGCAAATCCCGATAAGAACCACTCAAAACAGACACGCGCGTTCTCCGTCTCCGTTCACCATCTTAAAGCGTGTAACTCGTAGACGCTCTGAATTATTTAGTAATTTAGTGGATCTAATAGAGCTGTTATGTAGTAAAGACGAATGTAAAAAGTGAGACAGGGCCCATATTCTAGGAGTATTTATTTATTTTTGTATTTATTTATTTATTTTACTATTTTAACCCGACGTCTTGCCCTTCGGTTTGTTTTAAAGGCGGCTGGAAATGAAAATTTGATCCGCGGACTGGTAGAATTTCTGTAGTGTATTTCTTTCCCGTGTGCTATTCCTTCAGTATTGATTGTCGAACCCGGGGATAAAACGTCCTCGGCGCTTCCGTTCCGTTTCTGTTGGCTTGTGGAGTTATAGAGCGGGTCCAGTGTGCGAGTCGGAACGCTGTGTAGATTACGCCGGGTCTTGAAAAGTGAACAGATCCACTTGCTTCACTGGGTCGATTGAGGACATATATGTTCTTGCGCTTCGTAGCCGTGCGTGCGTGCGTGGCGTTTGTTGTCACTGCTTTGATTCATAGGTGTGCATAAGCCTGTTTCTAAGCACAGATGTTGGTAGATCACTCACAGATGCTTTGCTTAAGCGTCGGCCAGCGTCAGAGCTATTAAAGATGTAATTGGATGGA
>JACRUU010000026.1:993609-1011109 GCA_030449085.1 Kryptopterus vitreolus | reverse complement strand
AGATGGGTGAGTCAGTCAGTGAAGGAGTTTGTGAGTCAGTAGATGGGTGAGTCAGTCAGTGAAGGAGTTTGTGAGTCAGTGGATGGGCGAGTCAGTCATTCAGTGAAGGAGTTTCTGAGTCAGTGGATGGTTGAGTCAGTCAGTCACTGAGGGAGTTTGTGAGTCAGTGAATGGTTCAGTCAGTCAGTGAAGGAGTTTCAGTGGATGGGCGAGTCAGTCAGTGAAGGAGTTTGTGAGTCAGTAGATGGGTGAGTCAGTCAGTGAAGGAGTTTGTGAGTCAGTAGATGGGTGAGTCAGTCAGTGAAGGAGTTTGTGAGTCAGTAGATGGGTGAGTCAGTCAGTGAAGGAGTTTGTGAGTCAGTGGATGGGCGAGTCAGTCATTCAGTGAAGGAGTTTCTGAGTCAGTGGATGGTTGAGTCAGTCAGTCACTGAGGGAGTTTGTGAGTCAGTGAATGGTTCAGTCAGTCAGTGAAGGAGTTTCAGTGGATGGGCGAGTCAGTCAGTGAAGGAGTTTGTGAGTCAGTAGATGGGTGATCAGTCAGTGAAGGAGTTTGTGAGTCAGTAGATGGGTGAGGTCAGTCAGTGAAGGAGTTTGTGAGTCAGTAGATGGGTGAGTCAGTCAGTGAAGGAGTTTGTGAGTCAGTAGATGGGTGAGTCAGTCAGTGAAGGAGTTTGAGTCAGTGGATGGGCGAGTCAGTCATTCAGTGAAGGAGTTTGTGAGTCAGTGGATGGGTGAGTCAGTCAGTCACTGAGGGAGTTTGTGAGTCAGTGAATGGTTCAGTCAGTCAGTGAAGGAGTTTCAGTGGATGGGCGAGTCAGTCAGTGAAGGAGTTTGTGAGTCAGTAGATGGGTGAGTCAGTCAGTGAAGGAGTTTGTGAGTCAGTAGATGGGCGAGTCAGTCAGTGAAGGAGTTTGTGAGTCAGTGGATGGGCGAGTCAGTCATTCAGTGAAGGAGTTTCTGAGTCAGTGGAGGTTGTGTCAGTCAGTCACTGAGGGAGTTTGTGAGTCAGTGAATGGTTCAGTCAGTCAGTGAAGGAGTTTCAGTGGATGGGCGAGTCAGTCAGTGAAGGAGTTTGTGAGTCAGTAGATGGGTGAGTCAGTCAGTGAAGGAGTTTGTGAGTCAGTAGATGGGTGAGTCAGTCAGTGAAGGAGTTTGTGAGTCAGTAGATGGGCAGTCAGTCAGTGAAGGAGTTTGTGAGTTAGTGGATGGGCGAGTCAGTCATTCAGTGAAGGAGTTTCTGAGTCAGTGGATGGTTGAGTCAGTCAGTCACTGAGGGAGTTTGTGAGTCAGTGAATGGTTCAGTCAGTCAGTGAAGGAGTTTCAGTGGATGGGCGAGTCAGTCAGTGAAGGAGTTTGTGAGTCAGTAGATGGGTGGGTCAGTCAGTGAAGGAGTTTGTGAGTCAGTAGATGGGTGGGTCAGTCAGTGAAGGAGTTTGTGAGTCAGTAGATGGGTGAGGTCAGTCAGTGAAGGAGTTTGTGAGTCAGTGGATGGGCGATGTCAGTCATTCAGTGAAGGAGTTGCAGTGTGGGTCTGAGTCAGTCAGTGAAGGAGTTTGTGAGTCAGTAGATGGGTGAGTCAGTCAGTGAAGGAGATTGTGAGTCAGTAGATGGGTGAGTCAGTCAGTGAAGGAGTTTGTGAGTCAGTAGATGGGTGAGTCAGTCAGTGAAGGAGTTTGTGAGTCAGTGGATGGGCGAGTCAGTCATTCAGTGAAGGAGTTTCTGAGTCAGTGGATGGTTGAGTCAGTCAGTCACTGAGGGAGTTTGTGAGTCAGTAAATGGTTCAGTCAGTCAGTGAAGGAGTTTCAGTGGATGGGCGAGTCAGTCAGTGAAGGAGTTTGTGAGTCAGTAGATGGGTGAGTCAGTCAGTGAAGGAGTTTGTGAGTCAGTAGATGGGCGAGTCAGTCAGTGAAGGAGTTTGTGAGTCAGTGGATGGGCGAGTCAGTCATTCAGTGAAGGAGTTTCTGAGTCAGTGGATGGTTAAGTCAGTCAGTCACTGAGGGAGTTTGTGAGTCAGTGAATGGTTCAGTCAGTCAGTGAAGGAGTTTCAGTGGATGGGCGAGTCAGTCAGTGAAGGAGTTTGTGAGTCAGTAGATGGGTGGGTCAGTCAGTGAAGGAGTTTGTGAGTCAGTGGATGGGTGGGTCAGTCAGTCAGTGAAGGAGTTTGTGAGTCAGTAGATGGGTGAGTCAGTCAGTGAAGGAGTTTGTGAGTCAGTGGATGGGCGAGTCAGTCATTCAGTGAGGGAGTTTGTGAGTCAGTGGATGGCTGAGTCAGTCAGTGGTTGAGTAAAAGCATCCTAATGCGCAACACAACAAAAACTTTAGATAGATTTTTTAAAAAAAGGCAGAGGCAAAAAAAGTAAGGCAAAAAAGTGACTCTAAGGCCTTAATGTTCCACAGACACGGCTAAAGAATGGAAAAAGACTCGTTGATGATTTCATTTCTATTCTGTGCACCATGAGGCGCTTAGATACGTGTTGTTGGATAATAGCTTGATATCACACCTGATTCGTTTTGATGCTTTTGGAGCACACTGTCCTAAAGTTCCAAACAGTGATATGAGTTACTAGACCCTTTCGGGATGGGGGGGGCATCTCAGCAAATTCCCAGCTCAGTGACATCACGTTTTCCCCCGCACTTCAAATGATGTTGGCCGAAGCTGCAGGAATCACTGACTCCTCACCGACTCAGTGATTCACTGATTCAATGCGTCAATGAGCAGGTGTACATGTGGTCTTATTAGAATATATAGTGAGTATTGTGTTAAGAATATAATAAACATACGTATATATATTCAAATGAGTCTGTTTACAAGATTGCATGAAAATTGTATGACATTCGACACTAATTGTACTCGATTAATGTAAATTGAATTGGGTCTAGTTGTAGCTTTATACTACAACTTATAATTTACAATTATAATTTTTGTAATTGAAAGAAAATATTTCATTGTATGTGTGTATGTGTTCCCCCCACACACACACACACACACTCCCACGTTTCTTGTACAAGGCGCTTTGTCTAACCTAAATAAATGTATTTATTTTTTTGCCTTGTTAGGTCATTAAAGACTCGGTGCGGAACAAGTCAGACCTAAATGACATGAGCCGGATGTGGGTAAGAGCACCGTAAGAGCATAGTATTGTTGACTGGTGTGTGTGTGTGTGTGTGTGTGTGCGCGCACCGTAGCGTTCCCTGTCAGTGACAGTGGGTCATTTGATAGCTGAGGACTGATGGCTCAGTGACTAAGCAGTGCGAATGTGTCAGCTTTCCTATCCTCAGCTGAGAACACAAGTTTTAATTAGCAAACGATGACACTTTACTTCCATATCCATTTCGCTTTAGTCGAACACTCGCCTCGTTCTACCAAGAGCCACGATCACCATCCCAGTTTCGCCTAGCCTGTTGCATTAGCATTTCCCCCCCCCTGCTCCCTCCCACCCCCTTTTGGCTCTTATTACAGTCAGTTGTTCTGCAGGACGGATAGAATGGAAGGATCTTGCTTAGCACTCATTTTTGAGACATTTATAGTCCCCATCTCTGTGGGTATTTTGCTGATGACGTGGTTCCTGAGTCAGGAATAATGTTTCCTATGAACTGCACCCTCACCCGTGTCCCAACCAGAGAACTGCCACACACACACTCCGGTTTTACACACCACTGCTGTCCAACATTATTTATTCTGCTGCTAAAAACATGGTTATAGTTTTGAAGGTTGGCACACGTCACTTTGCTGCCTTAAATACTTGAATGTTTATTTACTGTATTTACAACTAAGTATGTTTACAATCTGCACTGCCACTTTATCTACCTTTGCACAATCCATATTTTTGCTTTTTGCACAATATAACTGCACTGTCGGCGCTTTAATTTATGTACCTGTCCTGTTGCGTGACTATGTAAATGTCTGTCTTGTCGCACTTGTTGTTTGTGGCTCTATGTCGTCCCGTGTATGTAGCTCTTGTTGTCTATCGTGCCTTTATGTTGTTTTATGTAGCACCGTAGTCTTGGAGGAACGTTGTTTCGTTTTAATGTATATTGCGTCAGCTGTATGTGTTAAAATGACAAAGCTCACTTGACTTGACTTGAAGTGGGATTGATATTTGCTGCTGATATGTTAGTTAACTTATTTGAATAATCGTCTCTGGTCTGTGTTGTTCTCTGCACGGCACAGAGCCACCTGAGTGAAGGCTACCTGAGTGAAGGCTATGGCAAGCTTTGTAGCATCTACCTCAGACTACTCATCACCAAAATGGAGTTTCACATCAAAGTGAGTGACGGCGGTGCAGTTTTTTTTTCTCCCCCATCCGTTCTATTCATTAAGAACACATTGTTTGTCTGTAGTAATATTCGAGGATTTAATGTGATATAATGGAATAATGTGTGGGTGTGTGTTTTTTTTTTCCATCCATATAAAATAAAATGAAATGACATCACACATCAACACTACATTTTACCACCGACTACATGTGTGTGTGTGTTTTTTTTTTTTCTATAAAATGAACCCCCTACATTTTACCACCGACTACACTAGAACCCCCGTTTCCCCGGCAACCTCCAGATGACAAACAGACAGCTCGAAGGAAGCGGGCGAAAATGACGTCAACAACTTGTGAGTTCTGTTTCGTGTCGTGCATGCGTAGCTTCTTCGACCTGTCAACTTTCTCATAAGGGAAATGAAAAGCTCAGCCTTTTTGTCGAAAAAATAAATAAATAAATACAAACATTCTTTTCCCCAGTCCGTTTAAAAAAAAAAAAAAACTCCTCTCCGCTTGTAGCTTCCAGTTGACGGTGGAGATGTTCGACTACCTGGAGTGTGAGCTGAATCTGTTTCTTGCAGGTGAGTTACAGGGATTAATCCCCACTCCTCGCTCCCTCGATGCACAGCAGAGCTCACAGGTCAAGTGTTTGAAGCCGGTCTGTGCATGCGGATCAGGGCTCAGAGGGATCCAATGCTGACTGTGTGCTCTGGAATAGTGTTGTCTATGTCTGGTATGAGCTTGATGCAGGTGTGTGTGTGTGTGTGTGTGTGTGTGTGTGTGTGTGTGTGTGTGTGTGTGTGTGTGTGTGTGTGTGTGTGTGTGTGTGTGTGTGTGTGTGTGTGTGTGTGTGTGTGTGTGTGTGTGTGTGTGTGTGTGTTGTGTGTGTGTGTGTGTGTGTGTGTGTGTGTGTGTGTGTGTGTGTGTGGTGTGTGGCCAAACTCCCATGGACAGGAAGCCACGCCTGCACAGTGAGCAAATTGAGTCTCATCGGACGAGTGAGGGAGTCTGTGAGGAGGAGGGGGGTAGAGGAAGATGAAAGGGGTGAGGGAGTCATTGAGTCAATGAGTGAGTCAGTGAGGGAGTTTGTGAGTCAGTGGAGGAGTTAGTGAGTCAGCAAGCCAGTGGGTGGGTCAGTGAGTGTGCGAGTCAGTCAACTCCCATGGACAGGAAGCCACGCCTGCACAGCGAGCAAATGGAGTCTCATAGGACGAGAGAATGGAGTCAGTGAGGGGGTCAATTAGTGAGTGAGGTGGAGTTTGTGATTCAGTGGGGTGACTCAGTGAGTCAGACAGTGGATGAGTCAGTCAACTCCCATGAACACGAAGCTACCTGCACATTGAGCAAATGGAGTCTCATAGGACGAGAGAGGGAGTCAGTGAGGAGGGGCGGAAGAGGAAGATGAAGGTGAGAGATACAGGGTGAGGGAGTCGGTGAGGGAGTCATTTACTGAGTGAGGTGGAGTTTGTGATTCAGTGGATGAGTCAGTCAGTCAACTCCCATGAACAGGAAGCCACCTGCACAAATGGAGTCTCATAGAACGAGAGAGGGGGCCAGTGAGGAGGGGCGGAAGAGGAAGATGAAAGGGAGAGAAAAGGAGTGAGGGAGTTGGTGAGTCAATCAGGGAGTCAGTGGGTGTCAGTCAGTCAGCGAGACAGTGAGTGAGTGAGTGAGTGAGTCGGTTGGTCAGTGGGTGAGTCAGTGGGTGAGTGAATGAGTCCGTCAAAAACCTGTATCACACCTCAATGGCAGATTTGGTATCATTATACATTACATGGTAAATAAAAAAATATATTTTATATCATATGCACATAATCGTTACAGACACTTAAAGTGAGATTGATTACATGGTGTGTATATTGCCGTTATTCATTCATTCATTCATTCATTCATTCATTCATCTTCTAGCGCTTTATCCGATCTTCCCTCGGGTCACGGGGAGTCTGTGTCTATCTCAGGCGTCTATGGGCATTAAGGCAGGATACACCCTGGATTGGAATGCCAACCCATCACAGGACACACACACACACACACACACACACACACACACTCACACATTCATACACTAGGGACAATTTTCAAAGGTGCCAATCAACCTACCGTGCATGTTTTTGGACCGGCGGGAAACCCCCTGAGGCACGGGGAGAACATGCACAAACTCCACACACACACATGGCCGAGACGGGAATCGAACCCATAACCCTGGAGGTGTGAGGCGAACGTGCTAACCACTAAACCACCGTGCCCCCATATTGCCATTAGTAGTAGGTTATTATAAGAAGCATGCTTTGAGAGCTAACTAGTGTTTTACAGGGAGGAAAGAAAATAAAGAGTAAGAAAGTCTATTATTTCCTCTGTAATGGTCGAGAATGCAGTGAAGGCATGACCTCATGACCAAACGTTAGGTTTGTCAATATCGAACTACTATTTAAGACATTGAGTTTTATATGGTTATAAGTGCAGCCGTGAACAGCACACATTGTTCCTGCGCTTTTAAACACCATTTGAACACACAAACAAAACATATCGCAGTTGGCGCGAGTCAGCCAACGCCGCTATTACTTCTGTCGGAAGTAAATCACATAATTTTGTTACTACAGCGCCCCCTGGAAACAGATGGATATTAATGTTAACATTACCTCCGTGCCCTAATACTTCCTGTCACTGTCTTACAATTAAAAAGACCCAAATGGATGAAGTTCTTGCTGTTTGACGAAGTCCTGACAGATATTCCGTGTCCGAAAATCTGATTGGATCAGCCGTTTGTGGAAAAACCCAAACCGTTTGTTAATCAGTCTAGCGCTCATTTTAACTTTACTCTGCCGCCATGCAAGCCCTGGTAAAGAGTGCTGTCTCACCTGGATAATTCTTCTCTTCAAGCCGAGATATTTGTCACATTTAGCTATAAAATAAAAGAAAACTGCCATGAATCTATAAGTTATTTATTCATTCATTCATCTTCTACCGCTTTATCCGATCTTCCCTCGGGTCACGGGGAGCCTGTGCCTATCTCAGGCGTCTATGGGCATTAAGGGAGGATACATCCTGGATGGGGTGCCAACCCATCGCAGGGCAAACACACACTCACAATCACACACACATTCACACACTAGGGACAATTTTCCCAGGTGCCAATCAACCTACCGTGCATGTTTTTGGGAGGAAACCGGAGAAAGAACAGATGAGAACATGCAAATTCCGCACACACACACGGCCGAGACGGGAATCGAACCCGGACCCTGGAGGTGTGAGGCGAACGTGCTAAACACTAAGCTACCACGCCCCTTATTTATTTATTTATTTATTTGAGAATTGATACAGAATCTCAGGGAGCACGGGTGATTTAGTAGATAGCACGTTCCATGGTTTGGGGTTCGATTTCCGCCTCTACCGAGTGTGTGTGTGTGTGTGTGGTGTGTGTGTGTGTGTGTGTGTGTGTGTGCGTTTGCATGTTCTCCACGTGCCTCAGCGGGTTTTTCTCCTGTGTGAATGTGAGTGTGTGCGCTCGTGCCCTGCAATGGGTAAAGCGGTAGAAGATGAATGATACAGAATTGAACCAAATTGTAAATATCAGTATTTTCATACAAGGGGCACGGTGGCGTTAGTGGTTAGCACGTTCGCCTCACACCGGCCGGGTCCGGGTTCGATATTCCGGTTAGTTCGGGCCTCCCACACCGCACGTCCCCTCGTCCCTCGGTCCACGTGTCAATCCATTCCACGTCCGAGGTTCCAGTGTTCTCCACCGTTCAACCCCCCTCAGTGTGGCTGTTTCCGTCTCCGGGATTCCTCGTCTCTCAGCCTCCCGGTGTCCTCCAGGAAAGTGGGTTTTTCCGGGTTCTCTCGGTTTCCCTCCCCGGTTGTCCTCCCCGGCGAAAAAGTCCATGGCCCCCCCTTCCCTAACCTAGCGTCTTCATGTGTTGATTGCATGCCGTATGTGGAAAACGGTGATGCTCCCCGTGTGAGTGTGGGCCGTGTGCCACTTTTCTTTTTAGGTCCCCGCGGTTATCCCCATGGGGTCCAAAAACAATGTGCACCGGTAGGTTGATTGGCACCTTGGAAAATTGTCCCTAGTGTATGAATGTGTGTGTGAATGTGAGTGTGTGTGTGTGTGCCCTGTGATGGGTTGGCATTCCATCCAGGGTGTATCCTGCCTTAATGCCCATAGACGCCTGAGATAGGCACAGGACTCCCCGTGACCCGAGGGAAGATCGGATATAGAGCGGTAGAAGATGAATGAATGAATGAGAGCATTTTCATACACCCCAACGTGATGGGAAGAATAAAGAAGTGATGCACATCAAGTTGTACAAGCCTGTATAGCTTTTTCCAAACGTATTTTTGTGTGTTGTATTTTAAGTTAATTGTATAATTTGCAAAACGTTTTATTGTGTGTGTGTGTGTGTGTGTGTGTGTGTGTGTTGTTTTTTTTTTTTTTTTTTTTTAATCAGTGTTCAGTTCTTTGGACATGTCCCGGTCCGTGTCGGTGACAGCAGCTGGTCAGTGTCGTCTGGCTCCTCTGATCCAAGTCATTCTGGACAGCAGTCATCTATACGACTACACGGTCAAACTGCTCTTCAAACTGCACTCTTGTGAGTGACACCTCTTTACCCATGTTTAATCATTACCTTAATTAAATTGAAGCTAATATTCACCACCTCAGGGGGGCGGGGTCGTAGCTCGGCGGTGCTGGGCTGCAGATTGGAAGGCCCCGGGAAACATCAAGCTGCCACACCTGGGTCCTTGAGCAAGGCCCTTGACCCTCTGTGCTCCAGGGGTGCCGTATCACGGCTGACCCCGCGCTCTGACCCAAACTAGAATTTTGCTGTGCTGTAATGAATACGTGACATATAATGACTGCTCTATTCACTCTCATCGAAGATGTCATTAGTGACTTGTCTAAAAACATCACTATTATAATCTCTCTCTCTCGCTTCGGTCAAATATTCGCCGCGTAACTCGTCCCGCAGTCACGAATCATACCTCATATCGTGCGGCCCGATGGTGTGAGGTGTGCTGGTACTTTTATAAGGAATCGCCCTGTGGAATTCCGAACCCGGAGAAATTGAATAGGGCCGAATATTTCTTTCCTCACAGTTCGGCCTGTGAGCGTCCGACATGCACATATGGCATATCCACTCGTCCGGGGTCTGGACGGATCACAATCCTATACCTCCCAAACCCCACAGCCGTTCGGAATTTCACGACATTCCGGCCCCATAGAGAATAATCGAACCGCTGTTCGGCCCTGTGTTCACCCAACGTGCACATTTGACATATCCACTCGTAGGTGAGATGGAGCAGGTCGTGATTATATGATTGACGCATGCCACAACGTTGCCACAAACCTGAAAAGCGAAACTCGGACACAGGGTCATGTGACCTGTCTAAGCGCTCGGCACATCGACGGGAGTCGGACGCTGGATATTTTGATGTCACTTTGCCCGTCCCCTCCCGAAAACACGGCCGCTTTCGGTGTCTAAACACTCGTCTCTGCGAACGAGCTAGCATTTCGAAGTCAACGCTATATATTAAACGGACCGGAGCTTCGGTTTGCATCGGCAAGCATCACTCGCATTTTTCTTCACCAAATGTCCCATGTCTAGTTCTCTTATTACAAGACTTTACATGCGCACACCTCCATTCTTCTTCTGAGGTTCTCTCTGTATCAGTTTTTATCTCTCTCACTCTCTCTCTCTCCTTACTCAGGTCTTCCCGCAGAGACGCTGCAGGGACACAGAGATCGCTTCCACGAGCAGTTTAAAAAGTGAGACCCTCTCATTTACAGAAACTCTGCACTTTTTTTTGTCTCATAGTGTGATTTTATATGAACTCTTCCATACTTCCATCTCTCTCTCTCTCTCTCTCTCTCTCTCTCTCTCTCTCTCTCTCTCTCTCTCTCTCTCTCTCTCTGTTTCATGTCACTTTAGACTGAAGAGTCTCTTCTACCGTTCCAGTAACCTGCAGTATTTTAAAAGGCTAATACAGATCCCACAGCTTCCTGAGGTAAGGCTATTCTTTGCCTCCTCTTTACAAAACCCAGTGGAAAGGTTCGAGCAGCAAGCCTGCTTTCTCTCTTTGTGAGATCCAAACACTGTCGCTCTGTGATTCTCTGTAGAATCCACCCAACTTCCTGCGCGCTTCAGGCTCTGTCGGAGCACATCAGTCCGGTGGTAGTGATCCCGGCTGAGACCTCGTCCCCCGAGAGTGAGCACATGGTGGAGACCGACGAGCTCGTGGACACGGATATTCCTTCCCTGCCGGTACTTTATACCTAATTCATGTGTACACTGCGACATGAAATGTGCTTCATTTTGTTGTTGTTGTTGTTGTTGTTGTTGTTGTTTTCTACAGGCAGTTGCTCAGAGAATACATTTTTTAAAACCTCATATCTACACCATGTAATGTCATGTATGTCATATCTGGATTATACTGATCAAGTCAAGAGGTTTTTATTGTTATTCCAACTATATATATCGCTGACGTAGTACACAATGAAATGAGACGTTTCTCCAGAACCCTAGAGCTACACAACACAACACATAACACAACATAGTAATACAACATAGAGCTACACACAACATATAACACAACATAGAGCTACAAACATAACACGACATAGAGCTACACACAACACAACATAGAGCTAACACAACATAACACAACATACAGACACATAGAGCTACACACAACAACATATAACAACATAGAGCACACACAACATAGAGCTACAAGAGCAAAACAACATATAACACAACATAGAGCATAGAGCTATAACACAACATAGAGCACACAACATATAACACAACATAGAGCTACACACAACATATTAACAAACATAGAACACAACATAGAGCTACACACAACATAGAGCTACACACAACATATAACACAACATAGAGCTACACACAACATATAACACAACATAGAGCTACACACAACCTATAGACACACACAGCTACAACACAACAACACAACATATAACAACATAGAAAACAGCTAACACAACATAGAGCTACACACAACATATAACAACAACAACAGAGCTTCAAACATAACACGACATAGAACTACATACAACATAGAGCTACACACAACATATAACACAACATAGAGCTACACACAACATATAACAAAAGAGCTACACACAACATAGAGCTAACAACAAAACACAAAATAGAGCTACAAACAACATATAACACAAACATAGAGCTACACAACAACATAGAACACATATAACACAAACATAGAGCTACAAACAACATATAACAACAACATATACCACACATATAACCCAAAGCACACATATAACGCAACATAGAGCTACACAACATAGCACACACATATAACACAACATAGAGCTACACACAACATATAACACAACATAGAGCTACAACACAACATATAACACAAGAGCTACACACAACATATAACACGATAGAGCTAACACAGCATAGAGCTACACACAACATATAACACAACATAGAGCTACACACAACATATAACACACACAAGAACATAGAGCTACACACAACACAACACAACATAGAGCAAACAACATATAACACAACATAGAGCATAGAGCTACACACAACATAGAACACGACATAGAGCTACACACAACATAGAGCTAACACAGCTACATACAACACAAGAGCTACACACAACAACATATAACACAACATAGAGCTACACAAACAACATATAAACACAACATAGAGCTACAACACAACATATAACACACATAGAGCTACACAACATATAACACAACATAGAGCTACACACAACATAGAACACGCTACAAGACAACATATAGCACAACATACACACAACATAACACAACATAGAGCTACACACAACATATAACACAACATAGAGCTACACACAACATATAACACAACATAGAGCTACACACAGCTATACACAACACATGAGAGCACACAACAACATATAACACAACATAGAGCTACACACAACATATAATAACACAACATAGAGCTACAAACAACACAACATAGAGCATAGATATAACACAACAACACAAAAATAGAGCTACACACAACATAGAACACACATAGAACAAACTACTACACAACACACATAGAGCTACAACAACACACATATCACACAACATAGAGCAACATACACAACAATATAACAACAGAGCTAACACAACATAACAACAACATAGAGCTACACACAACATAGAACACAACATAGAGCTACAAACAACATATAACACAACATAGAGCTACACACAACATATAACACAACATAGAGCTACACACAACATAGAGCTACAAACAACATATAACACAACATAGAGCACACAATAGAGCAAACACAACATAGAGCTACAAACAACATATAGAGCATATACACACAACATAGAGCTACAAACAACATACACACATATAACCACAACATAGAACACAACATAGAGCCACAAACAACATATAACACAACATAGAGAGCCGTACACACACAACATAGAGCTAACACAACACATACAGAACAACATAACAACATAGACTACAAAGCGCAACAAACAACATATAACACAACATAGAGCTACAACAAGTACATAAGCTACAACATACAACCTATAAACATACCAACACACATAGCGACCTACCATAAAACAACATAGAACACACATAGAGCTACACACACATACACATAACCACAACATAGCTAGAGCCACCAACAACATATAATCCACAGTGTTCTGTGCTTCGAACCAGGCGTATAAGGAATGGAGGCGTCTCAAACACAAGTCCATTAAATTGTATACAGTAGTAAAATGTACATCAAACTGGCTGAAATCACAAAATTATGTATGAGATAATTCCCATTGTTCCTTTTATTTAATTTATAAATGAGAGGTTGCAGAAATTGTAGGTAATATATTTTGTTAAATATTCTTCTTGATATAATGCATAAACGTTTAACAATGTGCATCGTTCTAAGGCACCTTTACATTTATATGTTAATTTAAGATATGTTAATATCCGTACTATGCTATGAGAAGGAAGCTTAAGGAAAAAAACATACTCATAAAGGAACCCATTCATTCATTCATTCATTCATTCATTCATCTTCTACCGCTTTATCCGATCTTCCCTCGGGTCACGGGGAGTCTGTGTCTATCTCAGGCGTCTATGGGCATTAAGGCAGGATACACCCTGGATGGAATGCCAACCCATCACACGACAGACACACACTCACAATCACACACACATTCATACACTATTTTTCAAGGTGCCAATGAACCTACCGTGCATGTTTTTGGACTGGGGGAGGAAACCGGAGAACCCGGAGAAAAAACCCCTGAGGCACGGGGAGAACATGCAAACTCCACACACACATAGCCGAGACGGGAATCGAACACGGACCCTGGCGGTGTGAGGCGAATGTGCTAACCACTAAGCCACCATGCCCCATAAAGGAACCCTCATCAAATATCCATTCGTTATTAGTTGTACACTAGTTGAGGTATAATGCTCAGTGATGGTCGTTTAATACAAAACTGTTCATGCAAACTGCAGTCGAAAGCCATTGTGTTTATATCAATTACAGTCCAAATATATCCTCATATTTATTGAGTTGCTCAGTAACGTCATGGATCTGAGACTGTTAAGACTCATAGTTCTTGAGGGTAGCAGGCCCACTGAAAGATGTCCCCACATCGAGAGGGGCCAGCTGGGGTGGCCCGGACATCCAGACATCTGTTTCGGATGCCTCCTGGGCGCCTTCTGGGGGAGGTGTTTCGGGCATGTCCTACTGGGAAGAGGCCTCAGGGAAGACCCAGGACATGTTGTAGGGTCTATATCTCTCGACTGGCCTGGGACACCTCGGTATCCCCCCGGAGGAGGTGGAGGAAGTGTCGAGAGAGAGCCAGACTAAAGAGGGAACCCATTCTCATCTGGGTGACATCGAATGTCCATGTATTACAGCAAAGCGACGGTGAGGCGATTGAACATAATGTAAAGTGTACAGTCTTGGGTCAGTGGCGTAGAGTGACTCCCATTCCCTCCGAGAAGCTCACAAGTGGCTCCTTGGGATCCAAGTTATTAGAGAATAGTTATCTTTCTCTGAAATTCTTATAGTATTTCTTTCCTCAAGTAGAAAATATATAAAAGATAGAAGATGGATAGAATATATATTTTCTCCAGGCTAGTGATTTATCCATCATTACTTAGTAGTTGTGCCTTTTCCAGAGCATTGCTCATTCAGACCTCTGAGCAGCTATGGGGTTAAGCGCTTTGCTCATAGATCCAGGAGTGGCAGGTTTTGTGTGACTGGGATTTGAACCCATGACCTTCATAGTCAAAGTCCAATGCCTTAAACATTTAACTACCACTGTCCTAGTATTCATTCATTCATTCATTCATTCATCTTCTACCGCTATATCCGATCTTCCCTCGGGTCACGGGGAGTCTGTGCCTATCTCAGGCGTCTATGGGCATTAAGGCAGGATACAACCTGGATGGAATGCCAACCCATCGCAGGACACACACACACACACACACACACACACACACACACACACATTCATACACTAGGGACAATTTTCCAAGGTGCCTACCGTGCATGTTTTTGGACCGGGAAGGAACCCGGAGAAAAAACCTCCTGAGGCACGGGGAGAGCATGCAAACTCCACACACACATGGCCAAGACGGGAATCGAACCCGGACCCTGGCGGTGTGAGGCGAACGTGCTAACCACTAAGCCACCATGCCCCCTTGTCCTAGTATATATAACCTAAAATAAAAAGTGCAGATTTGTTTATTTGTGCTTGAATGTGTTGTTATAGAGTGCAGTGGAGAGCAGGTTCGATGACCTGTTTGGCACCTCAGCCACCAGTGATCCTTTCAACTTCAACAGTCAGAATGGCATGCGCAAGGACGACAAGTAAGACACTGGATATTTGAAAACGCTTTAAAATTGGGGGAAAGTTTCCTCTAGGACACAGAACCAACGTGGTTTGCTCTCTAGACAGGATGTAACATAATTAATTGAACTTGTCCTGATGCCTTTTTGATATGTGGAGGCTATTATTATTACTTCTATTAAAATGCACCCGAGCTCTTCATGTATGTCAGGGCATGATCGGCATTGAATTCTTCAACTGCTTTATCCTGGTCTATAAGGTCGATATTTTAATAAAAAAATCAGATATTAATCGCCCAAGAATTTATTTATTTATTTTTTTCAAATGAACCTTGTATCATTGCAGCATGCATTTTCGTAAGACGACTGTTAAATGGTGCTTTTACAGTAAAAATGTTTGGAATGCATTTTAGCCTTGGCATTACTGTATGTTTGTGGGCGGAGAGTTTGGGAATCCCTTATTATTTGGGTTAGAGCCAGGTTATGTCTGTGCGTGTCTGGGAAAGCCGCCTCCATGTGTACAGACCGTAGCTTTGTTTCTCTTCAAGTATTCGCAGCGTGGGCCGAAACATGGCTTCCTTACAAGCTGTCTAGCGGTTCGACCACCGATCTTCCAGTTCTAATATATTTGTCCGTTCCCCCAGAGACCGAATCATCGAGCAGTTGACGGCAGAACTCCAGGCTCTGAAAGAAGAGCTGGAATCGTTCAGATTGGAGGTGAGTGAAAAAACGTGGCATGAAAGAGTACGGAATAGTTTGAAGTATTTTGGACACTCGTGACGTGATCTGTCGCGACTGTCTCAGAGCGGCCGACTGTGCCAGGCATTGCGGGGGCGTGTCAGCGAATTGGAGGCGGAGTTAGCCGAGCAGACCCACCTCAAGCAGCAGGCGCTGAGCGAGAGCGAGTTCCTGAAAGGCAGAGCTGGACGACCTGCGCAGGGTCAAAGAGGACACGGAGAAGGAGCAGCGTAGCCTGACCGAGATAGAAAGTAAGATTTGAAGGAGATCATGTGATTGAGCTGAGATTGAACTCCTCTGGTACAGCCCTTTCATCCAATACCAGGGAAGGGTAAATGCTCCTTCAGTTCCTTCAGGAGAACTAAACCCCAGACTGAACCAGGCCGAATTGAATAATTATTGATGAAGATAACGTTTCTAGCACTCGGTTTTTGTGCTGTTTTTCTTTTTCTTTATCCGTTTCCAAAATAGTGTTGTAAAATGGAAATGTTTTCGTTACCAGGTTGAGAAATATTTCATTCATTCATTCATTCATACTATCTACCGATCTTTCTAACCGCTTTTATCCGATCTTCCCTCTGGTCACGGGGAGTCTGTGTCTATCTCAGGCGTCTATGGGCATTAAGGCAGGATACACCCTGGATGGAACCCATTGCAGGACACACACACATTCATACACTAGGGACAATTTTCCAAGATGCCAATCAACCTACCGTGCATGTTTTTGGACCGGGAGGGAAACGGAGAACCCGGAGAAAAACCCCCTGAGGCACGAGGAGAACATGCACAAACTCCACACACACATGGCCGAGACGGGAATCGAACCCGGACCCTGTCGGTGTGAGGCGAACGTGCTAAACACTAAGCCACCGTGCCCCCGGTTGAGAAATATACTTTCTAAAATTTACATAACTCTAGTACTGATTAACTTTTAACTTGAATAAGTGCAAAAATGGGGGCACGGTGATTTAGTGGTTTAGCACGTTCACCTCACACCTCCAGGGTCCGGGTTCGATTCCCGTCTCGGCCATGTGTGTGTGGAGTTTGCATGTTCTCCCCGTGCCTCAGGGGGTTTTTTCTCCGGGTTCTCCGGTTTCCTCCCCCGGTCCAAAAACATGCACGGTAGGTTGATTGGCACCTTGGAAAATTGTCCCTAGTGTGTGTGTGTGTGTGTGTGTGTGTGTGTGTGTGTTGGCATTCCATAGTGTGTGTGTGTATATAATATATTTGATATATGCCTGTGTGTGTGTGTGTGTCCATGGTGTCGCCTTAATGCCTATGCCTAGTTAGGCACCAAGAGTCCAAGATGGGATAAAGCGCTAGAAGATAAATAAATGAAATGAAGAACAAAAATGAACTCTCAACCTGTACAGAGTCTGTTGTCCGACAGATAAATAAATGAAATCACGAACAAAAATGTTAACTATTATGTTTTTAATTATTAGGGTTGTCCGAATCACGCCTCCATGTTACGACTTTATGATTCTGGAATTACTTAGGGTTGGGAATCGATAATCGACTTCTGATTCTGGAATACTTAAGATTAAGAATTGGATACTTATCAAATTAAAATTCCAATTCCTCCGATTCCTTGACTTTTTTTTTTTCCACCTGG
>JACRUU010000026.1:931109-988609 GCA_030449085.1 Kryptopterus vitreolus | reverse complement strand
TCACACCTCCAGGGTCTGGGTTCGATTCCCATCTCGGCCATGTGTGTGTGGAGTTTGTGCATGTTCTCCCCGTGCCTCAAGGGGTTTTTCTCCGGGTTCTCCGGGTTTCCTCCCCGGTCCAAAAACCATGCACGGTAGGTTGATTGGCACCTTGGAAAATTGTCCCTAGTGTATGAATGTATGTATGTGAGTGTGTGAGTGTGTGTGTGTGTGTGTGTCCTGTGATGTGTTGGCATTCCATCCAGGGTGTATCCTGCCTTAATGCCCATAGACGCCTGAGATAGACACAGACTCCCCGTGACCCGAGGGAAGATCGGATAAAAGCGGTAGAAGATGAATGAATGAATGAGATGAATAATAGTTTATGATTCAATCGGTTTCTCATGTCTTTTTGGAACTATTTCTTTATTTATTTTGCTCGCTGTTTACATTGTAGCCCAAGCAGCTTTAAGTCTCGACTTTGATTGGGCTAATAAGAACAGAATGACCTGTTCTTTTTTTTTTTGTGTGTGTGTGTGTGTTCGTTATCCTGTTGTATCAACAGATTTTGGCCTCACATGCGCCTCTTGGAATACTTTGATATACATAGAAATTCATCACCAATTGACAAATTGTCATTCCTCCACCACTTTGCTTGATAGTATGAGGTGCAATCAGCTGCCTTCAGAAGTCACTTAATTAGTAATTAGAGATGTACTTGTATGTACTTAAATCCCAGTAAAATGACAGCTGTTCTGTGAAGGCCTCAGAGGTTTGTTGGAGTGAGCAAACTGCACCGCGAAGACTAAAGAACACATCAGACAGGTCAGGGATAAAGATGTGGAGAGGTTTAAAGCAGGGTTCGGTTATAAAAGCATATCAAACATCTCACGGAGCACTGTGCAATCCATCATCCCAAAATGGAAAGAGTATGGCACAACTGCTAACCTACCACCTAAACCGACAGGCCAGGCAAAGAGAGCATAGATCCAAGAAAGCAGCCAGAAGGCCCATGGTAACTCTGGAGGAGCTGCAGAGATCCACAGCTCAGGTGGGAGAGGCTGTCCACAGGACAGCTATTAGTTGTGCACCTCATCAATCTGGCTGTTATGGAAGAGTGGAAAGGAAGAAAGTCATTGTTGACCATAAGAAGTCCCGTTCAGATCGAACACATCATCCTCACTGTGAAACATGGTGGTGGCAGCGTCATGCTGTGGGGATGCTTTTCTTCTGCAGGGACAGGGAAACCGGTCAGAGTTGCTGAGAAGATGGGTGGAGCTAAAGACAATCCTGGTAGAAAACCTATTAGAGGACTGGGGGGGGGGGTTCTTTTTCCAGCATGACAACGACCCTAAACAATACTGCAAGAGCTACAAGGGAATGGTTGAGATCGAAGCATATGCATGTATTAGAATGGTACAGAACGGGGCACGGTGGCTTAGTGGTTAGCACGTTCGCCTCACACCTCCAGGGTCCGGGTTCGATTCCCGTCTCGGCCATGTGTGTGTGGAGTTTGCACGTTCTCCCCGTGCCTCAGGGGGTTTTTCTCCGGGTTCTCCGGTTTCCTCCCGGTCCAAAAACATGCACGGTAGGTGTGTGTGTCCTGTGATGGGTTGGCATTCCATCCAGGGTGTATCTTGCCTTAATGCCCATAGACGCCTGAGATAGACACAGACTCCCCGTGACCCGAGGGAAGATCGGATAAAGCAGTCGAAGATAGATGAATGAATGAATGAATGAATGAACGGTACAGTCAAAGTCCAGGCCAAAATCCTATCCTGAGAATTTTTGGCAAGACTTGAAAATTGCTGTTCACAGACGTTCTCTAATCAATCTGATTGAACTGGAGCCGTCTTGCAAAGACAAATGGGCAAACATTACAGATGTGCAAAGCTGGTATAGATATACCCATAAAAATATTTAACACCATGTATGGTTTTTCTTGCACTATACAATTTTGTGATTCTTTTTGTTGGTTTATCACGTAAAAATCCCAATAAAGTAGATTTAAGTTGAAGTGACAAAATATTCAAGGGGTATGAATTCTTTTGCACTGCACTGTCTGTGTGCTGGGACAGAGAGATAGAGAAAGAGAGAGAAAAGCCCGTTCACCGGCTCAGTCTTTTTCTTATTGTACTGCCATCATCTTTACCACCATAACTGTGGTCTGTACAATTCTATTCTGGTTGGTGAATATTTTGGGACGTCCAGTCCGAGGAAGCTTAGTACCAATACTGTATACCCCGACTGATAATGTCCTTAGCAGCAACAGTTTATTTGATATTTTACTGCCAGTAAACAGCTTGTGAAATTTTCCTTTTTGCATTTTTTTAACGTTAAATTAACCAAGGGCATTTGATTAGGAGCACCATTTAGTAACATTGTACGATACATGGCCTTTTTATTTTGGGTAAAATAGAATGTCACGTATTTGTTCATTTTGGGTTCTGTTTATTTAACTTGTAGATGAGATAATTATGAGGGGGCACAGTGGTTATCATGTGCACATCACACCTCCAAGGTTGGAGGTTCGATTCCTGTCTCCGCCGTGTGTGTGTGTGTGTGTGTGTGTGTGTGTGTGTGTGTGTGTGTGTGTGTGTGTGTGTGTGTGTGTGTGTGTGTGTGGAGTTTCCATCTTCCCGGGGTTTTTCTCCGGTCTCCCCTCCTTGGTCCAAAAACATGCACGGTAGGTTGATTGGCACCTTGTCTCTTGTGTGTGAATGTGAGTGTGTGTGCGCCCTGTGCTGGGTTGCCATTCCAGACAGGGTGTGTGTTCTGCCTTGATGCCCAAAGACGCCTGAGATAGGCACACGTTCCCAGAGAGAGAAGTCGGATAAAGCGGTAGAAGATGAATGAATGATATTATTATTATGCCCTTATATGTAAAACCATAGAATTTTAAAAGGATGTGCTTCCCCCCCCCACACACACACATACAACATTTATAAGTGAAGTGTACATTTGGTACTTTATTTGACGTTTGTGTGTTTGTCTGTAGGAGAGTCGTGAACAAGCACTGGAGAGCGAGATCCTTTCTGTACGCTGGGCAGCTCTGAGGGCATCGTTGGAGGAGGCAGAGAGGGTTGTGCAGGACAGTCTGGCCCAGCTTGACGAACCTGCGCACATAAGCTGCACCAGCTCAGCCGGTTAGAACTTCACACGCATCAGAATATCACCACCTTTATGATTACCGTAAATTCAGGACTATAAAGCGCACCTGCATATAAGCCGCATCCGCTCTATTTAAAAAAAAATAAATAAATAAATAAAATAAATAATAAATAGCCGCACCTGCATACAAGCCGCATCCTCGCTTTTGAATTGTAAATGTACATGTATGTGTACCTAAATAGATCCTTTCCTAACCTGTATTTTAACACGGTGTAACGGTGGACGCTGCACAGAGACGCGGAGATCCGGAATTCATACAAAACAGGATTTATTAGAATAAAGAACTCAGGAGACGCCGCTCATACGGAGCGGCCAGACAGGCTAGGGAGCCTTGCGCTCTGCGCGCCGTGGTACCGGGAGTACCGGAGAGCAGGAGCGGTGGCGGACTTGGAAGTCCGGGAATCGGGAACAGACAAAGGTTAGGCATAAACATATATCGAGCGTCCGTGTCCGAGACACTAGGTATGTGCTACGAGCCCGGACGGGGATTGTAGGGTGAACCGGGCTTATATCGGGAGAGGGAAAATCAAGAACCGCTGAGGCTGTGCTGTATTGTGTGTGTGTGTGTGTGTGTGTGTGTGTGTGTGTGTGTGTGTGTGTGGTGTGTGTGTGTGTGTGTGTGGGGAAAAGAGCAGGGAAGGAGAGAGAGAGCACCGAGCAAGCAACTTTACTGATTAAAACGGGACAGAACGAAGAGAAAATAAGCGCTATTTACAGTATTTATCTTCATTTCTCCTGTGTGTGAAATCACGTCACCTTAACCTTGTAAAGATAGAGTTTGTCCTCCTTCTATCCGCTTCTACCCACTTATATCTGCTAAAGAGGAACTAGCGCATTCTTCTTCTTTGCATTTATTTTGTGTTAGTTTTGATTCTAATTCCGGTTAGAGCCCCTAGCGGTCGGGAAAAAATCTGCAGAATAGCCGCACCTTATTATTAGCCGCATGGTTCAAAACCTAGGAAAAAAGTAGCGGCTTATAGTCCAGAATTTACGGTATTTCACTAAAAGTGTCGAGCAGGGCAGGTGGAAATGCTACCAGACGCTTTTAATTCAGCTCAGCTTACAAAGCTATTGACGCGGCAATATGTACTTAAAACTCAACAAGAAGAGAAGGCATGTGAATACATTCATTGATTACATACCCGTGAATGACTTTTCATTCTTCCCTCTGTCTGTGAAGATTATCTTATCTACAGGTGCCAGAGTGCGTTAGAATGTGTGGACAGACTACAGACAGCCAAGGACAACTTTGCATCGGATAACACGGGTGAGATTTATATATACATATTGTATTTTATTTACTATTTTTAATCACGGTAGCGCACACACGTGACGTCACACACTAACACTTAACACGCAATTTCCACTACATTGACGCGTTCAGCCGTGGATCTTATAGACAAATCAAAAAGTTATTTATTCATTCCTTCATTCTTCTACTTCTACCAGCTTTATCCGATCTTCCCTCTCGGGTCACGGGGAGTCTGTGCCTATCTCGGGCGTCTATGGGCATTAAGGCAGGATACACCCTGGATGGAATGCCAACCCATCACACACACGTACACACACATTCACACACACATTCATACACTAGGGACAATTTTCCAAGGTGCCAATCAACCTACCGTGCATGTTTTTGGACCGGTGGGGAACCGGAGAAAAACCCCCTGAGGCACGGGGAGAACATGCAAACTCCACACACACATGGCCGAGACGGGAATCGAACCCGGACCCTGGCGGTGTGAGGGGAACGTGCTAACCACTAAACCACCGTGCCCCTTAAAAGTTATTTATAAGTTTATTAATATTTACTATTTAAAATCAGTAGCCTTTTTACATGTAGGCTACAGCATGTGACTCAGCCTACTGTTCATGAAGTTCTTCAAAATGTAATGTATAATTATTATTATAATGTTAAATGCAGTCAAATTTATTATTTAATATTTAACTCTGTATTGCGTTGTTTCATTGACCCAAGTTCATAAATAAACATGCACGTTTGTACAGATAGTGAGGTGGTGGTTAAGTGGTTAAGGTGTTGGACTCTGGACCGGAAGATCACGGGTTCAAACCCCACCACCATCAAGCTGCCTTTAGTGGGCCCTTGAGCAAGGCCCTTAACCCTCAATTGCTCAGTTGTAAGTCGCCCTGGATAAGGGCGTCTGCCAAATGCTGCAAATGTAAATGTACAGATGTTTACAGATGTAAAATGCCACGTTTAGTTTAGTTTAGTTGAGTGAATTCGGACTTTCTGTGTCGTACATATAACGCTTGTCTTCTGTTGTGAAATGATCGTTTACCGGTTATACAGTCATGCGCATCAGGAAAGCGCGCTCAGTGAAACAATAACAGCAATTCTTATACTGTCACGGATTATTTCAAGACGCCAGCACCACTGAACGCTTCCGTCATGATGATTTTAATAATATATTCACACACACACACTGTTTTTGTTACACACACACCACACACAGCAACACCGGCGGTTGTTGGTGATTTCCCAATGCGGTAGTCAAAAATCACCGTCACAGCTGTAGCTGAAGGGGATAAAAGGTGTTTAGAGCACAATTCACTGGTTATATTATTACATGTTAGAAATGTTGTCAGGCTCATGTACAGTATTACGTTTCTGAAATTGCACGTGTGTGTGTGTGTGTGTGTGTGTGTGATAGCTGTGTCTGAGCTGATGCAGGCTGTGGCACAGCTAGCCCACCTGGTGGGTGATACTATTGTACAAGGGAGCGCCACCGCCCACATGGTGTCTGTGGAACAAGCCGAAGGTGAGTAGAAGCCACAGGAGACTTCTAATTGCTCTCCGATTGTCTTGTGTCCTTACATCAAATTAAAGCTGCATTTATGGGAAACAGAAAACGCAAGCACCAAAGCTATCATTGGGAAATTTCGTGATGTTTTTCTCACAGTAACCATCGAAAGCTGTAGCCTCCAGTTTGCCCACTGTATTAATGTGTAATTCGCTTTTCCCCCATTGGAATAGGAGCTTTATCTTTTATTAATTAGAAGTGCCCAAACTTGCATCATGCAGCTTGTGAAGTCATTAAGAGTCGTCCATGATGTAATCTGGTGGTGTACTAATGAAAACAAACAAGTCTGTACTGCTGGCTGTCTGCTCTGTTTCGCTCTCCTGCCTTTATCTCTCCTTTTTCAGTCCTTTTCTTAATATTTTCATTTAATCTCAATCTCTCACTTTTTGTTCTTAATATTATCCTTCATCACTCCCTCTCTTTCACTCCTGTTCTTAATATTTTCCTTTATCTCACTCTCTTTTTCACGTCTTCCTCTTAATATTTTCCTTTATCCCTCTAATTTTTCACTCCCGTATTTAATTTTTTTTTTTTATCCCTCTCATTTTCACTTCTATTCTTAATATTTGCCTTAATCTGTTTCTTTTTCCCTATTCTTTTTCCACTCCTTCTTAATATTATCCTATTTTGCGTGTGTCGTGTATGTACATGAGCAGCGCTAACATCGTTTGTGAAGTTGTGTGGGACTGAAGCGTTGGCTCTGATGGCTCAGCTGAAGGAGCAGGACTCGCTGGCTGCAGCAGGCAGCAGTGGACTCCGAGACGCTTTGTCCAATGTGCTGGACACGGCGCAGGTAAATTCCTGCTCTCTTTTTACAAACTTGCCGTTTTTCTGATATTTCTCATATTCTGATATTTGTAAGATCTCCTTTTGATATGCACCTTCATAACTGAAGCCGATGCGATTCGTGTCTATAGCCAACAATACAATACATTAAATACACAAATGAAGCAGCTGCTGATTCTATACAAAAAAAAGTAATAAAAGTATAATCTCTTCTGCTAATAATTATACAAATGCCAACCCTTTCCGATGTACATTTGTGTGTATTTATTTATTTATTAATTTATTTTAATCGATGCATCACATCATTAACTTTTGCACATCGGTGAATCTTATCATTCCTGCTGGGTACAGAGCTGATCACCTTGACCCTTATTTTTTAAAAAGTCACCAGATATGGAGTTCCTGCGAAGCATATAAAGCTTAGAACAGGGCCATTTATGACGTTCACACATCCTAGCTGCAAACTGTAAAGGGGAAAAAGACACTGACACTTTGTGAAGAGTGATGTATATTCATTCATTCATTCATTCATTCATCTTCTACCGCTATATCCGATCTTCTCGGGTCACGGGGAGCCTGTGTCTATCTCAGGCGTCTATGGGCATTAAGGCAGGATACACCCTGGACGGAATGCCAACCCATCGCAGGGCACACCACGCACACACACACACACACACACACACATTCATACACTATGGACAATTTTCCAAGGTGCCAATCAACCTACCGTGCATGTTTTTGGACCGGGGAGAAACCGGAGAACCCGGAGAAAAACCCCCTGAGGCACGGGGAGAACATGCAAACTCCACACACACATGGCCGAGGCGGGAATCGAACCCGGACCCTGGCGGTGTGAGGCGAACGTGCTAACCACTAAGCCACCGTGCCCTGTGTGATGTATATTTTCCTCCTCAAATCATTAATGTATACATATGAATGATAAACGGCATCAAACAAAACTGTTTAAACCAAGTGTGTGAAACTCGCTCACCGTGGGCCACATCAGCATTATGGTTGGCCAGTTGTAACTATAAGACAGTATACATTCTTTGATGAGCGACGCCGCCTCATAACACAAAACAAATGGCGCTTTTTTTCTCCTTATAGCACAAACTATGTATTTGCTTTCCCATCGTTCTTGGAAGTGCCTTCCATCCACATCCATTTTTGGCTTCCTGGACATGTTGGGATCATTTGTAGAGACGTATCAATTCCGCTTGTTGGAAAAATCGCCCTCTGTAAACGCCGATGTGGGATACAGTGCACTCTAGTGGCGGGATGCCGTCACTTCACGGGTAACACGGTCACATGCATTGTGGGAGATGTAGTTTACTGTCAGTGCACGCTTTAAAGCAGCATAGCTTTATTTTAAGACAATCTCACACCTTTTCAGCTCTTGCGGGCGACATAAAATGACGTGGCGGACCACGTTCGGCCCGAGAGTTTCACACAACGAGTTTCAAAGCGTTAAACTCGTTTAAAATAATGACGTGCTTCTGTTTTGTTCTACTTATCTCGTGTACATCCATGTTGAGTTGCCTTCACTTGGTGAATTGAGGTGGTGTTTGAAGAAAGTCATTTTCCTGGCTTGTTCCTGTTCATACACTGTATGAGGGCTTTAAAAACGTATGCCGAGACAAACACCAGTCATGGTCTCACCAACGTCTCGTTTTCTCCCCGTGTGAGATTAGAAGTTGCGGCCGCGGGGTTTGGAGCTGCAGCAGGGCGAGCTGGGAGATCTGGTGGAGCAGGAGATGGCAGCCACCTCAGCCGCTGTGGAGTCTGCCGTCTCTCGGATAGAGGTGAGCTTTATGAAACGTTATGCGTTATGAAACGAGTCGTCATTTACCTGAAACTCGCTTCTTCTCGCCATTTAACAGGAAATGCTGAACAAATCCCGAGCAGTCGATTCTGGTATAAAAATGGAAGTGAATGAAAGGTAACGATCAATATTTTTACAGCCGTTTGTACACTTTTCATTCAAGTGGTTTCTACGTATTATAATTAACCGTGATAATTCTCGTCATATTTGTTGTCACTTGTTGTAGGATTCTCGCCTCCTGCACAGATCTCATGCAGGCTATTAAAGTGCTGGTTCTGGCGTCTAAAGACCTGCAGCGTGACATCGTGGAAAGTGGCAGAGTGAGTTTTTTATTTATTTATTTTTAATGGATTAGTAGATTTCTGATGAATGATTTCTGATCCCCCTTTTTTTTTTTTTTTTTTTTTTTTTTAAGGGTGCAGCAACTATAAAAGAGTTCTACGCTAAGAACTCGCGCTGGACCGAAGGCCTGATCTCGGCTTCCAAGGCTGTCGGCTGTGGAGCCACGGTGATGGTGTAAGAGAAATCAAATAATATTCTACTCAACTTAATGCCATTTTAAAATACTTATCTGAAAAGTAAAAAGTAGCTCATGTAAAATGAACTCTAGTTAAGTTTTTTTTTTTTTAACAGCAGGGGTGCGGTGATGGATTTTTTTATCGTCGTTTAAAATGGACATGGGGATAGAAATCTTAAACGATTAGTTTTTAAATGAAGGATCACCTTTCCGAAGTGAGTCCTGCACTTTTGCAGCGAAAAACACACACAAAAAAACATCTCGTATCTGCGATGCATTAAACGACTGTCAATTCGACTTTTCATTTCCACTTTCAGCTGGCTGTCCATCTCTATCTTTCTTTCCTTTTTGAGTTTAGCACCGTTCTCCATCCATCCATCCATCCATCAACAGTAGATTCCGGGTCGCTGGTTATTTTTTTATTCGTTAACTGATTTGATTATGTTCTCCCCGTGCCTCAGGGGGTTTTTCTCCGGGTTCTCCGGTTTCCTCCCCGGTCCAAAAACATGCACGGTAGGTTGATTGGCACGTTGGAAAATTGTCCCTAGTGTATGAATGTGAGTGTGTGTGTTTGTCCTGCGATGGGTTGGCATTCCATCCAGGGTGTATCCTGCCTTAATGCCCATAGACGCCTGACATAGACACAGACTCCCCGTGACCCGAGGGAAGATCGGATAAAGCGCTAGAAGATGAATGAATGATTTGATTATTAGCTTTTTACAACAGTCCTTGTCACTTTACACAATACAGGTAATTATACAGGTGTGGGAGTGGAAAGTTCCTTGTTGTGCAAGGTGGAAAGGAAAACTCCGTGAGGTGGTCACAGGGAAGAAACCTTCAAAGGAACGCCGTCATCATTTGGGTGTAGACAGATAGCAGAAGTTCCCACCGTGTGTGAAGTCCCGTCACATTTCATCAGAAGTTACGCCCGTATCTTCATGGCAGCCACAATGAGTTATACCAGAGTTACTTCTGATGAAGTGTCCCCAGTCACCACAGGCCGTGTGGAGGCATCTTTAACCCGGAGGCAGGTCATCAGGAGGGGTCAGACAGGTCCACAGTGTAGAGGTGGGGGGGGAGGTTGATCTGGACTAGCACTAGCAGCGCAGAAGTGTCATATGTGGCTCGACAGAAGGAATGATTTGCTGTGTCAAGTGTTAAAAGCGCTATACACATTGGATTGAATTATTTAAATTTAAATTTGCTGAATGAGTTAAATACAAACTTATGTATAATTACAGATTTTAAAAAGTCAAGAAATACTCAGGACAGGTGTGTGTGTGTGTGTGTGTGTGTGTGTGTGTGTGTGTAGTGACGCAGCTGATCTTGTGGTCCAAGGCAAAGGCAAATTCGAGGAGCTGATGGTGTGCTCACATGAGATAGCGGCTAGCACGGCTCAACTCGTAGCTGCATCCAAGGTACCCGTTTCGCTAAATGACCTCGCAGAGAAATGCATTCCACGTGTTCCAAACGGGTCTCTCTATTCCAACGCCTGTCTTAGGTGAAAGCTGACAAGGACAGTCCCAACCTCGCTCGTCTGCAGCAGGCATCAAGAGGAGTCACTCAAGCTACTGCAGGCGTTGTAGCGTCCACCAAGTCTGGAAAATCCCAAATCGAAGAAACTGGTGAGTGTGTGCGATTGTTTACACAGGTAGTGGGTGGGGTGAGTGTGTGTGTGTGTGTGTGTGTGTGTGTGTGTGTGTGTGTGTGTGGGGTGTGTGTGTGTGTGTGTGTGGGTGTGTGTTGGGTGTGTGTGTGTGTGTGTGTGTGTTTTTGGGTAGGGACCCTACATTGCACATGCACACACAGCCTTCTGTTCCAAAGGGTTCAGCCCAGGAATGTAATAACACTTTAGATGTACAGCCCTGTAAAACAAACCATTAAGTATGCACTAACGGAGGTAGCTTTCCGTATGAATTGCACCAGATATATTTTATTAATCCTGAATGGAAAATTACAAAATAGTCGGTGCTACTAGCGTAGTGTAAATGTTTCTCTCTTTATACGTATCTAGCTCCCGATATAAAGTGTTGGTCCGTAAAATTGTTAAAAGGTAACGGTGCAACATTATGACACTTTATCAGGGCACCTGAAGGGAAGGGAGATGAAGGGACGGAGTACTTCACTGCTCTAAGGCATTGGGTTAGTGATCGGAATGTCGGGGGGGTTTCACCAACCTTGGGTCCTTGAGCAAGGCCCTTAACCCTCTGTGCTCCAGTGGTGCAGTATCATGGCTGATCCCAGTTTCCAAACAAGCAGGGATATGCGAAATGTGACAAATAAAGGCTATTGTATGTTAGTGGGTCGGATATATTAGGCAGCAAGTGAACACTTAGGACTCAGAGTTGACGTTCTGCCTGGTTGGTGTATATGTACTATAGACCTGGACCTGTGCACTAGATATGATTAGAGTTGGGAATCAAAAATCAATTCGGATTCCGTTTCTTGTTATAAACTTCCAATTTTGATTCCTCTTATCGATTCCTGGGTGCATGCTTTTTTTTTTTCCGCCCCTCCTCTTCAATCTGCCAGGACCTTCCACTTGTCCAATCTGCCAGGACCTTCCACTTGTCCAATCTGCCAGGACCTTATGTGGTAATCTAAACATCAGTTTACAAGAAGACAAAGCTAAGTGTAATTATTGCAATAAATGTATATTTTGCGAGCAAGGTGTCATGACCGACATGACTTAAGCATCTGTGGTTGGTTCACCGCTTGGAATCGAAACTGGGAATCGATAAGAATCAGAATCGGTAAGCAGAATCAGAATCGCTAAATTTAAAAAGATACCCAACCCCTATTCATGATGCTGGCAGACTTTCAGGGCGCTCCAGTCCCAAGTGCAAAAAGTAATAGGATGGTAATTTATCACCATCCAGATTCATTTAATGAATTTTGTTTTGGAATATCATTAATGTCAAAAATCTAACGACAATAGCTCAGGACCACAGGTTGCTTTAAATCACCCGGCAATTAACAACAATGGTGAATGACCTGTAACGAGTGGTCATTCCCCGGCCCCCCTCCTTTTGCCTCTAGCCATCTCAGGGAGTGTTTAATTACCCGAGTCTCCACTTGTTCACTGATTATGAACAAACTTATTGATCCTTTCATGAGACAATGTCCATTGTTAAAAGCGCTACAGAAATAAAAATGAATGAAGTATGTTGGATTTATTAAAGCCAGCCTTTTCTCAAGGCAACAACTAGGCAGTTTGCGTCCATCATCACCATTTGTCGGACATTTATGAAGTCGTATTATCGCTGGGCTCTCTGCCTACGTGATCGTCCCATCTGAATTGAAATCGGACATCATGCTTTGTGAACGTGTAACAAAGTTAGTACACAATAGATTTCATCAAACCACAAAATATATCAGTGTGACAAGTGGTAACGTTTTTTACGTGGATCATGTATCCGAGTGTATCATTTTAAATCGGATGCGAATGTACACATGACCTCTTTCTCTCTCTCTCTCTCTTTGTTTAGACACTATGGATTTCACCAGTATGACACTTACACAGATCAAGAGGAAGGAGATGGACTCGCAGGTGTGTATGCGCAGGCAATGTGCGTAATCGTGCGAACACGCACTGGGCCTAACGCGCCGCTCGTGCATCCCGCAGGTGCGCGTGTTGGAGCTGGAGACGCAGCTTCAGAAGGAACGCGAGCGTCTGGGCGAGCTGAGGAAGAAGCACTACGAGTTGGCTGGTGTAGCCGAGGGATGGGGCGAGGAACAGGAAGGTAAGGCGACATGACATGACATTTCAGTACTACTTTAAATAAGTAAATCTGCGTGTACATTAGAGTACATTCGGACCTCATTACTAATAAATTAGTAGATTATAGGAGAGTTTTTCATTGGCAGTTAGAATCGTATAGGGTCATGCACTTTACTTCCTTTTCTTCTAACAAACAAAAAAGCGTTAATCTTTTTGTGATGCAAGAGTTGTGCAATTAGGGCTGTTTCAGTGCATAAAGCGCTGTGCATTGCTGAACACGCAAGGGGGAGAACAAGTCAGCAATGCTTTAAGCGTTTTAGTTATATTTAATCATTCCTTCCCACACCTTTTAACCCTGAGGTGTGTGTTTGTTTTTTTTTGAAGTAGAAGGGAAGGTTTAGGGCTCATGATCATCGTAATAGATATCAGTCAGTGTTCGAGTCATTAATAGCGTTCTATTAATAGATTGGTGTGCTAAAACATAATCCGAGTCGATTAAACAAAGAGCTTTGAAAAAATAATGGGAACATTTTATAGCCGTAATAAATCGTCGCACTTTGGATACTTTTGAAAGCAAATACTTTTACTCGAGTAAAAATTTCAAGGGAGCACTTTTACTGGAGTAATATTTTAGAGTAGGGGCACGGTGGCTTAGTGTTTAGCACGTTCGCCTCATACCGCCAGGTATTTTTGTACATGTACAGGAGTTTGTACATGTTCTCCCCGTGACTCAGGAGGTTTTTCTCCGGGTTCTCCGGTTTCCTCCCCCGGTCCAAAAACATGCACGGTAGGTTGATTGGCACCTTGGAAAATTGTCCCTAGTGTATGAATGTGTGAGTGTGCTTGTGTGTGTGTGTGTGTGTGTGTGTGTGTGTGATGGGTTGGCATTCCATCCAGGGTGTATCCTGCCTTAATGCTCATAGACGCCTGAGATGGACACAGACTCCCTGTGACCCAGAGGGAAGATCGGAAATATCGGTAGAAGATGAATGAATGAATATTTTAGAGTGAAACTCTGTAACTCCGCTACGTGGCTCGTGTCCACCACTGGGTCATTTTATGCTACAGAGACATCCATCCATCCATCCATCTTCTTACGCTTATCCGGGACCGGGTCGCGGGGGGGCAGCAGTCTAAGCAGAGATGCCCAGACTTCCCTCTCTCCAGCCACTTCCTCTAGCTCCCCCGGGGGGACGCCGAGGCGTTCCCAGGACAGTCGAGAGACATAGTCCCTCCAACGTGTTCTGGGTCTTCCCCGAGGCCTTTTCCCGGAGGGACATGCCCGAAACACCTCCCCTGGAAGGCGCCCAGGAGGCATCCGAAATAGATGCCCAAGCCACGCCAGCTGGCCCCTCTCGATGTGGAGGAGCAGCGGATCTACTCTGAGCTCCTCCCGAGTGACTGAACTTCTCACCCTATCTCTAAGGGAGCGCCCAGCCACCCTGCGAAGGAAGCTCATTTCGGCCGCCTGTATCCGGGATCTTGTCCTTTCGGTCATGACCCAAAGCTCATGGCCATAGGTGAGAGTAGGAACGTAGATCGACCAGTAAATTGAGAGCTTTGCCTTTTGGCTCAGCTCCCTCTTCACTATGACGGACCGGTACATCGACCGCATTACTGCAGAGGCTGCACCGATCCGCCTGTCGATCTCCCGTTCCATCCTCCCCTCACTCGTGAACGAGAGCCCAAGATACTTGAACTCCTCCACTTGGGGAAGGAGCTCTCCACCAACCTGAAGTGGGCTAACCACCTTTTTGCGGCTAAGGACCATGGCCTCGGACTTGGAGGTGCTGATCTTCATCCCAGCTGCTTCTTCACACTCGGCTGCAAACCTTCCCAGTGCATGCTGAAGGTCTTGGCCTGATGGAGCCAACAGGACAACATCATCGGCAAAAAGCAGAGACGAGATCCTGTGGTCCCCAAACCAGACTCCCTCCAGCCCCTGGCTGCTCCTAGAAATTCTGTCCATAAAAATAATGAACAGAACCGGTGACAAAGGGCAGCCTTGCCGGAGTCCAACATGCACCGGAAACAGGTCTGACTTACTGCCGGCAATGCGAACCAAACTCCTGCTCCGTGCATACAGAGATCCGAGCCGCCCTCAACAGAGGGCCTCGGACCCCATACTCCCGGAGCACCCCCCACAGAGTGCAGCGAGGGACACGGTCGAATGCCTTCTCCAAATCCACAAAGCACATGTGGACCGGTTGGGCAAACTCCCATGATCCCTCCATCACCCTGTAGAGGGTATAGAGATGGTCCAGTGTTCCACGGCCAGGTCGAAAACCGCATTGTTCCTCCTGAATCCGGGGTTCGACTAAAGGCCGAATTCTCCTCTCCAGTACCCTGGCATAGACTTTCCCAGGAAGGCTGAGGAGTGTGATCCCCCTATAGTTGGAGCACACCCTCCGGTCCCCTTTCTTAAAAAGAGGAACCACCACCCCGGTCTGCCAATCCAGAGGCACCGTCCCCAGCTGCCACGCGATGTTGCAGAGGCGTGTCAGCCAAGACAGCCCCACAACATCCAGAGACTTCAGGTACTCAGGGCGGATCTCATCCACCCCCGCTGCTCTGCCACCGAGAAGCTTCTCAACTACCTCGGTGACCTCAGCTTGGGTGATAGATGACGCCTGCCACCTCTGAGCCCATGGCCTCTGCTTCCTCATCGGAAGGCATGACTCCGGGGTTGAGGTGATCCTCAAAGTATTCCTTCCACCGTCCGATGATGTCCCCAGTTGAAGTCAACAGATCCCCACCTCCACTGTAGACAGTTTTGGCAGGGCACTGCTTCCCCCTTCTGATATGTCGGACGGTTTGCCAGAACTTCTTTGAGGCCGACCGATAGTCCCTCTCCATGGCCTCTCCGAACTCCTCCCATACCCGAGATTTTGCCTCAACAACCACCCGGGCCGCAGCCCGCTTGGCCTGACGGTACCCATCAGCTGCCTCAGGGGTCCCGAGAGCCAACCAGGCTCGGAAGGACTCCTTCTTCAGCTTGACGGCATCCCTTACTTCCGGAGACCACCACCGCTGGGATTACGCGACAGGCACCTGAGACCTTGCGGCCGCAGCTTAGAATGGCTGCATCGACAATGGAGGTGGAGAACATGGTCCACTCAGACTCAATGTCTCCAACCTCCCTCGGGATCTGGTTGAAGCTCTGCCGGAGGTGGGAGTTAAAGATGTCTCTGACAGGGGGTTCTGCTAGGCGTTCCCAGCACACCCTCACAATACGTTTGGGTCTGCCGAGTCTGTCCAGCTTCCTTCCCCGCCATCGAATCCAGCTCACCACCAGGTGGTGATCAGTTGACAGCTCCGCCCCTCTCTTCACCCGAGTGTCCAAAACACACGGACGGAGGTCAGATGAGACAACCACAAGGTCTATCATCGATCTCCGTCCTAGGGTGTCCTGGTACCATGTGTACTGATGGACACCCTTGTGCTTTTGAACATGGTGTTCGTTATGGACAAACTATGGCTAGCACAGAAGTCCAATAACTGAGCACCACTCGGGTTCAGATCAGGAGGGCCGTTCCTCCCAATCACGCCCCTCCAGGTATCACTGTCGTTGCCCACGTGGGCATTGAAGTCCCCCAGTAGAACAACGGAATCTCCAGTCGGGGCGTTTATCAGCGCCCCTCCCGGAGACGCCAAGAAGGCCGGGTACTCTACACTCCATTCGTAACAACAAACAACAGTGAGAGACTTTTCCCCAACCCGAAGGCGCAGGGAAACGACCCTCTCGTTCACCGGGGTAAACTCCAACACATGATGGCTAAGATGGGGGGCTATGAGCAGGCCCACACCAGCCCGTCGTCTCTCACCGCCGGCAACTCCAGAATAATGGAGAGTCCAGCCTCTCTCGAGGAGTATGGTTCCAGAGCCCAGACTGTGGGTGGAGGTGAGCCCGACTATCTCTAGCCGATATCTCTCAACCTCCCGCACAAGCTCGGGCTCTTTCCCAACCAGCTTGCTTTCAAGCCCCAGCCCCGGGCCTGGCTCCAGGGAGGAGCCCCGGCTGCGCCATGGGTGGACCGGGCGCTCGCTTTCGACGTTACGGTCCTACCGGGCGACGTTACGATTTTAATTTTTTCATAAGGGGAATATGAACCGCTCTTCGTCTGAGCCGTCCCCTAGGACCTGTTTGCCTTGGGAGACCCTACCAGGGGCATCTAGCCCCCGACAACATAGCTCCTAGGATCATCCGGTTACTCAAACCCCTCCACCACGTTAAGGTGGCGGTTCAGGGAGGGGGCTACAGAGACACTGAATTTGTATTTTGCTTCTATGATTTTTCTTTGTAAATTCCGATGTGGTGCACGGATCATTGCTCACAGGGGTTTAAAACCACTGGGCCGTGCAGCGGCAATAAAAACTTTTTATTTTATTCCCGCTTTATCGACTTTCGGGGTCTAATTGGTGTTTTATTTAATAGATGTGTGCATTGTGTGCATAAATTAAGTTCCTGCGCATTATGGTTAATTCAATTTCTATTATACACTAGTTGATATTGTTGCTTTTTGCAGTGGATTCATAACAGTTTTGTTTCAGTTTTTTGTTTGTGTATGTGTGTGTGTGTGTGTGTGTGTGTGTGTGTGTGTGTGTGTGTGTGTGTGTGTGTGTGTGTGGGTGTTGTGTGTGTGTGTGTGTGTGTGTGTGTGTGTGTGTGTGTGTGTGTATGTATGTGTTGTGTGTTGTGATGTATGTGTGTGTGTGATGTGCTGTATGTGTGTATGTGTATGGATATGTATGTATGTATCTGTGTATATATATATATATATATATATCTATATATATATATATATCTATATATATATAGTGCGTGTGTGTGTGTGTGTATATATAACATTTTCCGCACTATTTCTGCATCTTTGACGCGTATATATATATATATATATATATATATATATATCATATATCATTCATTCATTTATCTTCTACCGCTTTATCTGATCTTCCCTCGATCTCAGGCATCTATGGGCATTAAGGCAGGATACACCCTGGATGGAATGCCAACCCATCGCAGGGCACACACACTCACACACTTACACACACATTCATACACTCATACACTACGGACAATTTTTCCAAGGTGCCAATTCAACCTACCGTGCATGTTTTTGGACCGGGAGGAAACTGGAGAACCCGGAAAAAAAAAAATAAAAGAAAAAAAAACCCCCTGTGTATATATATTCATGTATATACATGAATAAATTCATATACTAATTCATATAATACATAGAACAGTCATGCCGTAATGCCAAAAAGGTTATGCCCCTAGCAGGCATAATCTTCCAAAACTTTACTCATTGTAAGTGTTAGTGCACATTAATGTAGGAATATGAACCAGCTCTGAGAGATTACTAATCCCAATCCACAAAATCGCTTTCATGTCATGCGAGGTCAGAAATGTAACTAACACGTACAAACTGCACCCAGGTTTGCAAATAGCGTTTTAGAAATTGCAAATATGCGGCAAATAAAACCAAACTCCGTAAAACTTGTATATTAATAATATAATGTCTACATGAAACGATGTAGGCACCTTCTAACCCATCATATAGCAAACAAAACACTAACAATTATTCATGTTTGGTATTTGTTTTCCTTTTTGTGCATGTGATAAAATGTGTTCATTAAATACATATTGACGTCTGGGCGACAGATTGCTGTTTGACTCGGATGGTCTAAAATGCATCTTCCTTTTTTTTTTGTTGCTATGACAACAGCATTGTGCAATGTTAACAATGTTGAGGGCCGACGGCGGTCTGCCCGAATAATTGCGAACGTCGCAATAAGAACCAAGTGAAAAGTGAAGAACGCCCATGTGTAACGGAGCATGCAGACGCATGCTAATGTCTATATTCTCTCTTTCTCTTGTCTCCATAGGAACAGGATGAGGCGTGTCCCCATGTCGTAGCCCAGACTGGGCATGTGCCTGCACTCGGGCACTCCCTCGTTTCCTCTCCCCATCTCTCTTCTTCACTCTCTTCGGACCTTTTATCCTTTATTAATGACTGAAAAGCCAAATAAAAAGGTGCTTTTGATTTTAACCCTGTTTTCCTGACTGCGAAGGAAGGACTCGTGCAGGAGGAGCAATAGAGGAGACAATGTCATGAGGATGAATCCCTAAATGCAGCCTGGAACATGATTGGAGCTCCCCCCAGTGGGCCGACAGAAAACTGCACTCTCCGCTTTGTTTTTCAATTTCATTCCCCATCAAGTATATTCTATTATTTTTTTAAATTTATTATTTTTTTAAATCCCCCCTTTCATTCACAATTTCGAGAACCACAAAGTCACGCAAGGCGAGCAGGAATTACTGACGCTGTGCCGCGAGTTTCCGGGTCGCCCACTTCCCAGGCACGCAGCAGTGTGTGACTTCCACCACCTCTTTCTGAACTCATTCCACACTTTGTGGAAACACACACACACACACACACACACTGCGTCTTCTCTGAACCGGCCCTCCTCCCCACAGCCGCCCTCGCTCTGGACTGACGGAGTGAGTGGGCGCCCCGCGTGAGAGTCTTTCCTCCGTACTAACACTAGCTACTGTCTGAAAACCGAACTAAACTAACGACTTGCTTTCCCCGTGCGCACGTATTTGCAGTGTTTTTATTTTTCAATTGCCAGTTTTTTTTAATCAGTATTTTTTTTTGTTTGTTTTTTTGAAAATAGCCTGATAGGGCTTTTAATTGTTTTTAATTCCGTAAAGAGGAAATGAGCGATCATGCCGTGTACAGGCCACAATTCATTTCACCGGATTTCATGTCCATGGCTGAACACAAACTGACTGTTTTTGTTTTTTTTTTTTTATGACCCTCTGCTGCAAAAGGGAGGACATTTGACCTAGAGTAACCTTGGACGCTGAGCTCTGTTCTTTGGGCGACTGTTTTCCTCCAGTCCTCTTAGACGACACGAGTAGCGCCGCTCCTGGCTTCTATTCACACTCTGTGATGGAACCTTTTTTTTTGTACTCACTTTTCTGAGCAGGACGTCAGCACACACATGAGGAGAGACATCTGTGCCTTCCAACAGGTTAAAGTTCACATTCCCTCAATAAACCTTTAACGGACCGGTGGTGTAACGGTTTGGTGATGCCTTACGGAAATACTATAATGGTGTGTTTGTCGACGTCGTTCGAGTTATTACTGTTATTTTAATGAATTTGGAGCTTCCAGCACTATTTTCTCCAACTGTGTGGTCGAGAGAGAGAGAGAGAGAGAAGACACTCGGAGAGAGGGATAAGGTTTAACAATTAAAAGAAAAGGGGAGAAAAAAAAACAGGATTGTGATTTATAAAGATGTGCCAACCCCCATCTTGCTAAAGCAATCTAGACCTGATAGCCTTGTAGACCACCACTGTTTTATGAGCACAGCCTACAACTAGGCCCCACCCCCTTCCCCATTCAATCCCCGGCTTCAATTTTTGCTCGTTTCATGTCCTTGCAGGCAGTTTTCAATTACCTCAGACTCCCTGATCAAGCAAAGCAAGCAGGCAAACACAGGTTCATTTGACGTCCGTAAGCGATCATTGTACCGCGCTCCGATGTGCGCGTTGTGACCGAACGCCGTTCCGCTAATACCGGCTATGAAACGACTGCGTGTGTATGTGTGAGAGAGAAAGTGTGTTGATTTTGATGAGACCCACAATGTGTTTGTTTGTCTTTAACACTTTCACCCCGTCTTGTTGCACTGCTTCTGCGGGTTTTTACGTTTTCTAAGTTGTAACACTGGGTATTTAATTGAAAGCGTTTCTTGACACGGATGCTCCTTTTTCATGGCTCACCCTGTGTTTCATGTCTTCTAGTCTTACCAGCCTTCCAACTGCCTCTCACTTTAGCCAGTCAGACGATATATGAATACTCAGTAACACTTTTTTTTTTTTCTTTTCTTCCGTGAGAATATCTTTGTATGATGTACTAAACTGAGTGTTTTTATTTCTTTTCTTTTTTTTTTTTCCCTTCAATAAATATAGTAACGTGTTAAATAGATTTGTCCCTTTGGCCTCTTTCTGACCTCCCTCAAGGTTGGCATTACAGTGTACGTGGAGTTTCGGTTCATTTCACTGCCAAAAACACTATATGGGCAAAAGTATTGGGACACCTTCCTGTTATATGTGGTTGCACTCCAAACTTCAATTTAACCTTGTTTGTATAGAGTTTTAATACTGGACATTGTCTCAATTAATAAACAATGAATAAATGTGTTCCTTATAGTTGTAAGTTTGTCCCTAATGAACAAATGGACCGGAGATGCACAAGGTAGTAACCTTATTTTTTATTTATATAGCGCTTTTAACAATACAGATTGTGTTAAAGCAGCTTTACAATAATAATAATAATAATAATAATAATAATAATAATAATAATAATAAATGACACACAGAAACAAACTTAACAAAATTCTAGACAATTCAATTAAATCAACACACTAATAAAGTGTATTGATGATGATGGTGTATCAGTGCTGATCATCATCTGGATAAGGACTGGATCAGGGATCTGCAGTGATCATGTGATCAGGATACAGACTGGATCTGAGTGATGATGATGACGACCTCGGAATAAACAGAAAACACACTAATATAAGATGAGATTTATTATGGGATGTAAGGTTTTTATGGGAAATGTTCAGGTTCCGGTTCAACTAATTAATGCAGCCTAACAATCCAAACAATTTAACGGATTTGAATATTATAAATGTTTAAATGTGTTCTGTGTAAACCAGGTTAAAGAGATGCGTCTTTAATCTAGATTTAATCTGACCGTGTGTCTGCGTCCTGAGTTTTGAGAACGCAGCGGACGTGAGGGACTATAATGTAATAAGAGCAGAATTTTAAAATCGATACGATGTTTAATAGAGAGACCGTGCAGTGTTGACAGAACCGGATTTATATGGTCATACTTTCCTGTTGTAGTCAGAACTCTCGCTGCTGCATTTTGGACCAGCTGAAGTTTGTTTATTAGTCGTGTTGAACAAACACCCAATAAAGCATTATAATAAAAACGGAACTGCTGGTGATCCCATGTGATTCATCTCCTGCTCAGGATCTCAGCATAACTCTCCATAACTCCCTACTTTCTCCCTCCACCACTGCTCGTAATCTCGGGGTAACTATAGACAATCAATGATCTTTCTCTTCCCATATTTCTAACGTTACTCGCTCTTGTCGTTACCTTCTCTACAACATCAGAAGGATTCGACCGTTTTTATCCACACAGGCTGCTCAGGTCCTGGATCAGTCTCTCGTCATCTCGAGACTGGACTACTGTAACTCTCTGCTGGCAGGTTCTACCTCAGAACGCTATTCGTCCACTGCAAATGATTCAAAATGCAGCTGCGCGACTCGTGTTCAACCTGCCTAAATTCTCTCGCACCACCGACACTGCTGCGCTCGCTCCACTGGCTTCCTGTAGCTGCACGCATCAGATTCAAAACACTGACGCTCGCCTACAAAGCCAAAAATGGATCTGCACCATCTTACCTCCGCAACCTCATCACCTCCCGTACTGCACCTCGCTGCCTGAGAGCGTCCAGCACTGCTCGCCTGGTTCCACCGTCTCTCAGGGTAAAAGGTAAGATCAGCGCAAGGCTCTTCTCTGTTCTGGCACCGATGTGGTGGAACGAACTTCCACTGGAGGTTCGAACAACGGAGACACTGTCTACATTCAAACGCCGACTGAAGACCTACCTCTTCCAACAACACCCATCCTAACATTCCTTTTATTCTCTTTTACCTCACTGTCCAGAAATACATTATAAAAAAAAAAAAAAAAAAAGGCAACTGTCTATTCTTGTGTACTTGAGTTTGTATTAACCTTTCTTGAATAAATCTTATCCTTAGAGCGAGACCTAAAGCACTTCCTGTACGTCGCCCTGGATAAGGGCGTCTGCTAAATACCGCAAATGTAAATGTAAATGTAATAATCTATCCAGGCGGTCATGAATGAACATTTCTGCATGTGACTTTGAGAGCATAGGCCGTAATCTCCATATGTTTTTAAGATTAAATTACTTGTCATCCAGTTTTTTTTTTATATCAATAATACATTCCATCAGTTTTTCAAATTTGTACGTTTCACCGGGTCACGAAGAAATATAGAGCTGAATAAACAAGTTAACACCATGTTTCCTGATGACATCTACTAAGGGTAGCATGTAAAGCGTGAAGAGTAATGGCCCTAGTACTGAGCCTTGAGGTACCCCATGCTGTACATGTGATCTATATGATACCTCTTCATTCACTGCCACGAATTGATGCCGGTCAGATAAGTACGATTTAAACGATGTCAATGCACTACCAAATAATACCAACATAATTTTTCGAGTCTATTCTAAAGAATGTTGGGGTCAATAGTATCGAACGCAGCACTAAGATCCAGTAGCACTCCAAAATGTGGTATGACGTCATCCCAGAAGAAAGGAAGTCATTATAACAGCAAACGGATTAAATGCGGAATAGGATGTTTAAAAGAAAAAGCACTTGTGAAGATTATGGTAAGGGTTCCACAAACTTTTGTCCGTATAGTCACTATACGGACAAAAGTTTGTGGGCAATTATATTTTCCGAAGGGCCGCATGAGAAACCTGAGGTGTGTTGGTGAGCCGAACCAACAATAACGTTGAACATAACTTATGTCCAATATTATTTTTTCCACTTGTAAAGAGCGGTAAATGATATCATGGTAAGAATAAGGATATTCTATTTAAGGAAAGGAAACAAAAGAAATCACTGTATCTTTTCTTCCTTTTTCTCACTGAGCATACTCCAACAATGTCAGCGCCTCTGTGCGGTTATACTTTCTTCTGGTGCGGGAAAGAAGCCAAAGCAGTTCAGCGGGCCGGATTAAAAGGGCCAAGGGGCCGGATGTGGCCCCCGAGTTGTAGTTTGCCCACCCCTGGTATAGTGTATCTTCCAGTATGTGGACTGGATATGGGAAAGTGCCTTCAAGTGGGAACGGTTTTTTTGGGGTGTTTTTTTTTTCACCACTAGGGGGCAGCATCGGCTCCTTTACATAGGACGATTTGAAACGTTTTCATGAGCAACCGAATGTGATCTATTACATGTTTACTGGAGTTAATTCCCTGTGCATAGTTTGAAAAAAATAGTGCACTGCAGTAAGTAAATATTGTGGAGGCATTTTTGACAAAAGCAGAGTTTCATGCCATTGCTCCTAAAGCACAGACATGTGACAAAATTAAGCAATCGTAACAGGTGACTTGGCTCGTTTCAGCTCTTGTGATTTGGTTTGGGGATTAGAACTTTGTCAAAACCACAATGACAAAGGGTTATATTGTTGTAGCATATTTTATTTTCACTTTGATTCAGTTAGGAAACAGGATTACATATTTTATTATTGCATATTTTATATGGTGCTCTTTGTTTAATATGCCAAACTTCTGATCAGAAGGTCATGAGTTCACGTCCCACTGCTGGGCCATTAAACCTTCAACTGCTCAGGTGTATAAAATGCGGTAAGTTGCTCTGTATAAGGGCATCTGCCAAATGCAATAAAAAAAAATAGATATCAATATAAATGAACATTTTAAATTGAAACAAACTCGTGTAAACGTGTATCTTTTCCAAAGTGAAAAACAAACAATCGCATTATTAGTGATCGAAGCATGTTCATGTGCTTAAAATCCAGATAACCTGGCAACCACGTTATCACAACAAAGACGTCCCACAAGATGGGATTAGAAACGAGATCTCCATGTGCAAAAGCCATCAATGAATTATAACCAGCACCAAAACAGTCCTTAGAAGACGCATCAAAGAAGCCTCAGATTTGGGAATTGGATGCAATTTAAATGCATCTTAATTACTTTATTTGATATTCCTTTATTTCATTTGTCTCGAACAGGCACTGGAACTGCAGGTGTGCATAAAGACAACAGTTTAAAATGCGTGCCCGGACCTTGAACCGGCCGAAGACAAAACAAAGAAGTGCTCACATAAATAAATAATAACCGGTTATATACATAACGTTTCCTGCCGTCCACTGGTAACCGGAGTCGATGCAATTTTGTCTAAATCTGTATATAGCACTCTTTAGCGTGGTTTCACAGGAATCTGGATGTAGATTTGGATCCCTAATAAACAGACCCGTAGCGACGGTGGAAAGGAAAGAGGCAACGTGACGACTCGGAAAAGGACGGTGTGGTCCAAAATAATTACAGCATACAGATGTGATGGAGGATAGAGCGAAGGCCAGACTGCGAAGAAAGGCAGTTGTTTAGAGGAAGGCCATTATTTAGGTGTATAATATGAGGCAAAAAAAGCAAGATTTAGCTCAATTAGCTTAATGCAAAAGGTGTATATGACTAACGTGGCAGTCTTAGACCAAAGTCATGGTAACAAAAAAAGAAAACACTATATAACTAAAGGCTTGTGAACACCATACGATTCGTCTGTGCTTTTTGAACATCCTGTTCCATACTTATAATACTTATTATTGCTGTTATGATCATCTCCTGTGATTTAGGAGTGTGCTTGTGTATATATATATATATATAAGATTGTGTATGAGTGTGCTTATATATATATATATATATATGTATGTATATAATAAATATATATATCTAGTATATATATATATATATATATATATATATATATATATATATATATATATATATATATATATATATATATATATATATATATATATATATATATATATATATATAAAAGATTATTAATAAAGCGTTCCGATTCATCCCATACAGTGTTTAAACAGAGGAAGTTCGATCTTTCACCTGAACTAGAGCTGGGAAATTCATGTCATTATCGATTAATTCGAGTTTATGGTTACGATTATGGAGTACGATTTTACAATTTCACCTTGGTTTGACACAGCGAGCTTCTGTAGTTCTCCGTCTCCCGCCCCGTACTTACGGAATACGAATTACAACATGACGGGTGCTCTGACGAATCCGAAGAGCTCGTTTCCAAGGACACGGTTCAGGTTTGCAACATTGAACAAGCCAAAGCCTCGCTGTAAAAGTGTATCGAAAGTTTGTGGCATCTAAAGGATTCAGCACGACTAATTTATTCCAGCACCTCAAATAAAACCAGTTGTTTAATGGGGAGGTGTGTGTGTGTGTGTGTTGTGGTGCTGCGGGATAAACATGACATCGGCGAAATCCCAATACACCGCCTACAAACGGGTACAAATAGCGGACAAAATATTCAAAATCGAGAATGGGATTTTATCTAAAAAAAACCAAAATCAATTTATATGACATATCGCCCAGCTTTACCCTGAACACCTTTAAAAATAGCTTCATGGAGCTGGCTTTGTGCATCATCATCATCATCATCATCATACTGGTACATGTTTGGCTCTACTAGTTCAAGTGAAGGAGAAATTGAATGCTACTGCAGCCCAAGACAATTCTGTGCCACCAAAACTGTGCCACCTATTTAGGGAAGAAGCACGTGCGATTAAAGTCAGGTGTCCTGATACTTTTAGCTATATAGTGGACCTACTGCTCTGTCATGACTCTTCTTCTGTGCGTTAAAATAAATCAGACGTCATTACATACAGAAATTCTTCCTTTCTGGAGATGTAACACAGCATCGCTTGTGCAGATTGCCTTGGTTGAGGCAGTTTGGTTGATTCCAGGGTTTGAATATCTCTCTATCTCTCTCTCTCTCTCTCTCTCTCTCTCTCTCTATCTATCTATATATATATATATATATATATAATATATATATCGGGCTAGGGAGGGAGGGGGGGTGTGGCTCAGTGGTTTTAAGGCACTGGCACTGATCAGAAGGTCAGGGGGTTTGAGCTCCGGTATGGCCAAAACTGCCACCCTTGGGTCCTTGAGCAAGGCCCTTAACCATCTGTGCTCCAGGGGTGCCATGTATCATGGCTGATCCCTGCACTCTGACCCCAACTTCCAAAACAAGCTGGGATATGCGAAGAAACAATTTCACTGTGCACTGTGCTGTAATGTATATGTGACAAATAAAGGTTATTCTATATATATATATATATATATATATATATATATATATATATATATATATATATAATAAAGAGAGAGAGAGAGAGAGAGACCAGTTCTACCTCTTCAATGAAGCAGCAGTGATGACGCCAGCCTTATGTTCTAAATGTATAGTTGAAGCCAAAGCCACAGACTTGCTTTAGTACTGTATAGCAATGGTCCCCAACCCCGAGGCTGCGGACCGCTACAGTCCGCACTGATAGAGCTTGCATTATTTTCATTTTATTTGGGAAAATACCCGGATTTTCTCCACCACATCTGTCTATGACTCACTCTTGCCTCGGACACATGACTTGGGGTTGGGGACCCTTTCTGTATATAATCAAAGAGGACGCCATCAACACTATCCTGAGCAGCAGCAGCATCATTGCCCATGTTAGGAAATGTACCATCTTAGAACAAAAGGCTCTACAGAGGATAATGAGGATGACTGAGAAGACAATCAGGGCTCTTATTCCCACCATCATGGATATTTACGCTACACTGTTTACGTGTAAATCCACCCGCATTGTGGCTGATTGCGCACACCCTTGACCCTTGATGACCAGACAGTTTCTTCCCACAGGCGATCAGACATGAAGGGACTTGATTTACATGACGATAAAAATTCTGTTATGCACAAATATTGTGTTTCCGCTGCTAGAACTGTGTTTACATGTACAATATATACTGTATATCTGTTGAAGAACCTTTTCTTCAGGGCAATGTTTCATTTGGGCCCAAGCACTGCAGTGCGCAGGACCCTCTCGTTTTCCATCGGAATATTTATTTATCCCCCCCCCCAACACTTTGGGCACTTTTGGGGGGCTTTAACATGCTGAAAAACTCATTTTTATTTGGCAGTCCAGTTGGAACCTGTGGCCATTAGGACGTCAGTGAGTCTCAGCCCTGGGCGTGGCACAAGGAGGATACAGCGCCCCCTGGAATCACCTGAAAAGTTTAGCTGTATAGCTCATACACACTTACACACACACACATACATATATTCATTCATTCATTCATCTTCTACCGCTTTATCCGATCTTCCATCGGGTCACGGGGAGCCTGTGCCTATCTCAGGTGTCTATGGGCATTAAGGCAGGATACACCCTGGATGGAATGCCAACCCATCGCAGGACACACACACACACACACACCCACACCCACACACATTCATACACTAGGGACAATTTTCCAAGGTGCCAATCAACCTACCGTGCATGTTTTTGGACCGGGGGGAAACCGGAGAACCCGGAGAAAAAAACCCCTGAGGCACGGGGAGAACATGCAAACTCCACACACACATGACCGAGACGGGAATCGAACCCGGAACCCTGGCGGTGTGGTGCGGGTGGCAACGTGCTAACCACTAAGCCCCACCGTGCCCTACATATACATATATATATACATGCCTTACATGTGCCCATAGACGCCTGATATAGCACATATATTAGATTAGCTGCCTCCCGTGACCCGATAAGATCTATATATATAGAGATGATAATATATATCATATCTATATATAGCTATCCTATATATATTCTTATATATATATATATTATATATAAATATAGCCAATTGGTTTTCTAAGGTGTGAGGCGAACGTGCTAACCACTACGCCACCGTGCCCCCCTAATACATACATAAGATAGATATATATTATATATATATATATATATATATATATATCTATATATATATATATATATATATATATATATAGATATATATATATATATATAGATATATATATACCCTATATAGATATATATATATATATATATATATATATATATTATATATATATATATATATATGTATGTATGTATGTATGTATGTATGTATGAAATTCAGTAGACATGTAGATCTCATTAAAGTGAACAACCTTTACACTGCATGTCATGGGTTCTGATCCACAGGAAGTGAGTTATTAAGACTTAAATAGTTCAGCCGTGGTGATGCCTTAACGTTATGGTGAATAAAATGAAACAGGAAGTTCAGTGTACATTAAGCGAGCTACATGAAACCATAGGATTATGTTAAGACTCACCTGAGCACAATGACATTGAGTGTCGGTTATAGCGCCACCAACTGGTAGGAGAAATCGGTCACTTTTTGAAATGTTCCTTTCTTTTATCCGAGTTGATTCTTTCAGCATAATGAGAACACGTGGGATATTTAATATTGATGTTCATTTAAATATGAACATGAAAGAAAAAATCTATGTTATTATCTCTTATAAGTAAAATGGCCTGAGGTAACGGTGTGATGCACAATGACAGTGTAAGTGGTTTTGAGGAAGTCCAGTATGTGTCTGTCCCGGGCGTGGTACAAGCCCTTCACAGCGCCCCCTGGAACTTTGTCATATTCATTCATTCATTCATCTTCTACTCCAACTCTTTCCTATCTTCTACCGGTTCCCTAGCTTTATCCGATCTTCCCTCGGGTCACGGGGAGTCTGTGCCTATCTCAGGCGTCTATGGGCATTAAGGCAGGATACACCCTGGATGGAATGCCAACCCATCGCAGGGCACACACACACACACACACATTCATACACTAAGGACAATTTTCCAAGGTGCCAATCAACCTACCGTGCATGTTTTTGGACCGGGGGAAACCGGAGATCCCGGAGAAAAACCCGCTGAGGCACGGGGAGAACATGCACAAACTCCACACACACATGGCCGAGACGGGAATCGAACGGGGATCCTGGCGGTGTGAGGCGAACGTGCTAACCACTAAGCCACCGTGCCCCCCTTTGTCATATTCTTGCTGCGTAATTCATATTTACTTGCCCCTAACCTCATGAAACTTGGTAGAAATTTAGATCCCCCTGAGCTTTACGACTTTCCTCATATATGTCATTAGACGCGCTCGACAGGAAGTCAGTCATTTTGATTTGTTTGCTATCGTCCTCTTAGGCCATTTACATCAAACAGGGTTCTATATGACCTGAAGACATTGAGGATGTCCAGCCTGAAGGAATTTTCTCATACGGTTCAGCCGCAAGGAGCTCTTAAACTTATGGCGAAATGAAAGGAAACAGGAAGTGGCTAATAACTTCTTTGTATGTTGAGTGAGGTTCATCAAACTGCAGCTTTACCTTATGAGAAGAAAGCTAAATATATTTTCACGTGACTCTTTGATCATGCGCCACCAACTATTGTGTCTAATTTTCATTGACTTGAAAAATTATAATTGAAGACATTTTTTGATCTATTTTTTACGTGTGCTGCCCAGGGGAGCGTTCAAATCAAGGGCATGATAAAAGAAATTCTTTGATTCTATATCTTGAAAAGTCCTACTGCTTAAAAAGTAATTTTACCAAAGTAGAACAATGAGTCATAAGGAAGTCTGCTTATTTTCAGTATTATTTTTTCACCATTGTGTACGATACCGTCTACCAACCACGATATGGTTTACAGCGTTTCTCGATTCAGAATTCTCAAAATGACTTGTTCACCTCCACGTCATTGAATCACAGTGCAAACCATTCATTCATTCATCTTCTACTTCTACCGCTACTTTTTAAACCGCTTTATCTTCGATCTTCCCTCGGGTCACGGGGAGTCTGTGTCTATCTCAGTCGTCTATGGGCATTAAGGCAGGATACACCCTGGATGGAATGCCAACCCATCGCAGGACACACACACACACACACACACACACACATTCATACACTAGGGACAATTTTCCAAGGTGTCATTCAACCTACCGTGCATGTTTTTGGACCGGGAGGAAACCGGAGAACCCGGAGAAAAACCCCACACACACATGGCCGAGACGGGAATCGAACCCGGACCCTGGCGGTGTGAGGCGAACGTGCTAACCACTAAACCACCGTGCCCCTAACAGTGCAAACCATTACAGATAATTAATTGTTAATAATTAATTATCTGCAAAACTTATTTATATATAATAATAATAATAATATAATAATAATAATAATAATATAATAATAATAATAATAGAGGCACGGTGGTGGTTTAGTGGTTAGCATGTTCGCCTCACACCGCCAGGGTCCGGGTTCGATTCCCGTCTCGGTCCATGTGTGTGTGGAGTTTGTGCATGTTCTCCCCGTGCCTCAGGGGGTTTTTCTCCGGGTTCTCCGGTTTCCTCCCCCGGTCCAAAAAAACATGCACGGTAGGTTGATTGGCACCTTGTCCCTAATGTATGAATGTGTGTGTGTGTGTGTGTGTGTCCTGCGATGGGTTTTGGCATTCCATACCAGGGTGTGTATCCTGCCTTAATGCCCATAGACGCCTGAGATAGACACAGACTCCCCGTGACCCGAGGGAATATGAATGAATGAATAAATAATAATTATAATAATAACTTATACATTTTATTTAAGGCGCCTTTCAGATCACTCAAGATATATATATATATATATATATATATATATATATATATATATGGGTCAAGAAATAAACTGTATTCATATAGGATATGCTATTGTGAATAAGTAAGTTTTCAGTTTAGTAAGTCTACTTAAATTTGATATTATATTATATTATAGTTTATTATACGACCATCTGAATTCTGAATTAACTGGAGTTTATGAAGGAGCTTGTGTGGTAAAGCAAATAAAAGAATAATTTTAGAATAAGAAAAACAAATATTTGTCATATTGATGAAAATATATAAGGCTAGTTTCATCTTCTTAATTTTACTATCCTTGCGTTCCCGCCTCGGCTTGCTTCTTTAAGTTTCAGCTGTTTTGTTTAATAAATGACATGATCTAAAATCACATGCTAAAAAAAAAAAACACCTTCTACTCGTTCCCTCCTGAACGAGGAGGATCCTGAACGAGGAGGATCCTGAACGAGGAGGATCCTGAACGAGGAGGATCCTGAACGAGGAGGATCCTGAACGAGGAGGATCCTGAACGAGGAGGATCCTGAACGAGGAGGATCCTGAACGAGGAGGATCCTGAACGAGGAGGATCCTGAACGAGGAGGATCCTGAACGAGGAGGATCCTGAACGAGGAGGATCCTGAACGAGGAGGATCCTGAACGAGGAGGATCCTGAACGAGGAGGATCCTGAACGAGAAGGATCCTGAACGAGGCGGATCCTGAACGAGGAGGATCCTGAACGAGAAGGATCCTGAACGAGGCGGATCCTGAACGAGGAGGATCCTGAACGAGGAGGATCCTGAACGAGGCGGATCCTGAACGAGGAGGATCCTGAACGAGGAGGATCCTGAACGAGGCGGATCCTGAACGAGGAGGACGGATCTGAACGAGGCGGATCCTGAACGAGGAGGACTCTCCCTCCCAAATGGCTCAGTGTGTTCAGTGCATGTCTGTGATTGCTGGAGTGGTGCTAATCAGGCTTCAAGTCCCGGTTAGAATGAGGATTAACAGGTACTGCAAGTCTTGCTGTGATTTTTTTTTTTTATTAAAAATGTTGCTAAAAAGTTTAAATAGTGTTTAACAAAAGTAAATTAAAAACAATAAACAAAAATGAAAGTATAAAGAACGAATAAAGAAAAGGAAAGATAATAAGTAAAAAATAAAAAAGTAAGTAAATAATATATATAATATAAATATATAGAAAAGAAAAAAAAATAATATATATATAATAAAAAAAACAAAAACAAATATATATATATATATATATATAAAGTGCAGTGCAGCATACATACATACATACATATATATATATATATATATATATATATATATATATATATATATATATATTATACACACACTCACACACACACACACATATATATATATATATACATACACACACACACATACATTGATGTCATATGGATTGAGCGCGTCATCGCTGCTCGCAGCTATATTTTCACCTTGTATTGGACTGTATATAGTTGAAATGACAATAAAAGTCTACTCGACTTTACTGTAGACTTGAACAATAATCTATACTTGTCCCAGGACTTCTTCCACTTCGACTGAACTCAGAAAACAGTTTTTGGTTGAACACTAAATGATTTCTAACCTTTTGGAAACCTAAGAGAAATGAGGTTCCTATTCGAGTCTGGTTCCTTTCAAGGTTTCTCCATCATGTCGTCTTTTCAGTTCCTTCTTCTCCTTCCATCATGCTGTAAATGACCCGACGTCACATCTCAGCAGGGATCTGAAAACAGCCCCTCAGCAATGCTGCTTGTTAGCAGTCGTAGAAGAAATGTAAGAAAATCACCAAATGCACATTGTAGTGTCAGACAGTAATTACACCTTACGGTTAGTGTTTTCATAACTACGGATATGATCATCCTTTAGTGTCTGAAGGAAAAAAAAACCTTCATGTTGTAGATTCAAACCCAAGCCTTTCCTTCCCACATGTAACACTGAGAGCCCTCACCATTCATCTCGCAACCCTGCACAGATGGCACGATGAAATAAAGAGCAAATACATCACCCACACTCCTTACCACAGACGTCAGACAACCTCACTTTCTCAACTGTGTATGTGTGTGTGTGTGTGTGCATGATAAATACTGGACCCAGACAATGAATAATGCCAATTCTCTCTCTCTCTCCACACACACACACACACACACGCGCACACACACTCCTCCGCAACTTGAGAAGAGAGAAACCCAGTTGCTAGGAGACCTGATCTGCAGTGCAAGTCGGAGCCTGAGAGATGTGCAGCTGTAAACAGGAGAACCTCACATACAGTAGTGGAGTGCAGCCTGGCCACGGCCTTCTTCCCTTCTCAAATCGAGCCGAAAGCAATCACCTGTTGAAAGAAGTCTTTTTTTGCATTTTACCCTGAACACAGAATTGTCCACGCAAACCCGATTTATAATCAAACCACAGCAAACAAGGTCACTTATTATGTTTTATATTTTAATTGAGATCGATCTCCAGCAGTAGTTAATATATAATCATGATCTTTTATAAAAGACACAAAGCTCGAAATGTTTTTTTTTTTTTTCCTCAATAGTAAAAAAAAAAAAAAAAAAAAAAAAGGCAAATATTGCACACCCAATCAGGGCTCCAGACAGAAAGCACAGTATGATATAGGAAGTCATAAATAACAAACGGTACATGTTTTATTTACAGTCAAAAACACACAAAGATCAACCTAAAACAGTGATACCTTTCAGTAATAGACATGTAAGTGCTTAAATATATTAATATCTGTCAAAAAAAAAAAAAAAAAAAAAAAGAGTTCAGAGACAAAAGCTGGCCTGAAGCTACTTTTAACTCCTTAAACCCTGATCTTCATCGGTGCACACGAATACGGACACATGCAGCACTACAGCATTTTTAGGATCTCACAACACGTTTTGGTCATCCGGCGTCACGCGAATCCTACGGGAGCTTTACGGTAATCACTGGGTATTCCGGTGAGTTCGTGGACAGAAGGCATGCTGGAAATGCACAATAATGACAGCGATACATTTCATACTGTATGGAATATTTTGGATTATAGTCGGACAGGAGTTTTTAAACCGGTGGCTAGATCCAACCCATACCAGATGTACTGTATATATGGAGAACTCGAAATACTGTGACCAGAGCGCTGCATTAATAATATATATATATATATATATATATATATATATATATATTATATATATATATATAAATGTGTATAGTGCAATGTTGTTTTGTGATATGCTTGTGTGCTGCTTTTGAGAAGTACGAATAATATAATTGACCTGAATAATATGAATAATGTCACATTCACTTATTATTTCTATTTGGCTAAACCCCTTTTGCTATTCATATTGATCGATGACTTTTTTTGCATCTGTAGTGTTTACACATTTCTTAAGCCGTTGATCAATTGCTTGTGCAAAAAGATGACCCCCAACCCCTCCCCCCCCCCCCTCACCCCCCCATGTCACTACAGCCTGCTGTTGTCGAACTCGTTATAATTAGACAGGGTTCTTTGGTTGATATGGACACTCCGAAATAGCGTCGCTCTTAAATGGCTGGAATTATTTCTCACATGGCGTTTTTTTTTAACGCTTGTTTAGATACAGGCAGTGTTCCAGTGGCGTACCTGCGTGTCAAGTGGGAAAGCTCTGATAAACCTCGTCCTCGTTGCCCGTGGCGGTGATTCCTAAAAATATCAAATCACGCAACAAAAGCAGGACGAGCGCAGACGACTAACAGCTAATGGTGAATACTGATTTCTTTCGATCTGAATACAACACCGCGTATCCTGTTACATATACTGGTTCACTTGTGTACGTATGGGCAAAGGAGAACTGCTCAGAATGGATCAGATGTTAGTGTGAGACAGGGCAGTCTTATAGAAAAATAAAAATAAAACAATAAAAAAAAAAGCTCTGTCTAATAATATGACTGGTTTCACCCCTCATATGGGCCTCTTTCATTGGCTGGCTCTATCAGAGACCCGTCGTCATTGGCCCAAAGCTGGCAGTGGCCAAACTCAGCTGGATTTGGGATAATCACCTTAACACACTCTTATATAGACTCTTTCATTTCTGTGACCCCCCCCCCAACCCAACAGCCCTGCCAAGTTTGGTGGGTAACCCAGATGCACACAGTCGCATTGGCTTATCTTGGGCTAGAAAGGGCAGGACATGCAAATAACTAGTTTGGGTTTATATATATATATATATATATATATATATATATATATATATATATATATATATATAATATATATTATATATAACCACACACACACACACACACACATGTCGCATGTTCCTTTATTTAGCTGGGGTGTGTTCACACACGCACATAAACCCTTCCTGAAACTCCCTCCCCTCTCTACCTTATTAAGGACCCTTGACTCTACACTTGCCACCCTGGAACTAGGAGTGTTGTGTGTGTGTGTGTGTGTGTGTGTGTGTGTGTGTGTGTGTGTGTGAGAGAGAGAGAAAATGTTAAATATAGATACAAAAGAGAAGGCGACATGAAAACCAGCGTCACTTGTTTACCCACACAGCCAGCATCTGAACTGGCTTCATCCTACTCCATCACAGCTCACTCTGACTTCAGTCCCAGCCATTGTCCTTTATCATGTGGGCCAGTTCGATGATAAACTTACCCTCCTTGTACTTCTGGCTGCTCTCAAACGCGTGCTCCTACAGAGAGGTGGACGGAGAGAACGAAAGAGCAAAGAGTAAAGACTGGGATTTCAAAAAGGACGTCTTCATTCTCATGGATATACAAATCCTGGCTAGACCTTAGATGACACAACCTCGGGAACACCAAATGATCGACTGTCCTTTTGCTCTCACATTGCGAATGGGACACACTCATGTCAAACTCTTCTTACGAACATCAGAAAGATTCCATTTCAACCCACCCATGGCTGCTCAGGTGAACGTTCAGTTCGTCGTCACTTCACTCCTGCGACTCGCTTCGGGAAGGTGTGCTGCTGAGGGACCTCCATCAATAATCTCTCCGGCAAAATGGAGCACGTCTACCTACCTTACAGCTCGTCTCAGATCCTCCATCAACTTCCCCTTGATGTCTGAAAGTCACTAGCAGCCTTCAATAGAACCCCTTTAGACGCCTAAACCTAAACTATAATAAAAAAAAGCTTTTTTCTAACTATATTATATATACACACACAAAAGGAGGGGAGGGTTAGGGATAGGGTTAGCCCAGTGGTTAAAGCATTGGGCTCTGGCCCAAAACGTTGCAGGTTCGAAGTGCCACTAGTTTGACACAATCTCTATTGTTAAAAGCGCTATATAAATAAAGGTGACTTGACTTGACTATTTGGCCTTTAACCCCCAATTGCTCAGTCTGGCCCAGACATTAGGGTTGCACAAGCCAGTGCATTCTTGGTGCCTGTCCCAAGCCGGGATAGATGAGATTGGATGGTTGGTTGGGTTTTTAACGCCGTGTTAGCTTCGGGGCCACATACACGGCATACGCAAGATCTTCATCTGATCCATGGCGTTAGACAAAGTGTTTCACATTTGCTCGAGACAGGAGCCTTAAAATATTTCCGGCTGAGACATTGCAGAAAAGGGTTGCTTTATGAAGGGCATCCAGTGTAACAACATGCACCAAATCTAATATGTGGACCATCCGTTGTGGCAACCTCTAATGGTAGAAGCCGAGAAATAAATAAATAAATAAACAAACAAATAAATAAATAGGAGGGGCACGGTGGCTTAGTGGTTAGCACGTTCGCCTCACACCTCCAGGATCCGGGTTCGATTCCCGTCTCGGCCATGTGTGTGTGGAGTTTGTGCATGTTCTCCCCGTGCCTCAGGGGGTTTTTCTCCGGGTTCTCCGGTTTCCTCCCGGTCCAAAAACATGCACGGTAGGTTGATTGGCACCTTTGGAAAAATTGTCCCTAGTTGTATGAATGTGTGTGAATGTGAGTGTGTGTGCCCTGCGATGGGTTGGCATTCCATCCAGGGTGTATCCTGCCTTAATGCCCATAGACGCCTGAGATAGGTACAGACTCCCCGTGACCCAAAAAAATCGGATATAGCGGTAGAAGATGAATGAATGAATGAATGAATGAATAAATAAATAGGTTTACAGCTAAGATACACAATATGGATAAAAACCTCGTGGACACGTGGCTCACACACTCCCATACATAACCCTTCCCCAAACTTTCGCAGAGTTGAAAACACACAAGTGTAAAGAATTTCAGGTCTGATTCATGTAGTATTTCAAATTCCTTTCCAAACCGAGGCCCATTGTGAGGTGAGTAAAGGCAGGTTTTACATGTTTAAAGACGAAGGTTAAAGTAGAAGTCGTCAGCCATTATACAGGATACCTGGAGCACAGAGGAATTTGCTTGCGCCTTCTTCAAGGACCCAAGAATGGTGATACCAGGGTTCAAATCACCGAACTTCCAATCAGTATCCCAGCGCCTTAACCACTGTGTTACCCGCCTCCAAATTAGTGCATGTGGAAAGCCAGTTTAGTAACTAGAAGTAATCTGGTTAATGAGTGCTGCCTGTAGCCAATAATTCACACAGCCTGGATATAGGATGTATATAATATAATATAATATAATATATAGGATGTATAAAAAAATACAGATAACTGATAAATTTAAATAAGCACCTGCTTACAGACAAAGTCTTAGACACTGACTCCCAATTTTAACTCGACTCCGAAGGCTGAAACGCTTCCTCAAATAAAAATGCTTTGTTTTGTCCCTTTAACTACACAAGAACACTGTGTTTCTCCACGGAGGATTATTACTGACACATCACCAAAGTTTTCAACGTTTGGGACCTTTTAAAAATGACACCATTAAGAAAACACCATATAGTGTGGCTACTGTTTTTTGTAAAACAGTAATTTTTATATTATTTTTATTTATGTATTTGTATATTTACAAATATACAAATTAAACTAATTTATCTAATTAAATGCAATAAACAGGTTTATTTTGCATGGATTTTTTTTCTCATAATGACACTTTTGTTTCATTCATTCATTCATTCTTCATCTTCTACCGCTTTATCCGATCTTCCCTCGGGTCACGGGGAGTCTGTGTCTATCTCAGGTGTCTATGGGCATTAAGGCAGGATACACCCTGGATGGAATGCCAACCCATCGCAGGACACACATTCACACACACATTCACACACTAGGGACAATTTTCCAAGGTGACAATCAACCTACCGTGCATGTTTTTGATCCCGGAGAAAAACCCCTGAGACACGGGGAGAACATGCACAAACTCCACACACACATGGCCGAGACGGGAATCGAACCCGGACCCTGGCGGTGTGAGGCGAACGTGCCAACCACTAAGCCACCGTGCCCCCCACTTTTGTTTCAGATGTCTTATTTTCTCTTGCATATTTACCATCGCTATATTAACGGAAAAAATACTTCTTATCCATGGATGGAATAATCGGCAGCATACTCGAATATGAATATGTTCTTTTTCTATAGGAGTCACATGTCCAACATCGACCGACTAGTCTATTAGACTAAATGAGAAGATGACCTGCATGATCTGCATTTCCACGCGTCGCCTTGACACAACTTATAGGACAAGCCTGCACAAGAAATCCCGAACCACCAACACTTGTAAAAATACCGGCAAGCGGTGCAGCTGCCGAGCGCAAACGGACACCTTGTGAAGAGCGAAGAACGCGAGCCCCTTAGGCATTGCCTTTAAATGTAGACTTCCAATCTTTGCATGGTGTGACAGTAGGTTGTTTTCTATTTTGGGCCCCGAGATCAGCTGATGCATGCCCGTGACTACAGTACGTCCAAAATACGCTCCGGTGATTATTACGGTCTTATGGACATACCAGAATGCAAATGCAGACACGGCGCAAGTGTTGTTTTTTTTTTTTTTTGGAGCGGCATGTCGCCTGGAAACCTTTTATTGGTATAAACATGTCTGTGTATGTCATTGACACTCACATATTTCCATCCCAGTGTTGTTTTGCAATTCTCACAGTAGATGTCTGCTACTGCGTGCAGGCCGGTGAGGAGCACTCGCTCTTCTGCTGGACCACAACCTACATTCACCCTTTTGAGAGACAGACAAGAATAAAAGAAAGACGTGTGAAAAGAAATAAGCAGAAATATCCTATCGCATGAGCATTTAAATCTACGACTGACAGGTTCCCTGCTTTAAGACATCTGACCAGGTTTTGCCGTGTGTTAGAGCAGGAAAACAAGCAAACAATGTGGTGGGAATTTGTTCCCGGAGGACTGGAGGTAAGCACCCTTTGCTAAATACTTACACAGAGTTGAAAAGATATGCTCTGCCTTGGCTCCCTTGAAAAGACTACAAGAAAAGCAATAAAACAGCTTATAAACATCTCAGAGCAGATTTGTCGAACAAAACCAGCATTTTGTCTCTTCGCTGTTTAAACAGTTACAACAAGCGATGTGGCATCTGCTAGTCTGACCTCAAGCTGTCATCTCCCCTGCTCTGAACATGTGTGCTTTCGCCCGCTACCACAGTCTGACATGTATTCATTCATCCGTTCGCTGACTACATTTCATAGGGTCCAGAGATTGGCGATCACCTTGGAGATGAGCTCGTCGTGGTTGGCGAGGTGTGCGCGGCAGTGGATGCAACTGTAGGTGCGGTGACAGGTGGGAAGGTAGGCCTGGAAGGTTTTGGAGCGCGTCATGGTGAGCATAGGCGGGCTTGGTGCGCGTTGCACGAAGGGGCTCCCGGCCCAGGACGGCTCACACGGGAAACAGCGCAACACACACGTGAGGGCCGTGGTGGTGCGTGGGGTGGGACACACACCTGGGGAGAAAAATATGGTTTGACAGCTTTTTGGCGTGTCCTTCAAAACTGGACAGTCAAATCAGAAGTCTTAGCCTATAGTCTACTGATAAACGTATCAAGTGTCCGGCTTCCGGATGGCGACTAAAATGGTGACCAATAAGAACATTTTTGCTGAGATCGCCACCTGCGATCTGAATGTACACCTTATGACCTGTTCATGACTGTTCATGTCCGTGTTTTTCTGTGAGGAATAGCCTAGCATATAAAGACGTAGAGTTAGATCGGCAAAATAAGCGGACAGTTAAAACAAAACAAAAAAGATGTTGAAACATAACATTTTTAATGTTTTTTTTTTCCATGTCCGTCCTACACATGTCGATACATGTTATTAATATCACATTTCTTCACCTGGCAATCCGCCAGGACCTTCCGGGCATCCGATCTTCCAGGACCTTATGTGGTAATCTAAACATCAGTTTACAAGCTGGACTGAAGACAAATGCAAGTGTAATTCACATTTACAGCATTTGGCAGACGCCCGTATCCAGAGTGACTTACAAACTCAGCCATTGAGGGGTTAAGGGCCTTGCTCAAGGGCCCACTAGTGGCAGCTTGGTGGTAGTGGGGTTTGAACCTGTGATCTTCCGGTCCAGAGGTCAACGCCTTAACCACCACTTCCCACATTTTGTTAGTAATTACTCATTTTAGTAATAAACTAATATGTTGAAAGTAAGCTGTCATGACCAACATGACTAAGCATCTGCGGTTCTTGGAAAACTGGGACTCGACAGGAATTCATAAACGGAATCGATCAAATTAAAATCTCAAAATCAGTGAGACATTTCAAAATCTCTTGGATTCACAAGTTTTCATGGCTGAGGGATGAGAGTGAGACACTGAAAATACCCCACACAAACTAAACCCCACACCCCACACAAACTAAACCCCACACCCCACACAAACTAAACCCCACACCCACACAAACTAAACCCCACACCCCACACAAACTAAACCCCACACCCCACAAACTAAACAAACTAAACCCCACACCCCACAAACTAAACCCACACCCCACAAAACTAAACCCCACACCCCACAAACTAAACCCACACCCCTAACTAAACCCCACACCCCACACAAAACTAAACCCCACACCCCACACAAACTAAACCCCACACCCGACACACCCCACAACCCCACAAACTAAACCCCACACAAACTAAACCCAACACAAAACTAAACCCCACATCCCACACAAACTAAACCCCACACAACTAAACCCCACACTTACAAACTAAACCCCACATAAACCCAACACACAACTAAACCCAACACACAACTAAACCCCACATCCCAAACAAACGAAACCCCACGCCCCCACACAAACTAAACCCCACACCCCACACAAACTAAACCCAACACACCTCCACACAAACTAAACCCAACATCCCACACAAACTAAACCCCACACCCACACAAACTAAACCCACACCCCATAGAAACTAAACCCCACACCCCATACAAACTAAACCCCACACCCACACAAACAAACCCCACACCCCACACAAACTAAAACCCACACCACACACAAACTAAACCCCACACCCCACAAAAACTAAACCCAACATCCCACACAAACTAAACCCCACAACCCACACAAACAAACCCCACACCCCACACAAACTAAAACCCACACCACACACAAACTAAACCCCACACCCCACAAAAACTAAACCCAACATCCCACACAAACTAAACCCCACACACCCACACCCAAAACTAAACCCCACAACCCCACACAAACTAAACCCCACACCACAAACTAAAGCCCACAACCCCACACAAACTAAACCCCACACCCCTTACAAACTAAACCCCACACCCCACAAACTTTACAAACTAAACCCCACACCCCACAAACTAAACCCAACATAAACCCCACACCCTTTACAAACTAACCCCACACCAAAACTAAACCCACACACACAAACTAAACCCCACACAACAAACTAAACCCACACCCCATAGAAACTAAACCCCACACCCCATACAAATTAAACCCCACACCCCACACAAACTAAACCCACACCCACACAAACTAAACCCCACACCCCACAAAACTAAACCCCACACACACAAACTCCCACACCCACAAAACTAAAGCCCACACCCCACACAAACTAAACCCACACCCCACAACTAAACCCCACACTCCACACAAACTAAACCCCACACCCCACAAACCCCCACACCCCACACAAACTAAACCCCACACCCCCAACACAACACTAAACCCCACATAAACCCACATCCCAAACAAACTAAACCCCACACCCAAACAAACTACAAACTAAACCCCACACCCACACAAACTAAACCCCACACAAACTAAACCCCACACAAACTAAACCCACACCCCACACAAACTAAACCCCACATCCCTTACAAACTAAACCCCACACCCAAAAACTAAACCACACACCCTTACAAACTAAACCCCACACCCCACAACTAAACCCCCCACCACCCCCCACATACAAACTTACAAACTAAACCCCACACAAACTAAACCCACACCCCACACAACTAAACCCCACACCCCACATTTACAAACTAAACCCCACACCCACACCCCACACAAACTTTTACAAACTAAACCCCACACCCACACAAACTTACAAAAACTAAACCCCACACCCCACACAAACTAAACCCAAACCCCACACAACCCCACACAAACTAAACCCCACATCCCACACAAACTAAACCCCACATCCCCACATTTACAAACTAAACCCCACACCCCACACAAACTAAACCCAACATCCTTACACAAACTAAACCCCACACCCTTTACAAACAAACTAACCCCACACCCCACTACAAACTAAACCCACACACCCCACACAAACTAAACCCCACAACCCACACAAACTAAAGCCCACACCCCACAAACTAAAACTAAACCCCACACCCCACAAACTACAAACTAAACCCCACACCCCACACAAACTAAACCCACACCCACACAAACTAAACCCCACATCCCACACAAACTAAACCCCACATCCCCACACAAACTAAACCCCACACCCACACAAACTAAACCCCACACCCCACACCCCAAACTAAACCCAACATCCCACACAAACTAAACCCCACACCCCACACAAACTAAACCCAACACCCCACACAAACTAAACCCAACACCCCACACAAACTAAACCCCACAATAAACCCACAAACTAAACCCACACCCACTAAAACTAAACCCCACACCCCACACAAACTAAACCCCACACCCCACAAAAACTAAACCCAACATCCCACACAAACTAAACCCCACACCCCACAAACAAACCCCACACCCCACACAAACTAAACCCACACGACACTAAACCCCCACACAAACCCCACATCCCTACAAACTAAACCCCACACCCCACACCCACACAAACTAAAACTAAAAACCCCACATCCCTACAAACTACAAACTACAACCCCACTAAACCCAACACAAACTAACCCCCACAATCAACCCCACAAACAAACCACACAGCCCACCCTACAAACTAAACCCCACACAAACTAAAACCCACACAAACTAAACCCCACACCCACAACTAAACCCCAAACACAAACTAAACCCCACACCCCACACAAACTAAACCCAACACCCCACACAAACTAAACCCCACACACCCCCACACCCCAACACTAAACCCAACACCTCCCACACAAACTAAACCCCACATCCCATACAAACTAAACCCCACACCCCACACAAACTAAACCCCACACTCCACACAAACTAAACCCAACATCCCACACAAACTAAACCCCACATCCCACACAAACAAACTAACCCCCACCCCACAAACTAAACCCCACACAAACTAAACCCCACACCCCTTACAAACTAAACCCCACACCCTTTACAAACTAAACCCCACACCCTTACAAACTAAACCCCACACCCCACACAAACTAAACCCCACATCCCACACAAACTAAACCCCACATCCCCACAACCCACACAACTTACAAACTAAACCCCACACCCCACACAAACTAAACCCCACAACCCCCCACACAAACTAAACCCCACACCCCACACAAACTAAAACCCACACACCACACAAACCCCCACACAAACTAAACCCCACACCCCACAAACTAAACCCCACATCCCACAAAACTAAACCCCACACACACTAAACCCACACAAACCCCAAACCCCACACCCCACACAAACCAAACCCCACAACCCCACACAAACTAAACCCCACAACCCACCCCACAAACAAACAAAACCCCACATCCAACTACCCCACACCCCCACACAAACTAAACCCCACACCCCATACAAATTAAACCCCACCACAAACTAACCCCACAACCCCCACACAACCCACACCTCCCCACACAAACTAAACCCCACACCCCACAAACTAAACCCCACACCCACACAAACTAAACCCCACATCCCACACAAACTAAACCCCACATCCCCACAAACTAAACCCCACACCCCAAACTAAACCCCACACCTTTTACAAACTAAACCCAACACCCCACACAAACTAAACCCCACAATCCACACAAACTAAAGCCCACACCCCATAGAAACTAAACCCCACACCCCATACAAATTAACCCCACACCCCACACAAACTAAACCCAACACCCCACACAAACTAAACCCCACACCCCACAAACTAAACCCCACACCCCACACAAACTAAACCCCACACCCCACACAAACTAAACCCCACACCCCACACACAAACTAAACCCCACATCCCACACAAACTAAACCCCACACACACAAACTAAACCCACACACACAAACTAAACCCCACACCCCACACAAAAACTAAACCCCACACCCCAAACAAACCCCACACCCCAAACAAACAAAACCCCATGCCCCACACAAACTAAACCCCACAACCCACACAAACAAACCCCACACCCCACACAAACTAAAACCCCACACCCCACACAAACTAAACCCCACACCCCACAAACAAACCCAACATAAACCCCACACCCAACCCACACAAACTAAACCCCACATCCCCACACATCCCAACACTAAACAGCCCACTAAAGCCCCACACCCCATACAAACTAAACCCCACACCCCACAAAACTTACAAACCCCACAGCCCGGATAAACCCCACACCCCACAAAAACTAAACCCCACAACCCACAAACTACACAACTAAACCCCACACCCCACACAAACTAAACCCCACACCCCAGAACTAAACCCCAAACTAAACCCCACACCCCCCACACAAACTAAACCCCACAACCCACACATAACCCCACACCCCCACCAAAATCTACACAACTAAACCCCACACCCCACAAAAACTAAACCCACACCCAACAAACTAAACCCCACAATCCCACACAAACTAAACCCCACACCCCACAAAAACTAAACCCCACATCCCACACAAACTAAACCCCACATCCCACACACTAAACCCCACACAAGTCCCCACACAAACTAAACCCCACACCCCTTACAAACTAAACCCCACACCCCACACAAACTAAACCCCACATCCCACACAAACTAAACCCCACACCCATCACCCACCAAACTAAACCCCACATAAACCCCACATCCCACACACAAACTAAACCCCACAACCCACACAAACTACCCCACACAAACTAAACCCCACACCCAACTAAACCCCACACCAAACCACACACCCAACTAAACCCCACGCCACCCCACACAAACCCACACCCCACACAAACTAAACCCCACACCCCACACAAACTAAACCCCACAACCCACACAAACTAAACCCCACACCCCACACAAACTAAACCCCACCCCACACAAACCCACACAAACTCCCACACCCATAAACCCCACACCCCACACAAACTAAACCCCACACCCCACACAAACTAAACCCCACACCCAAAAACTAAACCCCACACAAACTAAACCCCACACAACCGAATCCCCACATATAAATGTATGTCATTTATTATTATTATATTATAATTATTATTATTGTTGTACAGCTGCTTTGACACAATCTCTATTGTTAAAAGGCGCTATATAAATAAAGGTGACTTTATTTATAAGTTTCTTTTCGTTCTTCTTTTTTATCATCATCTGTGTCACGGCCGCCTCGGTTTACTCAACAAGAAACAAACAAGGACAAAGTGATTTTCATTCCTACACAACGTTATTAAATATATTATGTAAAGCTGTTTTGTGACAAGGTCAATTATATAAAGTACTCAACAAATAAAACTGAACTGAATTGAACATTCATTTCCTACTTTAAGTGAACCAAATATACATATATACATATATAACCAAATATAATTTGGTGTACGAGCCAATGGATCCTTTATTGATTTTATTTGTCTGGACCCATGTGTGTGTTGTTTTGTCTTGAGTCAACACAACACACAGAAACATCTTCCTAATAAAGATACACGTCAAGTGACAAATGAAACTTATATGCGTTTTTATCTTTTTAAAGTTGAAATGAAAGACCATAAACAATTGTTTAAAACTCTTAAAAACTTAAGGTTCTTAAAATGACTCCTCATAACATTATAAAGCCATGATGTACAATCCATCACACAAAGTTATAGAAGTTATACACTTTACCCACAGGTCGGAGGGAGTCTGTGCCCATCTTGGGGCATCAAGGCCATGTACGGAATGCCAATCCGTACACACACACACACATACACACACACATTCATACACTAGGGACAATATTCCAAAGTTCCACTCAAACTACCGTGCATGTTTCTGGACCGGAGAACCCGGAGAAAAACCCCCTGAGGCACGGGGAGAACATGCTAACTCCACACACACAGGCGGGAATCAAACCGCAACCCTGGAGGTGTGAGGTGAACGTGCTAACCACTAAGCCGCCGTACACCTTCATTCATTCATTCATCTTTTACCGCTTTATCCGATCTTCCCTCGGGGGGAGTCTGTGTCTATCTCAGGTGTCTATGGGCATTAAGGCAGGATACACCCTGGATGGAATGCCAACCCATCACAGGGCACACATTCACATTCACACACACATTCATACACTAGGGACAATTTTCCAAGGTGCCAATCAACCTACCGAGCATGTTTTTGGACCGGGAGGAAACCGGAGAACCCGGAGAAAAACCCCCTGAGGCACGGGGAGAACATGCACAAACTCCACACACACATGGCCGAGACGGGAATCGAACCCCCGACCCTGGCTGTGTTTGGGAATGTGCTAACTACTAAACCACCGTCCCCCCCCCCCCCCCCCCCCCCCAACCCTACCCCTTCAACATTATCATAATTGTATATTATCTGATTGGTAAAACCGGTAGTTCTGTGTGAAATCAGACATTGTGAACCAACATGAAATCAAAATGAAATTGTCCTCTTTTTCAGAACATCTCTGAGAAGATTTGACTATGAGATCGATAGTCGGATCGGGCTCCTCCTATCACAGCATGTTTTATACAAAACAAGTATATATACATAACGAGAGAGAGAGAGAGAGAGAGAGAGAGGGAAAAGGATACAGAAAGAGTGAGCCTGTGTTGGTCTTCATTCTGAGATTGATATATTCAGAGTCTATCACAGAGATGAAAAATGACATCATGAACGGATTTTAATACAAATACATTTACACCTGTTAATGTCATTATCCAATCAGACAATCTCGTGGAGGTCGAAGAAGATAAAAATCGGGTCCCAAGCTCTAGCTAATGATCTGGAGCTGCATGGAATTGGTTTTCCTCATACCTGGAAGGTCGATCATTTCAGGTATCATGGAGAGGATCGACATCTGCTCCACGCAGACTCACCACTGGTGTACCACAAGGCTCAGTACTTGGTCCTCTTCTCTTTCTCACTCTATACTCTTTCTCTCGGTAAAGTCATCTCCTCTCATGGATTTGACTATCACTGCTATGCTGATGACACTCAAATTAATCTTCTCCTTCCCTCCATCAGATAAAACAGCGTCTGCTAGAATATCAGCCTGTCTATCTGACATCGCTTCGTGGATGAGCGTTCATCACCTCAAACTCAACCCGAAGAAAACGGAACTGCTGGTGATCCCATGTGATTCATCTCCTGGTCAGGATCTCAGCATAACTCTCCATAACTCCCTACTTTCTCCCTCCACCACTGCTCGTAATCTCGGGGTAACGATAGACAATCAATTATCTTTCTCTTCCCATATTTCTAACGTTACTCGCTCTTGTTGTCACCTTCTCTATAACATCAGAAGGATTCGACCGTTTTTATCCACTCAGGCTGCTCAGGTCCTGGTTCAGTCTCTCGTCATCTCGAGACTGGACTACTGTAACTCTCTGCTGGCAGGTCTACCTCAGAACGCTATTCGTCCACTGCAAATGATTCAAAATGCAGCTGCGCGACTCGTGTTCAACCTGCCTAAATTCTCTCGCACCACCGACACTGCTGCGCTCGCTCCACTGGCTTCCTGTAGCTCGCACGCATCAGATTCAAAACACTGACGCTCGCCTACAAAGCCAAAAATGGATCTGCACCATCTTACCTCCGCAACCTCATCACCTCCCGTACTGCACCTCGCTGCCTGAGAGCGTCCAGCACTGCTCGCCTGGTTCCACCGTCTCTCAGGGTAAAAGGTAAGATCAGCTCAAGGCTCTTCTCTGTTCTGGCACCGATGTGGTGGAACGAACTTCCACTGGAGGTTCGAACAACGGAGACACTGTCTACATTCAAACGCCGACTGAAGACCTACCTCTTCCAACAACACCCATCCTAACATTCCTTTTATTCTCTTTTACCTCACTGTCCAGAAATCCATTATTAAAAAAAAAAAAAAAAAAAGGCATCTGTCTATTCTTGTGTACTTGAGTTTGTATTAACCTTTCTTGAATAAATCTTATCCTTAGAGCGAGACCTAAAGCACTTCCTGTACGTCGCCCTGGATAAGGGCGTCTGCTAAATACCGCAAATGTAAATGTAAATGATTAGATCAAATATCAGGATCAATCCAGCGCGTCTGGAAATAACATTCCATAGACTGTCTTTCAGAAAAGGAAGATGTGGGAACACACGCAGACATCCACAGAATGGTGTGTAAAATATCCAGTCAGCAGCAAATCCTCTGAGAGTTCAGAGGAGAACAGCCAGACATGTACACGCTGACACAAGTGATTTGATATGGCACTTTAATAATTCCTTTTACAAACACAATGGGCATCACAGAATGCACAACATGTCGAAGCTAGACGTGGGTGATCTACAATAACAATGACCCGAATCAAGCCACACACACCAGTCAATCAAAAACAGAATTCTAAAGATACAGATTTACAGAAATTGGACAGATGAAGACTGGAAAAATGCATCCTAAAGTAAATCTGCTGACGTGTAAGTGTGAACAGCATTAATACAGAGACTACATGAACCGAGTTGGCTCCTGGAGGTAGCTGATATTTTCCTGGGACCACTGGGGCCTCTCAGTACCAATCACACATCGATTATCGAAGATCACGGATTCAAACCACCACCAAGCTACCTCCACTGGTGGGCCCTTGAGCAAGGCCCTTAACACTCAATTGCTCAGGTGTAAGTCGCTCTGGATAATGCCAAATGCTGTAAATGTAACTAATTAGTTGAGGGTTCAGGTTTGCAAAAGGGCACAACAATGGCAGCTTGGTGGTGCTGGGAATTGAACCCATTACCAAAAGTCTAACATCTTCACAAACGGTCAAATAACAAATAGCAATGGGCATGGGTCATGTAGCGAGCAAAGAGTGGTATAAAATAGTCTGTATATTTCACCAGGACTGAATCCTGTAGAGCAGCCTTATGATGCAAAGATGTTGACATGCAAAAAAAAAATTATTGCAATAAATTTGACGAAGGTACTGATGAATATATTCATTCATTCATTCATTCATCTTCTAGCGCTTTATCCGATCTTCACTCGGGTCACGGGGAGTCTGTGTCTATCTCAGGCGTCTATGGGCATTAAGGCAGGATACACCCTGGATGGAATGCCAACCCATCGCAGGGCACACACACACACAGACACACTCACACACTAGGGACAATTTTCCAAGGTGCCAATCAACCTACCGTGCATGTTTTTGGACCCGGGGAGGAAACCGGAGAACCCGGAGAAAAACCCCCAGAGGCACGGGGAGAACATGCAAACTCCACACACACATGGTCGAGACGGGAATTGAACCCGGACCCTGGCGGTGTGAGGCGAACGTGCTAACCACTAAGCCACCGTGCCCCTTTGATGAAAATATTGTACATATCAAAATTCAAACATCAAATTTTACAGTCCCTTAAGTATTATCAGAGAAGAGACTGGTGTAGAAAGAGACATCAGAGGGAATGAAGGATTAGTCTACAAAAATGAAAAAATCTGTTTTTTTATTCATTAAAAGCAAAGGCCATTACACAACAATATATACAACAGAGAAAAGGCCAACCTGAAAAAGGGTATTAGCTTCAACAACGATGACCTCTGGAAAAGCATCCAAACCATCACAGACTAAAGACCGACATCAGAATCTCTACCCAATCAGAAGTACCTTCTTCCTGGACTCTTCTCCAGTTTATACAGCGCTCTACAACGGATATCTATTCAGCTCAGTGTCTAAGGCGCTGGGCTGCCGATTGGACGGTTGAGGGTTCGAGGCCCCGTATAGTCAAGCTGCCACTCCATGATCAAGGAGCCCTTCTGTGCTCCTGGTTGACCCCAACTTATACAACGAATGTTTGGATATGCGACGAAAGAATTTCACTGTGCAGTAATACATATATGTGACAAATAAAGGCTCCTCTGCGTTTATTTAGCAGAGTGGAGGCATGCAGTGCGGCTGGTCCTGATGCTCATAACATCAGGAGGGTAATGGTGTTCTCAAAGCATGAACTGGCAACAACTGGCACAGGTCTTCACTGACATTTTCAACCTGTCACTGGCCCAAACCATGGTTCCTACATGCCTGAAATCTGAATTCCGAATCACCTCACTGCGAACCTACGCTGGAGCCACGCCAGTTTGCAGGTCTACAGAGGATCCATTTCCACGACTCTTCATTCAGCCCTCGTCCATCTGGACAAAAATAGCACCTACAATATGCTGTTCAGGCATCCCCACTGTACTGATCACTAAGCTCAATGACATGGGTATATGCACCTCTACTTGCTGAAAGATTCTGGATCAGACCTCGGCCTCTTTAGTTGGGCAAAAAGGTATCCTCAACCCTCATTCTGAACACCGGCATCCTACAGGGCTGCGTTGTGAGCCCATTGCTCGACTCTTTGTTGACCCATTACTGTCCTCCAACATCAACTATGCAGCTAACACGGCTAGATCAGCAACAATCATGAAAAAGGTAACAGGGAGGAGATCCAGTCTGACAGCTTGGGGTACCACCTACAACCTGACCCTCAATGTGAAGACCAAAGAGCTCTTTGAAGAGAGCGCCTTCAACTTTAAGTTCCTGGAATTCATCTCTGAGAAACCATCTTGGTACCCCAACACTTCAGCTCAGGTTTAGAAGGCCAACAAGTCCCCAGGGATTCTAATAAATACTACCGATGACCTATTTCATATGGAGACCACTGTTTGTGAACGTAAAGCCCTGCAAAGGAAGGTGGAAACCACCGACACTGGCACCCAACTACTTTCCACTCAGCACCTTCACCACAGCAGATGTCTGCGCAAAGTTCATACCATCATTAACGACTCCTCACGTCCACGTCACAAACTGTCTAATCTCCTTCTCATCAAGAAGTAGGAACGCCTGCGTTCTCGCAAGGTTCTGTCCCGCAATATTCATGACAATTTGTTGTTGTTTAATGTAAATACATTTAAATCATTTTTATTCCATTTTGCGGGAGTCCTGTGAATGATAATATTCTCCCGAAACCTCGAATATATTCCTGCGCGCACCCGCGATCAGTCCCGCGCCGCACTCATTTGCGTTGGGCCAGGGCCAGCCTGTTTCCATCCACTATCACCTTAATGAACTCTACACTACACCATTAGAACACTGTGTATAACTCCTATACAGTTGTACATACAACACATGTATTGTACCTTTACACATTGTGCCTTACATACGTTTTATTTATACATGTACCTGCATATACTATAGCTTACGTACTGCATAACCCACAGTTTGCACACTTAACTTTTAAAGCCTTATTAAGATATATATAGCCTTATATATATATATATATATATATATATATATATATATATATATATATATATATATATATATATATATATATATATATATATATATATACACATACATATTTCATTGCTATGTACCTGTATTATGCAATGGCAAAGTTCTCTGTCCGTCCATCCATCCATCCAGCCAATATCCAAAATTATATATATATATATATATATATATATATATATATATATATATATATATATATATATAGATATATATATATATATAGATAGATAGATAGATAGATCAGATATCAACCTGCTATTAATTAGACTTCTGGTAGATGATAAAACTGCATTTCATTGCTATGTGACTGTATTATGCAATGGCAAAGTTCTGTCTGTCTGTCTGCCATCCATCCATCATGCATATATATATATATATATATATATAATAACTATATATATATATATATATATATATATATATATATATATATATATATATATATATATATATATATATATATATATATAAAATGTCACGATGGGCCTCCGCCCCATCTACTGAGATGGGCAAGCGCTCCGAACTCAGCACATTGTCGGGCGGCAGAACGGTTGCGCAATCGCCGCGCCACCCAGCACGGATGAGAGAGAGGCGGGGCGTCATCAACAAGACACGGCTGGAGCTTATCTCCGGAGTGGCGCCTTCATTATCCCAAATTAGGCGGCGTGTATAAAACGCCCTCGGACGGCGGTTTGTCATCGGAGAACGTCTGGGCTCCCGACTAATGTGCCTTTGTGCCTGGGCTCCCGACTATGTGCCTTTCTCACTCCCCGACCTCCCACTACAGGTTAGACGGCAAGCGCGGATGGGAAATACCCGCCAGACCCTCGCAGTGCCTGATAGCTGGGAGCTTCCACAGCCTTGCGGCAGGAAACGAACCTGACCCCTACGTGCCGATGGAGATCCGGAGAACGAAGCCGCCCACTGGTCAGGACCCAACGTCGGAGAGCGCGTCGAGAGATCTCCGCGCTCCCTCTCCCGTTCCAGCCACTCCTCACCTGATCCTGATCCCCCAAATATTGGACACGAACATTTTCCTTTTTTTTCTTTTTTTTGTGTTATTTTTAATAAACACTCATTTCGCACACCCAGTTATGCCTCTCCGCGCCTGTGTTCAACCCGAAGCGGCGAGCGAGTCGCCACAATATATATATATATATATATATATATATATATATATATATATATATATATATATATATATATATATATATATATATATATATATATATATATATATATAATAGCTGTATATGTACATACTGTAAATATCTATCTGCACTTGTCAATCTGCTATTAATTACACTTCTGGTAGATGATAAAACTTTCATTTCATTTCATTGCTATGTGATGATCTAATATCGTAAAATTTTGACAATATAGAGATGTCACATTCTTTTGAAATATCGCCCAGGCCTACATGTCAACATAAACTCCAGCATGTCTTTAAAAGCCTGTGGAATCCACAGCCCAAAGAACTGAAATTATTTGCACAAGTGGTCCCGTCCTTAGCATTCCTAGGGCTCCTGATAAAAGTAGCCACAGAGTGTTTACTTATGAGCCTTTAAGAATATATTGGAAAGATGCAGACCCACGGTGGCCACAAAGAGCTGTGGCAAGCAATAACGTCATCCTGTGGAAACTGAGAGCGCTTTCTGGCCGACTGCTATAAACGTGCCGCAACAATAATAGCATGTGTGCAATGAATATGTGTAAATAGATGTAACTGTAAATGTGGTGATGGCTGCAGCGAGAGAGGACGCTGCTGCTACGAATCAATGATTCTGTGGAAAGCAACCCTTGTGTTTGTACTATTGTTACCCTGGAAAGGCGTGGGCATAAAGAGGCCACTGAGAGCTTGCATACACACACACACACCACACACACACACACACACACACACACACACAGTACTCTCCCACATGACTGATGCACAAACTGAGGCATTCAAAAACAAATGTACTGGCACATGGGCGACCTTCTGTGTCCCCAGTATGCCTAGAGCTGACCACTATACATGTATTTCAGGACTCAGCCATACATACACTTTATCCAGGAGCCTGGGGTGTTTCATTACACGCCTCCATTAGCACTGAAATATTAGCTGCCCAATAGAATAACCTCAGGCAGCACACAGAAAAAGGCAGAAACACCTTGGATTGCGAGATACTTTGAGTCTTTTGCAAGATGAATAGAACATTTAAAAAAAAAAAAACATTCTAATTTGATAAATGAACGAGGTCCTGTATTATGAGTAATAAGTACAGTGCACCTTCAATTCACGAGTAATTTATTTTCGCTGAATTATGCTGCGGGTTTCCAGCGAATCTTGGTGTTATAAATACGGCAAGTTACAGAAAGTAATAGCACTCGTTCGGTTTTATAATGACAAAACAAGGTCACCTTTCTGTGGCTTTAAAAAGCATTAACAAGTGTCACTCGATTCATTTTTGATTGAGTTGGGAAAAATAAGACGGTCAACAGAATAAAAAATAAAAGGAATAAAACGGGTGAGAGACTTCCGGAAATCATCCTCGTCCTTCTCTTCCTCTTTCCGGTCTTCTCAAAGACACAGTAAAAATCAAGTTGACGGTTTTTTTGACTTAAAATCAATTGTATTATACTGCATTACTGTTTATTGTACTGTACTTTTATTTTGATAGGATGTCTGGAAGTTTGGGGGTCTGGAACGCATCATCCGAGTTTACTTTATGTCTTATGGAGAAACGTGTTTTAGGATCCAAGCATTTTAAATTACGGACTCCGATGTTTTTGTGGTATGATAAGTACACCACATTGTAATGTACGGTTAAAATAACACACCATATTGCAATTATAGAGGATTCAGAAACCCTTTTAGTAGCAATTAATTTTGAATGGGGGGGGGCAGATTTATTCTGTGTTCATAATGTTTTTATGGACTAAGGAAACCCAGAGGTCCTCCGCATAAACCCAAACATCTGCTAGCTCGGAACCATGAGATTAAAAGGTAAATGTGTTGTGGTTAATAAGAATGGATAGACTATTTAATCCTCTCCGATCAATTTCATCAAATGCAGGCGGAATTAAAACGAGAAGAAAATGTTCTAATCTACTGCTAAAATCTCACTCAATCTGGCCGGAGTTTACGTTACCGCAGCCGATGTGGACCGGAGACCTGCCGTGATGTCACTTCTTGGATATGCTGTTATCTTGTACAGCGCAATGGATTTTATCCCAAAGCAGCCTCGCAGCAATTAATTCAATTGCAAATATACATTTCAGCATCACAGTTCAGCCGCGATCGCGGGGAAGGAAAAAGTCTCAGATGTTATGAGGGGGGAAAAAAAAAAACCTTGACTGAAACCAGACTCCAAATATCCGTTAATGACATTTCCACCATTCCTGAGGTTATTACCCATTCACGGGTGGACACATGAAACTGCTCATGGCTATTGCACCTTTAAGCCACTATAGCAGTTTACGAGGCGATATCAAAAAGTTCTGCAACGCGCCAACAGATGGCAGCACAAAGGCTGCACGCACAGTCACAGGGAGCACCGAACCTCATAAGTCAGTGTCCAAAAAAACCTCGTTCTGTGTACGAGATCAACTGATAACTGCATGACATAACAGACAGCACTTTCTAGTTTATGAGGAAATTCATTCAAAAAAGGGTAAAGAGCAGAATGGGACAGGATCGCTGAATGTTTTGATGAACAGAAAAATTGTATGAACGTTATTTTTTACATCTCGCCATTAACACATTTTTACTGGACATTAATGAAGAGCTAAACACAAACACAACTGTTTCTGGCTATTACAACCGTAAGCCATTCTAGCATTATACAAGGTGGCATCAAAACATTCGAGACCAGTTTTGTAACACGCCAACAGATGGCAGCACGAATCTGCACGCACAGTCACAGGGAGCGCCAACCCTCATAAGTCAGTGTGCCAAAAGACATTTACATCTAGAGCGGTGAAACTGGTGCTAAGATAGAAAACAATATGATTTCACTTAAGACCTCTTAATGTAGATGAAGATCCAGCTCAAAGGTTGCTATTTTGCCACACTACTGGAGATCCAGCGCGAATAGCACACTCTTCAAAAAGAAGACTCACGCAAGGGGACTATTTTAAAGCTGTTAGCGCAGATAAATTGAATATGTCCTTGTAAACAGAGCTAGCTTCTAAACTTTATGATCTAGTATACATTTATATAATAGTAATAATAATTATAGAACAGAAGCGTTGACAAAGGGCAGCCTTGCCTGAGTCCAGCATGCACCGGAAACAGGTCTGACCGGTTCTGTTCATTATTTTTATGGACAGAATTTCTTGGAGCAGCCAGGGGCTGGAGGGAGTCCGGTTTGGGGACCACAGGATCTCGTCTCTGCTTTTTTGCCGATGATGTTGTCCTGTTGGCTCCATCAGGCTAAGAGGCTTCAATCCATGACGTGTAAGGTTTTTTTTCTTCAGACATTTTTTTGCCTGGTGGCTTCATTTAGCTTGGACCTTCAGCATGCACTTGGAAGGTTTGCAGACGAGTTTGAAGGAGCTGGGATGAAAATCAGCACCTCCAAGTCTGAGGCCATGGCCCTCTGCTGCAAAAAGGTGGTTTGCCCACTTAAGGTTGGTGGAGAGATCCTCCCCAAGTGGAGGAGTTCAAGTATCTTGTTCACGAGTGAGGGGAGGATGGAACGGGAGATGGACAGGCGGATCGGTGCAGCCTCTGCAGTAATGCGGTCGATGTACCGGTCCGTCGTAGTGAAGAGGGAGCTGAGCCAAAAGGCAAAGCTCTCAATTTACTGGTTGATCTACGTTCCTACTCTCACCTATGGCCATGACCGAAAGGGCGAGATCCCGGATACAGGCGGCCGAAATGAGCTTCCTTCGCAGGGTGTCTGGGCGCTCCCTTAGAGATAGGGTGAGAAGCTCAGTCACTCGGGAGGAGCTCAGAGTAGATCCGCTGCTCCTCCACATCGAGAGGGAACAGCTGGCGTGGCTCGGGCATCTATTTCGGATGCCTCCTGGGCGCCTCTCAGGGGGAGGTGTTTCGGGCATGTCCCACCGGGAAGAAGACCCAGAACACGTTGGAGGGACTATGTCTCTCGACTGTCCTGGGAACACCTCGGTGTCCCCCCAGGGGAGCTAGAGGAAGTGGCTGGAGAGAGGGAAGTCTGGGCATCTCTGCTTAGACTGTTGCCCCCGCGACCCGGTCCCGGATAAGCGGAGAAAGATGGATGGATGGATAATAATAATAATGCTAACAAC
>JACRUU010000026.1:913609-926109 GCA_030449085.1 Kryptopterus vitreolus | reverse complement strand
ACCGGTCATGCATGATGCAAGTTTTGGAAGTAGTTGAAAAAAAGGGTTTCAGGTTCATAATACGTTTAAGAGACATCAATTAGTGCTTGAACATTTTATTAATAAATTGGCGCGGGGCACGGTGGTTTAGTGGTTAGCACATTCGCCTCACACCGCCAGGGCCCGGGTTCGATTCCCGTCTCGGCCATGTGTGTGTGGAGTTTGCATGTTCTCCCCGTGCCTCAAGGAGGTTTTTCTCCGGGTTCTCCGGTTTCCTCCCCCGGTCCAAAAACATGCACGGTAGGTTGATTGGCACCTTGGAAAATTGTCCCTAGTGTGTGTGTGTGTGTGCCCTGCGATGGATTGGCATTCCATCCAGGGTGTATCCTGCCTTAATGCGAATAGACGCCTGAGATAGACACAGACTCCCCGTGACCCGAGGGAAGACCGTGTCAGGATCTCCCGAGCGGGTTTCGCGGCGCGCACTTCCGGTTTCGTGGCTCGCACTTCCGGTTTTGGTTGTTTCTGGATTTTGGATTGTTTGGTTTCCGTTTTACTCTGCCTTTTGTTGGACTGGTTTATTCTTTGCTTTTCTTATTAAAGACACTTTATTTTGAACCTGGCCTCGCATCCCGCATTTGGGTCCTCATCACCTGTACGCGCTGACAGACCGGATATAGCGGTAGAAGATGATTGAATGAATGAATGAATGAATGAATGAATAAATTGGCGTCTTTACACACTGAAGTGTCTCGTGACAAAAATGATATTTGGAACATTCTACCCGTAATAAATCGCAGGATTCTTATCAAACGTACAATTATTCGCTTGGAGTAGAATTTCGTTTTAATGGAGTAATATTTGACCTAGTGCATCCCTAATGTTTAACCTCAAGAATATGCTTTGTGTACATTATCCACCATTGCTTTTATAATAGGGTATGTTTTAATAAGATGAAAACTGACACCTGAAGCACTTTATTCAGGTAACACTTATTTTTTCGCTGTATTAAAAGGCATGACATCAAGACACCCATCTAAATGTCTTGTGTCTTCTCATGCGCATCTCTGATAGATTTAACCACCCCGGAGGAGGTTTAACATCCGTAGTTAAGGCATTGTATGGTTTTTAACAGTATGCCATAAGTTCAAATCCCAGCACCACCAAGTGGAAACTGAGGGTCTTTGAACAAGGCCCTTAACCCTCATCTATTCAGTTATATAAATGTAATAACTGCAAGTCTATTACAGCTTTAATATAAACAAACGCCGCTCATACTGCGCATTTGCATCTTTTCAATAGTACAATCCTTAACAGTCCATGTTACGGTCAACAGTCTTAGAGAACATTTCTTTGGGTCAAACTATATGGAAAAATGTTTAGGAACCAGATGTTATTTCAGAACGTCCCATTCCACATTTGGTTCCCATTTGCGCTTATAATTACCGGAGTCGTCTGGAAATATGGTCCATTAGACTTAATGTCAATTCTTTTGTCCATATAAAGAAGTTTGCCGAAAGCTGTTAATGTCTTTTTTTTGCTAAATATTGGAAACAATTAAATCCTATTGTTAGTAAACGGCAACTGACTTGTAAATAGCACATTTTTTTTATTCACATTAAATATCGTGCCTACATGATATACACAATGCATATCAGACTCCATGCCCTGCTTTGCAATCCTTCGGTGTGTGTGAAGTGTGGCGTGCATATGTATTCATATTTACTGAAGTCCTTTGCAGCCTCTAATAGGTTTTCTTCCAGGATTGCCCTATATCCACCTACTCTGACCATCTTCTCTGTCCCTGCTGCAGAAAAGCATCCTCACAGCATGATTCTGCCACCACCATGTTTCACAGCGGGGGTGGTGTACAGGCTAATGTGTTATAGCACCTTTTTCCACGTGTTTGATGCCGACCTCCATGGCAAACTGCAAAAGGATCTTGGCCAGATGCAGGACTAATAATTTTACTGTGGATAGACTCTCCTCCAGAGTTAATACTGGCCTTCTAGACCATTACTGGATCAATGCTCTCCTTGCTTGCGAGTTTAGGTGGATGGTGGTGTCTTTTTTGCTTAGCCATACTCTTTCTATTTTCGGATGTCGGATTGAACGGTGATCCATGAGATCCTTTTATATGTTTTTATAACCTACGCCGACTTGTTCCACAAAACAGCTGTAATTAAGCAATAATACTGAGATTTAAATACACACAGGTAAACTCCAATTACTAATTAGGTGACTTCTGAAGGTAGTTGATTGCACTGGTGTTATTTAGGGATATCCGAGTAAAGGGATAAGGGAAAATTTTCCAAGGTGCCAATCAACCTACCGTGCATGTTTTTGGACCGGGAGGAAACCGGAGAACCAGGAGAAAAACCCCCTGAGACACGGGGAGAACATGCAAACTCCAGACAGACATGGCCGAGACAGGAATCGAACCCGGACCCTGGCGGTGTGAGGCCAACGTGATAACCACTAAGCCACCGTGCAGCTGATCGACATTTTATGGTGTTCAATTATTATCTGTTCGTGCAAAGCTTATTCCAAACAGGTCTCAGACGCATTCGAGTTTTATATGACTTCACCAAGTTAAACGAAATAGCACACAAGCTTGCTTCTTCCAATGAATTGTTTGCTACTGCAGAAAATGCGCTCTCTCTATACTAAGTGCATTTTATTGTTCCAGTCTCAGTTATAATTTCCAAATGTTCTACACACAAAAGTGTTTTCACAAATGTGTTTATTACTGTGTATACTGGACTAGGTGGCTTGAAGACATAAGGCCAGACTTTGTGGAGGTATAGAACCAATGTACTTTTTGAAGGACAAATGGCAGAGGTCGCAAAAGTATACAAATCCTAAGGACTCTGGGGACTTTTTTTTTTTAGTCAGTACTGACGTTTGGGCTATGACATTGACTTAAGTTAAGCCATTAGTGAAACCTGTTTCATATCCATACAAAACAAATTTCCAATTTTGTTACCTTGTGAATGTATCCGGGTGGAAAATCCACCAAACAGAACACAAGCGTAGAAAAGATGATGATCAGGTGACTCAGGAATGTCTTTGTTTTCCGTCCTGTTTAAATCACAGACTGTCCTTGTGTGTCGATATTTTCACATATCTTGGATTTGTGGATCATCTGAACTCAATTGGGGGCAATAAATAATAAATAAATAAATAAATAAATAAATAAATGGGGACAATCTGGAAAGTTGCTTCCACTGAGAAGGAAATTTCTCTTGGCTTTTCATATTTATTATAGATTCATACACTTCACACACACACACACACACACACACACACACACACACACACACACACACACACATATGTGTTTGTGGAAACCTGACCATAAGTGATTTCTGAACATCCCATTGCACATTTAATCTCCATTCACAGCAATAATAATCTCCACTCTTCTGGGAAGACTGTGGAGATTTGTCCTAATTTGGCCACGAGGGTATCAGTAATATCACTTAATTCCATTACTATGACCCATGTGGCCGAATGAGGGTCACAGTAACGTCACTTACTGATTTGAAATTTTCCACATAAAGTAAACTTGAACAGAGCTTTTTCATTCATTCATCTTCTACCGCTTTATCCGATCTTCCCTCGGGTCACGGGGAGCCTGTGTCTATCTCAGGCGTCTATGGGCATTAAGGCAGGATACACCCTGGATGGAATGCCAACCCATCACAGGACACACACACACACACACACACACACACACACACAATCATACACTAGGGGCCATTTTTCCAAGGTGCCAATCAACCTACCGTGCATGTTTTTGGAACGGGGAGGAAACCGGAGAACCCGGAGAAAAAAAACCCCTGAGGCACGGGGAGAACATGCAAACTCCACACACACACACACACACACACACACATGGCTGACACGGGAACTGAACCCGGTGTGAGGTGAACGTGCTAACCACTAAACCGCCGTGCCTCAACAGAGGTTTTTGCATCTCAAAAATGTCTAAAAATGTAAATATTCCCCCCAATTCCATTTTTCATTGAGTATATTTTTACATATAATATTTATATCCTTATTTTAGACTTGCCTGAATCCAACCCCCACCCCTCCCCCCCTTTCAGTATTACACTCAAACTGCTATTTTTCATGCCTATGCTTACAGTATGCCACTGGGATTTATAGGAGAGAGACGGAGGATTCTGCCACATGAACACTTTTGCTAAGGTGGACTCTTGGACATAAATAGCTGTGGCATCATCAGAGATTAAACCTGATCCTCAATTAAGTGTAATAGCGATTTAAAAAAAATGATTTAATTAAAAATAGATTTACTGTGGTGTTTTTAGGAAAAAAATGCAAAAAAAAAAATGTAACACACTGGTGTTTCTGAAGTTTAGTTACGGATGAAAAATGCGATGTCATCATCGGGCTTCCGAGTAATTTATTATTTTTAATAAAAAAAGGTCCAAAATTATCTTCAAAGTTGAATCCAACATGACCAGGTATAACGTACAACATCGCGGAAGGATAAGTAGATATCTTACAGGTCCTGTTGGCTTTTGCTTTAAATAGTACAAGGCGAAAAGCACCGTCATCTGCAACACGCCGGATGGATACTAACTGGGGAAAACCTATAATGGAAGGATGAGTGAAAGTGAGATGTAAAGCCCGGAAAGAGATGCTGGAGTTGTCCTTGCAACAGATGCAACAATTACCAGGCTTAAGTGCAAGGAACAACAACCCGGACAGTTTAACTCTCTCTATATTATGACGTCATGGGGATACTGCTTGTTTGGCACAAATGTCATCATGCAGCAGGACAATATCCAGACGTGTACACACATCTAAGGAAGGCAATAAGTCACATTACAATCTGTGAAAAACTCCGTTGGCCTGTGAAAGCTCTGGATCTCAACCCAAATGGTCTTCATTATAAAATCAGATTCTGAATAGTCAAAAAAATCCAAAACAACTGGAAGATCCTGCTACGAATGCAATGAAAGACCTCTGGATGGACATTCACCATGCTTAATACCAAACTTTTACACATACATACATATACACACACACACACACACACACACACACACACTTATTCTACATAATAGGACAGCCATATACATTACAGCACAGTTCAATTCTCTTCACATATCCCAAGCTTGTTGTTTGGTAGTTGGTGTCCGAGCGCAGGGTACAGCCATGATACGGCGCCCATGGAGCACAAAGGGTTAAGGGTTTTGCTCAAGGACCCAAGAGAGGCAGCTTGGCGATACCGGAACTCGAACCCGACCAGCAACCCAGCACCTTAGACCACTGAGCTACACCCCTCCCCAAAAAACGGACAATTTGCACAACCTGTTCTAACAGGGACTCGAACCCAGACTACTACCGCCTCATGCACGAACCCACCGAGCCACATGGGAGGGAACACAATAAGAATCTATGGCAAAGGAGCGATATGGACAATAAATCTGAATACGAACGATGCATTTCGATGCGCCAATTTCCAATTTGGATGTGATCTGTCATCATTTGCATATTTTTTTTTAATTATTTATTGCTTTGGAGGTTTGTTATTTCTGGAACTGTCCATCCATTAGGCTGAAGCTGACTTTATTGACAGGCCTCCAAGTTTGTTATTGACTGTTGCATGTAAAACAGCCATAGGACAGACACACAGGTTAAAAGGAGAGGGAGGTGAATGAATGGAGGGCGTCTTTTGATCCAAACACACGCTCTATACACTACAGCTGCGTGCACCTCACCAGTGGATGAACCCTGATTGTACGTACCTCCAGTGAGGAGGAGGAGGAGGAGGAAATTCGCAATGACGCAGTGGAACAACGCGGTGACAACGCAACACGCCTGGCGTGCATTAGAGACAGTTTGCATGAAACACTTAGTTTGGAGAAATGACAGGCGGAAAAACAACGCCGAGCACCTGCGCGTGTTCCGGGAGCTGCAGAACCACAAGTGATCAACACCCCGTGGAGCTGATCAAACCCAAAGGAGAGAAAGTCCGCCCAAAGTTTGGCCACCTACAAAAGAAAGACAAACAATGCACATAAATGCACCTCTTATTTACCTTTGAAATGTTGACTCCTAAAAGGCACCGACTGCTTTGCTGCAATGGAAAGGTAGCTCGTGTGTTAGAAGAAGCCGTGCGCATGTGTGTGTGTGTGTGTGTGTGTGTGTGTGTGTGTGTGTGTGCTCTGCAGTGCTTCCTCTGCGGACGTGTTTTGGGGTGTTTCATGGAATTGAGCAGAAATCATCGTGCGCGTCACTGACATCTGCATCCACCAATCAGAGAAAGGGACAGCCTAGCGACACTGCTCGGATTGGTCAAGGGGAGGTTCCAAACAAACAAACAAACAAACCAAAAAAAAAACCAAGCAAACCCCTAAAGCGCATCATGAGGAACACGGCTCTATATTGGTTTATCTCACTGGGCTTGTCATGATGTTTGTGCATTTTTGATTTCCACACACGGCGTGTCACTATGGCCATGCAAACGCTTTTTTTTTTTACGCCCCTGGTTACGTCACTCTGCAAAACGTGGTAACGTTATAGAACAACTTTCACACGCGCACTCTCTTCAGCTCTACGTTGTGACGTCGCTACGACGTCAAATCACAGACAAAAATAAATCACGAGCATGCATCTATTCCCACCCCTCCTCTCCGGTCCGTATCTCCATCGGGGCTTTTTTACTATATAGAATTATGAAGTAAACAAAACCGTGTAAATAAGCCAGGAGATATTATATCATTTATTTGTGTTGTTGTTTTGATGACAGCTTTGCGCACTCCTGGTTATTCTCTCTGTCACGAGCTTTTCTCCTGGAATAGTTCTCTATCAGTCTTGAAGAAATTCCCAGAAGCTGCTTTTCCATCTCTCTCTCTCTCTCTCTCTCTCTCTCTCTCTCTCTCTCTCTCTCTCTCCCTCTCTCCTCCTCTCTCTCTCTCTCTCTGCTCCAAATCGTCTCAGTCCATCTCAGCTGGATTCAGAACTGGTGATAATAAAGGCCATGTCACTTAATGTCACCTTAATCTCCTTCATAGACAAATAGGAAATGCATAACAATAATAGACAGACAGATAGATAGATAGATAGATAGATAGACATAACAAATCATGAACAAATATATGCTTTATGTAAATGTATGCTTATTATGAGAATGTCACGTCCTCTGAACATTTAGATAGATAGATAGATAGACATTTATTCATTCATCTTCTACCGCTTTATCCGATCTTCCCTCGGGTCACGGGGAGTCTGTGCCTATCTCAGGCGTCTATGGGCATTAAGGCAGGATACACCCTGGATGGAATGCCAACCCATCGCAGGGCACACACACACACACACACACACACACACACACACACACACACACACACACACACACACACACACACACACTAGGGACAATTTTCCAAGGTGCCAATCAACCTACCGTGCATGTTTTTGGACCGGGGGGAAACCGGAGAACCCGGAGAAAAACCTCCTGAGGCACGGGAAGAACATGCAAACTCCACACACACATGGCCGAGACGGGAATCGAATATATATATATATATATATATATATATATATATAGATATAGATAGATATAGATATAGATAGATAGATAGATAGATAGACAGACAGACAGACAGACAGACAGACAGACAGACAGACATAGATAGATAGATAGACAGACGGAGATAGATAGATAGATAGATAGATAGATAGATAGATAGATAGACAGACAGACAGAATAGATAGATAGATAGATAGATAGATAGATAGATAGATAGATAGATAGATAGATAGATAGATAGATAGATAGATAGATAGATAGATAGATAGATAGAAACAGTATAGACAAATCGACATAGATAGATAGATCGATCGATAGATATATAGATAGATAGATAGATAGATAGATAGATAGATAGAACAAATCATGAACAAATATAGATAGACAGACAGACAGACATAGATAGATAGATAGATAGATAGATAGATAGATAGATAGATAGATAGATAGATAGATAGATAGATAGATAGAACAAATCATGAACAAATATAGATAGACAGACAGACAGACAGACATAGACAGATAGATAGATAGATAGATAGATAGATAGATAGATAGATAGATAGATAGATAGATAGACAGACAGAGAACAAATCATGAACAAATATATGCTTTATGTAAATGTGTGCTTATTATGAGAATGTCGTGTTTTTCTCCTGAACATTTCTGAGGCCACACCCCCATGAGATTTGCCCAGGAACCTCCAATGTTTAAAGGCCCATAGATTCCTTCCTCACTGCTAGATTGTCTCTACAGGTTTCCCTGAAGACTCTCCAGCGTCTCCTGCCTATCTTACTACCTTCTGCCTGTATTTCAAACTCCGGTCTCCTTTCAAGACTTCTGCTTCGGCCTTGTGAGTTCCTGTTTTCTCTGCCTTGGATCATTCCACCCTAATTAATCCCACGATTGCCATGGTTTAACTCGTGATTAATCACACTTTAATTACACCTTCTCAATGTACCATAAATTAACGCACTAACTGTAACAGACGTTATAATTATACACATTTCACCCAAAATCTCTCCCGTTAATAAAATGATTGATTATTTAACGTTTATTTTACTCTACTCTTTTGACATTTCTTGTTAATTAATTAATTTCTTTTCATTCCATTTCAATGTTTATCTTTAGTGTTTGTTTTAACTGTTAAATATGGGACGTGGCTCCTTTAAGAATTATGTTCCAGTTGCTTTCCATATAAACTGGTGATGCGTTTAGGTTCCAGACAGTAATATAGTGCGGAGTCAAACCTGTTGTGAATTTTGCAGCTAGCAGGCGTAATTCGGGTAAAGTCGGGAAGTGTGAGTGGATGCACATTGCTGGGTGTTTTTCTTGTTAATAAATCGCATCTATCACCTCTTTTATATTCCATCCTATATTATATTCCAAGATATAAGGACATTAAAAAAGAAAAGAAATAAAAGCATTTCCTCACAATTTACAATTCTGAATTCTGAAAATCACGTAATGTAATTCCCCATCAAACCCCTCCAGATTCGGTCAGACTACTACGGTGTACCTCAAGGCTCAGTACTCGGTCCACTTTTGATCAAATTTTAAAAAATAAGCATTTCCCTGACTTAAACATGGCTTTTAGAATGCATACTGTGAATTTAGAGTGAATCTGAAATTACTACTAACTATTAGCATCAGCTCTGACATTGTCCAAAGGCATCTGAACATGTCAATCCGACGTTCTTATGTGTTTAATGTAGTTCAGTCCAGTACGCAACGTACAATGTGACTGATTTCATCATTAGAAATGTATGGTATGAATTTTTTTGGTTTGGACATTAATACAACCTTGGGCCCCTGCTTAATGCTATAGCGGCCTCCACAGTTTTCCAGGAACATTTGTCCTGGAGATTCATGACCCTTCATCCATAAGAGCATTAATGAGGTTGGGTATTTATGGTGTGTGATAAGCCCTGACCTGCTGTTGGGATTGTACTTTCAGACCCACGGTTGATGGATGGGGCTGAAGCGTGCGATCTGTGCAGGTCAAAATCATCGACGCCAAACTCTGCCAGGCATTTCCTCATGTTCCTTGCATCACTTTTTATTATTTATTCCAGCTTTTCTGGTCTTTAAATTGAATAACTGAGCGAAGCTCCCGGAGCAGCATCCAACAAATCTTTCTAATGGGGACCAATTATATACCCACAATCCTACAGCATTAGTTTCATCTATTGCACGTTTTTAATTCATATGTGAAACAATTTCTGTTGAGCCAATTTAACACCTAAAACCTCCTCTGTATTTAACACACACACACACACACACACACTGGGCTGCTGATCGGAAGATCCGGGTTCGAGCCCCGGTATGGCCAAGATGCCGCCCTTGGGTCCTTGAGCAAGACCCTTAACCCTCTGTACTCCAGGGGTGCCGTATCATGGCCGACCCTGCGCTCTGACCCCAACGACCAAACAACAAGCTGGGAAATGCGAAGAAAAGAATTTCACTGTGCTGTAATGTATATGTGACCAATAAAGGATATTGCACACACACACACACACACACACACACACATTATATATATATATATGTGTGGTTTTATGGTATACTTATAATATGAACATCATATAACCACTGTTGAAACACCTATATGTCTGTAAGATGAATAATTATGACCATAAGTAGTATTTTACTATGAAATATTCCGATCCTTGTCGAGCTGGAACCTTCTGGATATGTTCCTGCCAGGTCTGTGTTGCTTCCAAGAATCCTGGCTGTTCTCTGATGTCACTTATGTAACTCGCTTTCTATTTCACCCCCGTGAACTGCCGAGCATGGTGCGGGTGAGGTCTTTAGGCAGAATCACATTTTAGCCACAAGATCACATTTTTATCGTCTGGCCTATCAGGGTGGGTTTAATCACAAAAAGTATGCAGATTTCCCAACCTTTATGCCAAAAGTCATTTTCAGCAAGAAGGTTCGAATATTCTAATAATATATTCTATATTATCATCATCATACACTGTTAATTCTTGCAAGCGAGGACACTTTCTGTCTGTTTGCAAGATGAAAGCAGAGGCCGTCTGCGGCATGATCGCTGAACTGTGCAAAATGCCGATCAATAGGTTAGATCGTGCTGGTGGAGTGTAAACTGCTGCGTCAACATGGTCAAACCAGTTATTTTGGCATCAGCAGAAGATGAGCCTGTGCCTTGCCAAATTCCCCCGGGTATATGTGCTTCTTTTAAAATACATCCACTGTGCCATCCTGATAACGGGAGACTGGTTGTCTGCAGGCTCACTTGAGAGGCGTCTCTGCTAGAAAGATCACCATCTCATGCAACCTCGGTGTGTGACAGCGTTACATTATTCATTCAGGCTAGAGCCTTCAATCTGAGTGATAATCAGATCACTCTCGATCTACTTGCCGTCACGCCAAGGCTCTGCTGTGTGACGCTTGTACAGTACGTGTGAACGCGGACAATAGCGTGGCAGTGACGACAGACGTGACAGGCGTGGAGGCAGATTTAAAGGAGCAGGCTTTATTAAGAGGGTAGACAGGCAGGCAGGGTCGGCAACGGCTAACACGTACATGAGGGGCGTAAGCAAAAGAGTAAATACACAAACAGGAACCAGGTTGTGGTTGAGTTGAGTCTATGAAATTATGAAAATATGGTGCATGGCGGGCACGGTGGCTTAGTGGTTAGCACGTTCGCCTCACACCGCCAGGATCCGGGTTCGATTCCCGTCTCGGCCACGTGTGTGTGGAGTTTGCATGTTCTCCCCGTGCCTCAGGGGGTTTTTCTCCGGGTTCTCCGGTTTCCTCCCGGTCCAAAAACATGCACGGTAGGTTGATTGGCACCTTGGAAAATTGTCCCTAGTGTATGAATGTCTGTGTGAATGTGTGTGTGTGTGCCCTGCGATGGGTTGGCATTCCATCCAGGGTGTATCCTGTCTTAATGCCCATAGACGTCTGAGATAGGCACAGGCTCCCCGTGACCCGAGAAGATCGGATATAGCGGTAGAAGATGAATGAATGAATGAATGAATGGTGCATGGCATACATGAAAACGGAGGATGTAGTTCAGTGGTCTAAGGCGCTGGGCTCCTGATCGGAAGATCCGGGTTCGAGCCCCGGTATGGCCAAGCTGCCACCCTTGAGCAAGACCCTTAACCCACGGTGCTCCAAGGGCACAGTATCATGGCCGACCCTGCGCTCTGACCCTTGTTGCTACCAACAACAAGCTGGGATGTGCGAAGAAAGAATTTCACTGTGCTATAATTGTATATGTGACAAATAAAGGCTCTTCTATTCCAGACAAAACAATGAAAATCCATTCTTACATCAGTGAAACAGCAATGCTTGTGGCTAATGATGTCCCTTAAATAGTCCTCCAACTAAAAACATGGGAGGAACGTGAGATTGGCTCCCAGGCAAAGGCTTCTGGGAATCGTAGTTCAATTAGGCATGGTCCATATACTTTACAGGCTCCAAGTGTGCCTCTTTCAGTCTATCCTTAATCTTTTTCAGGCGTGAATATCTCACTGGTTACCCACCTAGTCCCTGGGATTAAATTCTTCTCACCCTGCCTGCTCTGTTTTCTGTCCCACGAGTCTGTCTCGGATCCTAGTGTCTGCCGTGCCCGCCTGACTTTTGGCTTATATTTTTGTTCTGCCCGCTGTTGCTCGGTGTTGTCTGTGCACACACTGTGGACTGTTTTTGGTTTACGTTTGTGCGCTGTCCCTTTTTTCTCTGTTTGCTGGCTCCTCAAATCTGGGGCTGTTTTTTTGTTTTCCTACTCGAATTAAAGAGTGAATTTCTTTCCAATCATGGACCTCGTGGATGTTTCGTACTGAACTGGCAAGCTATAGATAATTGAAAGCTATGGGTGTGGCTCAGCCTTGGTTCTCCAATGGGCACCGCCACAGAGCCCAGCCAGCCCCAACCTCTGCCTTTCTGCCTGGCTGGGGTTATCGGCCAGCTCTCCCGACCTGCT
>JACRUU010000026.1:901109-908609 GCA_030449085.1 Kryptopterus vitreolus | reverse complement strand
TACACAGAATGAAATAATCACTTTTTATTTAAAAGAGGTCAGCGTACTGCCATCAGCCTCTTCTGTTACCCAAGCGGTTGTGTAAGAACATGAGCGCAGAATATTCCAAAGCAGGCCGAAAGGTGGAACAATAAATAGATGCTTCTCCGTTTCGCAGGTCATTTGAAATCAGATGGGATGTTGTTCTCCATAAACTCTTTGAGCTTGGTGGGGTAGTCGGTCATCACGCCAGTGGCCCCGAGGTCAAACGCTCGCTTAAAGTCTTCCTCGTCGTTCAACACCCATACAGTATACCTGTGTTTAAAATAAATAAATAAATAAACAAAAACAAAACAAACCTCACCAAATGCACACACACAAAACCTATACGCTGAATTCTTGTGTGCATTATGTGGCTTTCGATATACTTGCTGTTTTTGTCCCCTCCATTTTCTCACCTGTATTCCCCGAGCTGTTAGATGGTCAAACAGAGCTTTTCTCATGAGGAGGCTGATTAAGAAAATACACAAACATACAAACAAACAAACACAAAAAAAAAAAACGATTTGGAGCAAATATATACATTTGAATGCTTGCTGTATGTGCAAAATAGAGAAGTACAAAGAAAGAAATAAAGAGAGAGGGACACAGAGAGAGAGAGAGAGAGAGAGAGAGAGAAAGATAGAAAAATAGATTTCAGGTCATTAACCGAATGTAACAGACAGGGTATGTAAATATTTTGATGAACTCGAACTTACGTATCTGCCAGCCATGTGATAAAGCGTTCACCCCGCGTCATCCTCTTTGGGTCACGGAGTCTAAAGAGAAACCTTAACATCAGTCCAAATCTGCACATCTCATATTCCAGGACAGGACAAGACAGGTGACTGGTTTGTTGATTTTAACAATGAAAACAGCTTGTTTATCTTCTTGTACTGAACTGTAGATCATCACGTTATTAAATAGATCCTAAATCTTTTTTTGTGATTGTGTCATATTACATTTCAACTCCAATTCTATAATTACATAGCATATTTTAAGAAAAGCTTTTGTGCACCATAATTGTATATTATAAACACTGTCAGATCACAACTGTTGTAACCTCCAAATATGGCTGCTACTAAACCACACACACACACACACACACTTGACCTTTCCACATCTCCAAGCTACACAAAAAGATCGAAAAATCTCCCAATCAAAAAACATTGATCAGTTCCATGCCTTATAGTTCTTGATTGGTATTTCGTTGCATATTTGTTTTTGAGCCGTTTTTGGCCCTTAAATCAGCCTGCACGGTACAATGCGTTCTGGATGTGACCGATTGCTTTCAATATGTTTGCTTCTAATGATAAATATTGTTTTTATTCAACCTGCATGACAATCCGGTCCAGATCAGAAAAAAAAACAAAAAAAAAAAAAACAAGGCAAGTACTCAAACAACATATTCAGATTGAAGATAAGATCCTTTTCATTTTTAGCACACTATTTCTTCTCTGCTTTGGAAAATAATATAATGTTTTTCATTCTAGTTAAAAATAAGCAATCATAAAAGTTTTTAAGAAGTCATTATTAATAAAATGTGAGAATGAACAGAATACAGTATAATATTACTGATATAAATTCATAAATGTGACACGTTACTCACTTGAGGGTAATCGAAGGCATGGGGATCTCCAAGAACTGCTCCTTTATGGGAATGAAGGGCAGAAGGCCTGTGTAGAAAAGCCCCACGAGGAGAAGCACTCTGGGTAAACTGAACAGCAATGGGATCCGAGGATTCTACCACAGAACCGAGGGGGGGGGGGGGGCGGAAATAAATAAATAAATACTTGCACTATAATAAATTCAGTATCAAATATATAAATAGAACATACTATAAGTAAAAAAGTACACCCTCGTTCAGAGGGATCTTCAAGAAAATACTACAAAGAAATAATTACCCCTGCGTGTCATAAAAAGCACAAGTACATACCCCCCCACGACCCTCACCCCCCAGAAATCCAAACACCAACAGTCAGAAACCAGGTAAACAAACAAACAAAACAAAAAAAAAAAAAACACATTCCAGCAAAACATACACCACTCCAAATTACACAGCCATTACAGCAGTCATTAGCAACGGATTGTTACTAAATAATACAAAATTGGTTAATTGTCAAGAAGTGAGACTATGTCAAATAAATAGGAGAGATTTCGGCACTAAGAAGAAAAGATAATCAGCCATGACTAGAGAAAAGCCAAGGTTGCTACCCGTTAAAAGAGGGAGGGTTATAAGGCCACCTCCAAACAATTTTGCACTCTGTTTATGTAGCACTATCTGAAATACTATCTTTCTTTTATCTATTTATTCAAAATAGTCAAAATAGTCATGGGATCATTAAAATATATGCATGTCTAAATCAAGAGTAAAGCTCTACTAACTATAAACTATCTACCGTAAATTCCGGACTATAAAGCGCACCTGCATATAAGCCGCATCTGCTCTATTTAAAAAAAAAAACCCAAAAAAATCATAAATAAGCCGCACCTGCATACAAGCCGCATCCGCTTTTGAATTGTAAATGTACATGTATGTACCTAAATAGATCCTTTCCTAACCTGTATTTTAACACGGTGTAACGGTGGACGCTGCACAGAGACGCGGAGATCCGGAATTCATACAAAACAGGATTTATTAGAATAAAGAACTCAGGAGACGCCGCTCATACGGAGCGGCCAGACAGGCTAGGGAGCCTTGCGCTCTGCGCGCCGTGGTACCGGGAGTACCGGAGAGCAGGAGTCCGGGAATCGGGAACAGACAAAGGTTAGGCATAAACATATATCGAGCGTCCGTGTCCGCGACACTAGGTATGTGCTACGAGCCCGGACGGGGATTGTAGGGAGAACCGGGCTTATATCGGGAGAGGGAAAATCAAGAAAAACCGCTGATGCGCTGATTTCAGTGCTGATTTGTGTGTGCGTGTGTGTGTGTGTGTGTGTGTGTGTGTGTGTGTGTGTGTGGGTGTGTGTGTGTGTGGGTGTAAAGTTGTGTGTGATGTGTGCGTGTGCGTGTGTGTGTGTGTGTGTGTGTGTGGAGGGGGGGCGCGTGTGTGTGTGTGTTTGCGGGGGGTTCAAAGAGCAGGGGAGAGGAGAGAGAGCACTGAGCACTGAGCAGAAACTTTACTGATTAAAACGGGACAGAACCAAGAGAAAATAAGCGCTATTTACAGTATTTATCTTCATTTCTCCTGTGTGTGAAATCACGTCACCTTAACCTTGTAAAGATAGAGTTTGTCCTCCTTCTATCCGCTTCTACCCACTTATATCTGCTAAAGAGGAACTAGCGCATTCTTCTTCTTTGCATTTATTTTGTGTTAGTTTTGATTCTAATTCCGGTTAGAGCCCCTAGCGGTCGGGAAAAAATCTGCAGAATAGCCGCACCGTATTATTAGCCGCATGGTTCAAAACCTAGGAAAAAAGTAGCGGCTTATAGTCCGAAATTTACGGTATGTCAAATAAATAGGAGAGATTTCGGCACTAAGAAGAAAAGATATCAGCCATGACTAGAGAAAAGCCAAGGTTGCTACCCGTTAAAAGAGGGAGGGTTATAAGGCCACCTCCAAACAATTTTGCACTCTGTTTATGTAGCACTATCTGAAATACTATCTTTCTTTTATCTATTTATTCAAAATAGCATCATTAAACACAATTTCCCACATGGGATCATTAAAATATATGCATGTCTAAATCAAGAGTAACGCTCTACTAACTATAAACTATCTATTTACTGAAGAACAAATATCCTCTGGACTGATCGAAGCAGAGGTCAACATACACTATTTTATTTTAATTTATTTAGCAAAAACTAAAACACAGCTACTCAATCACAACCACCTTCAACCTGCCTGTCAGTTTGTGTAGGTGAGATGTCATTTGGGTGTGTTTCAGCCATTGAGCCTGGAAACCTTGCAATTACTGAAACGATGACAACACTGAGCTTTACCTTACGCAAGAATATTTAGACAAACCAGTGTCAACCAGTCTAGCAGCGCCGGTTTAGTGCACCCTTAAACACCATGAGTGTTCTGATGAGTAAGGAAGATCTTTATGAGAAGTGGTGCAGAAACAAAGGTCCTCAAATATATCACTGAACTTAAGCAATGCTGTAAAGAAGATTGGGCCAGAGAATGGCTCCAAAATGATGCAAGAGACTCATAAAGTCATAGAGAAAACATTTACATAAGATACTGGTTCTAAAGGTTTCACCTGTAACAGTATTACCTCACCTAGTTTCTAAATGTCAGTTTGCTTTGTGAGGGAGAGAATTGAATATCGCAGAGTTAAATGGTCGGACCTTGGACTGAGTATGCTGGAATGTCTACTCCTTGGAAGCTGCATATTTTTAAACAACTTTTTAAAAAATTATTTGTTGATGGCCTTATAACCCCCTCTGATTATTCATTCATTCATCCATCTTCTACCGCTTTATCCGATCTTCCCTCGGGTCACGGGGAGTCTGTGTCTATCTCAGGCGTCTATGGGCATTAAGGCAGGATACACCCTGGATGGAATGCCAACCCACCGCAGGACACACACACACATTCACACTCGGGATAATTTTCCAAGGTGCCAATCAACCTACCGTGCATGTTTTTGGACCGGGAGGAAACCGGAGAAAAACCTCCTGAGGCACGGGGAGAACATGCACAAATTCCACACACACATGGCCGAGACGGGAATCGAACCCGGATCCTGGTGGCGAGAGGCGAACGTGCTAACCACTAAGCCACCGTGCCCGATTAACGAGTACCAAAAGTGACTTTTCTCTAGTCATGGATAATGTATGTTTTCATCTGAGTGGGTGAGTGTCGGTAAGAATGAAGAGTTACAGCCGTGACTCTTACCTCTTTGTGGCATTTCTTGACTACCACATCACTGGAGTTACCCCATACAGTGAGCTGTTCCCGATCATATCTAACGACCAGCTCAGAGACCTTTGGAACCGAGATACATCAATACATGTTCAGCTTTTCATCAACATATGTTTTATGTGTGATGATGTGGGAGTGGTCTGAATGCAAACGACTGCATCGAGAGAACACAAACCTTTCTGATGAGTGTGTCATTGTTGACTTTGATGTCAATGTTAATGGGGGTCTGTGGAAAAGCCTCAAAGACGTCCCTCAGAAGAGGGATGGTTTTATCATCGCCTCCTTCAACAAAGCACTCTGTACAGACACACAGAGAAAGCGGTTGACATGTCGGCGAATACGAGAACGTGTCCTCCAGAATTCCCGACACGGCTGACTAAATAAGCAATAGACAATATACAATAATTAAAGTTCAAAGTTGTACTGTACTGTATGAAGCTATTATTTAATCTTGTCCAAAATAAATATAATTATATCAAGTTAAAAATGATATAATTAACATTCATTCATTCATTCATCTTCTACCGCTTTATCCGATCTTCCCTCGGGTCACGGGAGGTCTGTGTCTATCTCAGGCGTCTATGGGCATTAAGGCAGGATACACCCTGGATGGAATGCCAACCCATCGCAGGACACACACACACACACACACACATTCATACACTAGGGACAATTTTTCCAAGGTGCCAATCAACCTGCTGTGCACGATTTTGGACCAGGAGGAAACCAGAGAACCCGGAGAAAAACCCCCTGAGGCACGGGGAGAACATGCACAAACTCCACACACACACACACACACACACACACACACACACACATGGCCGAGATGGGAATCAAACCCGGATCCCGGCGGTGTGAGGCGAACGTGCTAACCACTAAACCACTGTGTCCCCTATAATTAAACATATCATTTATAATTAAATGATATAAGGGAGGTGGTGTATCCCAGTGGTTAAGGTGTTCGACTCTGGACCAGAAGATCATAGGATCAAACCCCACCACCACCAAGCTACCACTAGTGGGCCCATAATGAACATATTCAAGCTGTAGGAACAAGAAATAACTTCAAGTTGATCAGAAGTGGTTTATATGAAAGGCAAAAGCCTCTAGATTACATTTATTTTACCAAAATAAAATCATGCCTTGATTTTTAATTATTTAATTAGGACAGAAAAGTCAGCCTTTGCAAAAAGTCTTTAAAGGATTCAACCAATCACACATTAGTGCATCACCTGTGACAAATACTGCACTTAACACATTCTCACATGTGTAGAAGAACCACAGCAGAACCCAGCACACACACAACCTTCATTTGAAATGCATCCTGACCACTGACAGTCATGCTGAATTCAACCACAGACCAAGAAGACCAAGTCGGCTGCTGATGTATCTAAACATCAAGAGAGGATAAGAAAAAGATTTGAAGACACTGGTGAAGTTCATGACAGCTCAGACAGACCCGTAAAACAGCTTGCTGTTCGAGAGGACCGTTTGTTGGATCGAAAAACTGCAGCAGAGCTACCCAACAACTGGTCAACAGTAACCCCTGTGTCTACAAGAACAGCTTGTGGAATTTTCTCACACAATGGTATCAATGACTGAATTAGTGCTCAGACACCAGCATTAAACAGAACACAAGTAAAAAAATGATGGTGCATTTGCCAAGGCCTGCAGGAAGGATGGACAGTGGAAAAGTGGCAGAAGGTTGATCTTTTTTTTTCGATGAATCGTCGATTGAACTGCATCCAAATCGTAATAAATACTGCAGAAGAATTACTTATTAAAACCTTCATGGACCCAAGATTCACACAGAACACAGTGAAGTTCGGTGGTGGAAAAATCATGGTTTGGGGTTGAATATATATCTTCAGTATGGAGGCATGCGAGAGATCTGCAGAGTGGATGGCAACATCAAAACCCCGAGGTATCAGGACATTCTTGCTGCCCATTACATTCCAAACCACGGGAGAGGGAAAATTCTTCAGCAGGATGGAGCTCCTGCTTATACTTCACCCTCCACATTAATGTTCCTCCAGGATTGGCCAGACCAGTCACCAGACATGAACATTATTGACCATGTCTGGGGTAAGATGGAGGAGGCATTGGAGAAATGCTCGCTTAAAGTCTTCCTCGTCGTTCAACACCCATACGTATACCTGTGTTTAAAATAAATAAATAAATAAACAAACAAACAAACCTCACCAAATGCACACACACAAAACCTATACGCTGAATTCTTGTGTGCATTATGTGGCTTTCGATATACTTGCTGTTACTTAAAGTTCCTCCAGGATTGGCCAGACCAGTCACCAGACATGAACATTATTGACCATGTCTGGGGTAAGATGGAGGAGGCATTGGAGATGAAACCAAGGAATCTTAATGAACTCTGGAAGTCCTGCAAGAACGCTTTCTTTTGCCTTTCCAGATGACTTTATTAATAAGTTATTTAAGTCATTGCTGAGACGTATTAACGCAGTCCTCCAAGCTCACGGGAGTCATACACTATATGAATTCTTTTTCCACTGCATCATGACTTTATCATTATTTCTGTTAAGTGACAAGACTTTGGTCTAAGCAAAGTCTGACCTTTCTGTCCTAATAAAAT
>JACRUU010000026.1:888609-896109 GCA_030449085.1 Kryptopterus vitreolus | reverse complement strand
AACTACCACAAGTTATGAATTCTTCCGGCTATTAAGAGCCGCTTCTGTAACACCCGAGACTCGCCGCTGTCATGTTCGACCCATTCCACAGGTTCTGTCACACCGTCGCACTGTTTTCATCTACGCGCATTCTCATTGGTTGACTCGAATGGCACGGGGACCGCTGATTGGATGAAATGTTCACCGGGACCCAGCCAATCAACAGTGGAGATGTCTAAGCCTCTTATTAATCGTAATGCATTAATCCAGTTTAAGCGAGTTTGGCAAATATCTTTACTCAAGAAGTACAGGTACTCGTGTTTTAAACGGTTAAAAGAATATGTTAAAAGCTCTGATAGGTAAAAAAAAATGTAGCTGTTTTACTGTTATGGGTAATTGGAACTATCGCCATGTTAATATTCATTCATTCATTCATTCATCTTCTACCGCTATATCGGATCTTCCCTCGGGTCACGGGGAGTCTGTGTCTATCTCAGGCGTCTATGGGCATTAAGGCAGGATACACCCTGGATGGAATGCCAACCCATCGCAGGGCACACACACACACACACTCACACACATTCATACACTAGGGACAATTTTCCAAGGTGCCAATAAACCTACCATGCATGTTTTTGGACCGGGGAGGAAACCGGAGAACCCGGAGAAAAACCCCCTGAGGCACGGGGAGAACATGCCACACACACATGGCCGAGACGGGAATCGAACCCGGACCCTGGCGGTGGAGGCAAACGTGCTAACCCTTATGCCACCGTGCCCCACTCATGTTAATATATTAGTATTTAAAAAATGATCCATTGAATGCATCTACAATGAACAACCAACATATAGAATACATACATAGCGAAGATGATGATCAGGTGCAGGAAGGCATCCACATTAGCCACAATTCTTGTTACCAAAATGTGCCAATAACACAATCTTGGCATCTGGACAATTAGTTTCTCCAAATATTAGATATAATAATAATAATATAACTCTTATCTTTAGATAAGAGTTACAGGGCTAGGGTGTGTGCTTCACGTCATTGTCTAATTGTATGATAACATTTGCTCCAATTAATTGCAGTCTAGACTGAATTGCAAGACATAAAAGTATGGAATGGTAAAGATTATATATAAAAAAAGATGTGTTTTTACATTAAAATTAAGATTCAAATAATTTAATTTAATGCTTTAATGTATTATTGGTTATCACGTTCAAAATCAATAGGCTCTCCAGCTCTTTATTACATAGGAATGTATGTTCTTTCAGCTTTTAGTTGATGCACACCCATATTTATTCACAATTCAGGGCATGTATGTCCTTTTGAACTCAAGGGCATGGGTTATGAATTATATTTTTGAATCAAGCAACAACAAAAAAAGAACGGCCATGAGAGATCCTGGCATTATACATAAATTACATAAATCATATTTTACTTGAAAGGGGCACGGTGGTTTAGTGGCAGCACGTTCGCCTCACACCACCAGGGTCCGGGTTTGATTCCCGTCTCGGCCATGTGTGTGTGGAGTTTGTGCATGTTCTCCCCGTGCCTCTTGAGGTTTCCTCCCCCAGTCCAAAAACATGCACGGTAGGTTGATTGGCACCTTGGAAAATTGTCCCTAGTGTATGAATGTGTGTGTGATTGTGAGTGTGTGTGCCCTGCGATGGGTTGGCATTCCATCCAGGGTGTATCCTGCCTTAATGCCCATAGACGCCTGAGATAGACACAGACTCCCCGTGACCCGAGGGAAGATCGGATAAAGCGGTAGAAGATGAATGAATGAATGAATATTTTACTTACTTGGTTATTCTTGGCTACTCTTTATAGTAGTTCTTTTAGCCAAGGTATAGCATAGTATATGATTGTATTATTCACAGTTAAGTGTAAATGATCACTGACATTGAACAAGTCTCATTGTAAATCACTGTCATATACAGCTAATTTAATACTAATTTAATAATCAAATATGAAGCAGATGGAATAGAATAGCTAGAAGAGAAACATAATAATATTACATGTACTGTAATTCCAGACATAAGTGTCCCAAAGGTCAGTGAAGTTGTAATGGTCAAAGTTCATTTCCAGTAATAAACAAAGTCCACACTCATCTTTCGCATTCACTGATGCGGGTTAATGCAGAGCTACGCCGAGGAGAAATCGTTCTTTTGAAATGACTGGAAATTGAGAGTTGGTTTCAACTAATTTTACAAGTTTGGTTGTTCTTATTCGCGTCTTTGTCAGGAAAAAACAAAAATCCCAGATGCCTTCTAACCTACAAGCAGTCCTACAAGAATGGGGAAGCCTGGAAACGAATTTTCAACAACTCCAGGTAAGATTTCAGACTGAGCACAATGCCTCACCTTTAGGTTTGATTCAGCACTCAAAGGAATTCAGAAGCACTGAACTAAAGATTTTACAAAAGCTTCCACAATAGCTGTAGGCTTCATAATAGCTTTAAGACTCAGTGACATAGGGTCATAATGTGTTCAGCCGACTGTGTAATCATTTATACGCCTGGCTGTTGTTAACCATTGCAAATGTGTTGTTGTAACCTCGCACGGCCGACTTGATATTATGGTGGACATGCAAATATCCCTTTCACACCACAGCTGTTTTTGTCGCAATAAGTGTTTTGAGTGATCAAGTCGCAATGTCATGGAGTAGGACTCCTTTTGTGATTGAGTCATTCAGGATAGTTGCTATTAGCAGAGATGAACAGAGCATTTTAGGTCATGACTGGCAAAGTCATTTGTATTTGTTGTTGACACTAGTTAAAAATGACTCCTCATTAATTTATTTTGAGTGTAGAAGAGAAAATGCAGATCATTTATTGAAAAGTTATAAAAAATAGCTATAAAAAAAAATATATATATATATAAACATATATAAACAAAGGGAAATATATATATATATATATATATATATATATAGATATATATATATATATATATATTGTTCCCTTTGTTATATATATATATATATATATATATATATATTTTTTTTTTTTTTTTTTTACACATATACATATATTCATTCATTCATTCATCTTCTAACCGCTTTATCCGATCTTCCCTCGGGTCACGGGGAGCCTGTGCCTATCTCAGGCGTCTATGGGCATTAAGGCAGGATACACCCTGGATGGAATGCCAACCCATCGCAGGGCACACGCACACACACACACACACACACACACACACACACACACACACACACACACACACACACACATTCACACACTAGGGACAATTTTTTCCAAGGTGCCAATCAACCTACCGTGCATGTTTTTTGGACCGGGGGAGGAAACCGGAGAACCCGGAGAAAAAAAACCCCTGAGGCACGGGGAGAACATGCAAACTCCACACACACATGGTCCGAGACGGGAATCGAACCCGGATCCTGGCGGTGTGAGGCGAACGTGCTAACCACTAAGCCACCGTGCCCCCTATACATATATATATATATATATATATATATATATATATATATACACACACACACACACACACACACACACACACACACACACACACACACACACACACACACACACACACATATATATACTGGGTTGGGGAGTAATTAATTAGTTACATGTAACAGATGTAACTGCATTACGTAATTTAATTACAAAATAAATGTAACAGAAATTCGTTACAGTTGCTGAGACAAAAATGTGTAATTAAATTACAGTTACTTGTGAAAATGTGAACAATTTCATGTAAAATCAGTGCTTTTAGACGACGGCATGATTTTCAACTGAAATGTGATTTTGATTTGAATGATGACGATCTGCTGCACTTTCATTTCCAAAAATAGAACCTTTTTTTGTTGAGGGTTTAACATTTTTTTCTTAGAACGTTACTTTGTCTTGTTACTCCCTGCGCATACTCCGAGGCCGAGAGCGCCACTGTTACACCCGCCGTAGTACATTTTTGTAGTAATTTTTTAATTCCCTGGGGTCACACGCCCCGACATACCCCCCCCCCCAACCATCACCCACCCACCATCACACCACACCCGACTATTTGAGAACCACTGCCGTAGTCTCGATGTAACCCTATTTGTAATCTTTAACATTTTCATAATTAACTGTAATTTAATGATGCATTTATTTCTCAGTAACTGTAACGAATTACTGTTACATTTATTTTGTAATGAAATTATGTAACGCCATTACAAGTAACCAATTACTCCCCAAAACTGCTTATATCTGATTAAACGATTCCCGTCTCTGCCATGTGTGTGTGTGGAGTTTGTGCATGTTCTCCCCGTGCCTCAGGGGTTTTTTCTCTGGGTTCTCCGGTTTCCTCCCCGGTCCAAAAACATGCACGGTAGGTTGATTGGCACCTTGGAACAATTGTCCCTAGTGTATGTATGAATGTGTGTGTGTGTGTCTGTGTGTGTGTGATTGTGTGTGTGTGTGTGTGTGTGTGTGTGTGTCCTGCAATGGGTTGGCATTCCATCCAGGGTGTTTCCTGCCTTAATGCCCATAGACACCTGAGATAGACACAGACTCCCCGTGACCCGAGGGAGGATCGTATAAAGCTATAGAAGATGAATGAGTGAATGAATGTTGCCAGTTTTCTTCTGGTGGTTTTTGTGCCCAAAACAGATATGAAGATCCTAGGAGATCTTTATTCCAAATGATAGACCCTGGGGACCAAAACAAACAAACTTGTAGGAACATATGAAAAGCACAGCCTGATCCGGCGTAACTCCACACACTGGATTTTGGCTTGACATGTCCTGGCCTCTTTGGGCTGCTCCTGTTAGGGGGCGGATAATCTGCATTATTTGGTTTGGCACATGTCATATGTTTGATTAAAAAGGCTACAGGTCAGACCTATCAGTCAGAATCAGTCAGTTCATCTCCAAGTCAAGAAAGTCCAAAAGCATTTGAGACATCGTTTTATAATTCACCTCATTCCTTTTATACCGTTAACCTAAATATGTTAAGAGAATATACTGAAATATGTTGAATAAAACGTAATAACGAGAATCCTGAGACCTGTCATTTACATTTACATTTGCAGTATTTGGCAGACGCCCTTATCCAGAGTGACTTTCAACTGAGCAATTGAGGGTTAAGGGCCTTGCTCAAGGGCCCACTAGTGGCTGCTTGATGGTGGTGGATCTTCCAGTCCAGAGTCCAACACCTTAACCACTGGGCTACACCACCTCCCTACGTCATATATCATATATGACATATATGACATATATGACATCATATATATGACTGTTACATGTAACTAATTACTCCCCAACCCAGTATATATATATATATATATATATATATATATATATATATATATATATATATATATATATATATGTGTGTGTGTGTGTGTTTCATTCAGTTTAATTCCATGCACTTAATTGATAAGTGCGAGAGAAAGGGGAACCACTTTAATGTGTAGATTTGATTCATGAGAATATGAATACAATAATGCACAGGGTATATGATCATACTTATTTCATACCTCAAAAGATCCAGAAACTATTTGTGAGCGCATACATGTTGTTTTTTTAATTATAGACATAGATATTCATAGACAGAAGTATATGTAATGTGTTGAGTGCCTGAATAATTATCTGGACATTTCAGTGGTTATATTGGACATTACACTAGAGGACTGATAGATCAGTGTAGTATACAAATTATTACATCATCGCACGTAAAGATGCACGTAAGGATGCACATAAATATGCACATAAGATGCACATAAAGATGCAAGTAAACATGCACGTAAAGATGCACGTAGGATAAACATGCACGTAAAGATGCACGTAAGGATGTGCGTAAAGATGCACGTAAAAATGCAAGTAAACATGCACGTAAAGATGCACGTAAGGATGTGCGTAAAGATGCACGTAAAGATGCACCTAAGGATGCATGTAAGGATGCACGAAAGGATGCACATAAGGATGCACGAAAGGATGCACGTAAGGATGTACGTAAAGATGCACGTCAGGCTGCATGTAAAGCTGCATGTAAAAATGCACATAAGGATTCACGTGAGGATGCACATAAGGATGTACGTAAAGATGCATGTAAGAATGCACGTAAGGATGCACATAAGGATGCACATAAGGATGCATGTAAAGATGCACATAAAGATGCATAAAGATGCACGATGCACGTAAAGATGCACGTAAGGATAAAGATGCACGTAAAGATGCACGTAAGGATGCACGTAAAGATGCCCGTAAAGATGCACGTAGGGATGCACATAAAGATGCACATAAAGATGCACTTCAGGCTGCACATAAGGATGTACATAAAGATGCATGTAAGGATTCACGTGAAGATGCACGTAAAGATGCACGTAAGGATACATGTAAGGATGTAGGCAAAGATGCACATAAGGATGCGCGTAAATATGCACGTAAAGATGCAAGTAAGGATGCACGTAAAGTTGCACGTAGGGATGCACACAAAGATGCACGTCAGGCTGCACGTAAAGATGCACGTAAGGATGCATGTAAGGATGTACATAAAGATGCATGTAAGGATTCACGTGAAGATGCACGTAAGGATCCACGTAAGGATGCACGTAAGGATGCACGTAAAGATGCACGTAAAGATGCACGTAAAGATGCACGTAAAGATGCGCGTAAGGATACATGTAAGGATGTAGGCAAAGATTCACGTAAAGATGCACGTAAGGATGCGCGTAAATATGCACGTAAGGATGTACATAAAGATGCATGTAAAGATGCACGTAAAGATGCACGTAAGGATACATGTAAGGATGTAGGCAAAGATGCATGTAAAGATGCACGTAAGGATGCACATAAAGATGCACATAAAGTAAAAGATGCACGTAAGGATGCACATAAATATGCACATAAGGATGTACATAAAGATGCATGTAAAGATGCACGTAAAGATGCACATAAAGATGCACGTAAGGATACATGTAAGAATGCACGTAAAGATGCGCGTAAAGATGCACATAAAGATGCACGTAAGGATACATGTAAGGATGCACGTAAAGATGCACATAAAGATGCACGTAAGGATACATGTAAGGATGCACGTAAAGATGCACATAAGGATGCACGTAAGGATGCACGTAAAGATGCACGTAAGGATGCACGTAAAGATGCCCGTAAAGATGCCGTAAAGATGCACGTAAAGATGCCCGTAAAGATGCACGTAAAGATGCACGTAAAGATGCACGTAAAGATTGTAAATGGATTATAGATAAAGATTAGAGCGAAGAATAATTAGAAGTTTCGAAAACAGGAAACGTATTTTGGTTTATTCAGATGATGAACTTTTGTACTGTATTTCGTACAGGATTGAATCGTTCATTAATCTTCCCTTCACCAGGCACGCATGTTTCACTGAAAGAACTCTCTCTGGTTAATAATCGCCTTAACTTTTTAATGAGAAGAAGGAATCGAAATGTTAACATATCTGTCTGGTGAATTGAAACACTTCGTTCTCGTGTTCTCAGGAGAACCATCGGCTTTATATGCAGAAGCTGGATGAAGTCTCCAAGCTCCAG
>JACRUU010000026.1:873609-883609 GCA_030449085.1 Kryptopterus vitreolus | reverse complement strand
TCCACTGTAGTCACAGTGCTGTTCATGATGGTGAGAGGGGGAAGTGTAGGTGGGTTTCTCCTGAAGTCCACGATCATCTCCACTGTTTTGAGCGTGTTGAGCTCAAGGTTGTTAAGACTGCACCAGACAGCCAGCTGCTCAACCTCCTGTCTGTACGCAGATTCGTCACCATCCCTTTGCCTCCTTCTTCTCTGACTGACCTGAACGTGAGAGTATGACCACAGGTCTTCTTCCATATTCTGGAGAAATACGAAATAAACTTTTTTGTACGCATTTATTTTATAAATAGAGACTGCGGGGGAAATTTAAACACGGGCCGCATTTGGACCCTCGGGCCCCCCAGGCCCCCCTGTTCAGATGTAACCCTATTTGTAAACATTTTCACAAGTAACTGTAATTTAATTACACATTTCTTTCTTAGTAACTGTAACGAATTACGATTACATTTATTTTGTAATCTAATTACGTTGCATATATCTAGTTACCAGGGGTTAGCGCTGTAGCACGTTTGCCTCACACCTCCAGGGTCCGGGTTCGATTCCCGTCTCAGCCATGTGTGTGTGTGTGGAGTTTGTGCATGTTCTCCCCGTGCCTCCGGGGGTTTTTCTCCGGGTTCTCCGGTTTCCTCCCCGGCCCAAAAACATGCACGGTAGGTTGATTGGCACCTTGGAAAATTGTCCCTAGTGTATGAATGTGTTAGTGTGTGTGTGTCCTGTGATGGGTTGGCATTCCATCCAGGGTGTATCCTTCCTTAATGCCCATAGATTCCTGAGATATGCACAGACTCCCCGTGACCCGAGGGAAGATCGGATATAGTGGTAGAAGATGAATGAAGATGAATATCTAGTTACCCCCCCCAACACCGCGTATAAGTCATTGTGTAATTGTGCAATTACAAGTGTGCTCAGTCAATAACTGGGTGATTGTGAGGGATAAAGAGGACTGGAAAGAAATGTTCTTGTTGGCCAAGTTTGAAGGGGAATGGAGTCTCAGCTCCACTAACAAACATTGTGAGGAAACTAAAAACACATGGATGCAGATTCAAAAGGCAATCCATTATTTATCTTCTGGGATAATAATTCTTCTTCTTTTTTTTTTTTGCAGCTTTATATTCCAAGGTCAAACACTACTAATTCATGAGATACGTTCAGTGATAATGTGAAGATGAGTAATGAATAACCAGTTGTGAGGCGCTGGGTATAAAAGTCGTGAGAGCTTGAGATACTTGTGCACTCCAATAACAAAATGATCTCTTTTAGTTTTTCTTCGACACCATGTAGTGTTAATAACCTGTGATGATGATGATGATGCTCCTCCTTGGACTAATCCTGAACTCTTTTGTCAAATGAAACAATGATTCATTGATTCATTGAATAATCCAATGATTCCTTATATGCATCAGAATACATATGCATTCAGAATACATTATTGATTCCAATTATTGATACAATAATTATTATTATTATTATTATTATTATTATTAATAGGGGGGGGCACGGTGGCTTAGTGGTTAGCACCTTTGCCTCACACCTCCAGGGTCCGGGTTCGATTCCTGTCTCGGCCATGTGTGTGTGGAGTTTGTGCATGTTCTCCCCGTGCCTCAGGGGGTTTTTCTCCGGGTTCTCCGGTTTCCTCCCGGTCCAAAAACATGCACGGTAGGTTGATTGGCACCTTGGAAAATTGTCCTTAGTGTGTGAATGTGTGTATGAATGTGAGTGTGTGTGTGTGTGTGTGTGTGTGTGTGTGTGTGTGTGTGCAATGGGTTGGAATTCCATCCAGGGTGTATCCTGCCTTAATGCACATAGACGCCTGAGATAGACACAGACTCCCCGTGACCCAAGGGAAGATCGGATAAAGCGGTAGAAGATGAATGAATATATATATATATATATATATATATATATATATATATATATCAGTGTTTTTTGTTTTTGGTGACACTTAACCACATTATTTTGGCTTCTTCTTCATCAGGCCTGAAGGTGAGCTCTACCAGATGTTCAGGAACCAGTTTCTTGCCTTCTGCATGTATCAAAGTATGAAATCCTTTTAAACGTAGAGCTTTAACATTCTTGACAGTGTGGATGTTTATTATTTACATCTTTGTTTTTGCAGGCTTTGTGCAATTCCTTCAGTACTACTATCAAAGCGGGTGCCTTTATAGACTAAAGGCTTTAGGGGAAAGGCACGACATGGATTTGACAGTGGGTAAGACAGGATTTTAGGTAATAATTATGTAATGCATCACTTCTCTTTTCTCATGTCCCATGAGAATATGAATTACACCGAAAACGAGAAAGCCTGCGTAGCTCAAACGGAAAGAGAATAAAGCGGTCAGGTTTTTTGAGTGATGTCGAGTGATGATTTATTCACCCTTTGTAGAAGGATTTCAGTCATGGATGTGGCGAGGGCTGACCTTTCTGCTGCCCTTTCTCTTCTTTGGTCATGTAAGAATTCTACTCTGTGTCCACAAACGCTTCAGAATATCGCCATCTCCTCCAATATGAGAGAAATGCAATGTTGAATATCATTACTTTGGTCCGCTTTTTAGTTTTGGCAGCTGTTCAATGGTCTCTCCTTATTCCGAATGGCTCAACTTCCCGAGTGTAAAGAGTGGCAGGTGAGAGATTTGAAAAGTACTTGAGTACTCAAAAAAGATTTGGGTCGTGACGCATTGTCTAACATTACATGGTGCAATATAGAATTGAGAAAATGTCATGTAAAGACAATTTACATATATTAGATATTATAAAGATATATTTAGTCATTTTATTCACACATGAACACATTATTTTCAAATGTGATATTTCTCGCATATACATATATTACATATATAAATATATCTACATATATTTACTCATATACAATTTAATGTGAGTATAGAAACATTTTGGAATTGCATCATCCTTATATGATTAAACTGAAATAAAGATAGAAATATTATTATACTATTTAGAAATAACATAAAAAAACATTAAAACATACTTTATAACCGTACTAATCATCTATCCAGTTGTTACAAATGCATCCTTTCTCTTTTTTCCAGGTTTCTGTGTGTGGGATTTGCTTCTTGATTTTGTTTACGGGCAATTTCTTCACAACACTCGCCGTGGTCCATCACAAACTGAAAAACAAGACACGTAGAAAAAGCAAAAGTCCATAAAATTATTTGTGCCCAAAATTTATTATTCAAAGACAAAAATGTTTGCCCACTTTAAATTGTTCTCGGGAAATGGAACTGGAAAAGAAAAAGCCAGTTCCAAAAGATTTGGTCAACCCTATGCTTTAGTATGTATGTATGTATGTATGTATGTATGTATGTATGTATGTATGCATGTATGAATGTATGTATGTATGTATGTATGTATGTATGTAATGTATGTAATGTATGTAATGTATGTATGTATGTATGCATGCATGCATGCATGCATGCATGCATGCATGTATGTATGTATGTATGTATGTGTGTATGTATGTATGCATGCATGTATGTATGTATCTATGTATGTGTATGTATGCATTCATGCATGTATGTATGTATGTATGTTTGTATGCATGTATGCATGTATGTATGTATGCATTCATGCATGTATGTGTGAATGTATGCATTCATGCATGTATGTATACATGTATGTATGTATGTGTGTATGTATGTATGTATGTATGTATGTATGTATGTATGTATGTATGTATGTATGTATGTATGTATGTGTGTATGTATGTATGCATGTGTGTATGTATGTATGTATGTATGTATGCATGTATGTATGCATGTGTGTATGTATGCATGTGTGTATGTAGGTATCTATGTATGTGTATGTATGTAATGTATGTATGTGTATGTATGTATGTATGTATGTATGTATGTATGTATGCATGCATGCATGTATGTATGTATGTTTGTATGTATATATGTTTGTATGTATGTGTGAATGTATGCATTCATGCATGTATGTATGTATGTTTGTATGTATGTATATATGTGTATGTATTGTGTGAATTCATTGTATGTATGTAGTTTGTATGTTATATATGGTTGTATGTAGGTGAATGTAGGCATTCATGCATGTATGTATGTATGTATGTATGTGTGTATGTACAGTGGTATGAAAAAGTTTGGGCACCCCTTTAAATTTTCATGATTTTCCTTTATAACTCATTGGTTGTCTGGATAAGAAATTTTAATTAAATATATCATATAGGAGACAAACACAGTGATATTTGAGAAGTGAAATAAAGTTTATATGATTTATGGAAAGTGTACAAGAATTATTTAAGCAAAATTAGCGATGTGCATAAATTTAGGCAACACCAAAGAAAAAAGAACTCAATATTTTGTGCATCCTCCTTTTGCAAAAATAACAGCCTCTAAACCAGGGGTCTCAGACTCACGGCCCGCGGGCCAACTGCGGCCCCCGGGACGATAATTTGCGGCCCCCGATTTAATAAGAAAGATTGACGTCAGTGCGGCCCGCAAGATTGTTGTTACGGCAAGCGGTGAAGAAGCAGAAGTAGCAGAATTGACTTTAGAAGAACAAATAGCTTTTATTTTAACAGCCCAGGTGTAAACTAGAAGTACGTCATCTTAAAGACAATACATCGAACTCATACCCCGAACCAGAACCATGCCTCTGCACATCAGCCTGGCTCATGGTTCCTTCCCTCACACACACACACACACACACACACACACACACACACACACACACACAAGGGACAATTTTCCAAGGTGCCAATCAACCTACCGTGCATGTTTTTGGACCCGGGGAGGAAACCGGAGAACCCGGAGAAAAAACCCCTGAGGCACGGGGAGAACACATGCAAACTCCACACACACACATGGTCGAGACGGGAATCGAACCCGGACCCTGGCGGTGTGTGTGTGAGGCGAACGTGCTAACCACTAAGCCACCGTGCCCCCCTATGTTCAGGACAGTTCATGTTTAATGTTCCATTCATGTTCATAAAGTTAAAGGTTAAAGAACTGTTAAATCAGAATTGTTAGAATTGTTAGAATCAGAATTGTTTAAATTGTTAAACTGTTAAATCATTTTTTAATTTATTTATTTAATTCATTATTTTGTGTTAAAAATAAAGATATTTGAGAACATTGGAATGATTTATCAGCGCTTTACTCGTGGAAATCCTGATGCGGCCCAGCCTCACCCAGCCTCTGCCTCCAGCGGCCCCCAGGTAAATTGAGTTTGAGACCCCTGTGTTACGTCATCCAATATCACTCTTATTCTGTGAATCCTGTGAGCCATAGTGGGATAAAAAGCTCTGGCTTGTGCTCTGTCTGACAATCCAATCAAAAGACAAGCAACAGCCTTGATTCTAATGTACTTTTAGCTACAGGCGCTGCACTGCTATTCCTGAACGTTCAACACAGGTTCCTTCGATGCTGGCAACACACAATGTGACGTCTGAAATGTGATTGGAGAGAAACTCATATAAATTACTTCAAGACGTACATTTAAGAGAAAATTTAAAAAAGAGTATAAATAAGAGCTATTGGAAAGAATTGAATACATATCCATCCATGAGGAAAACAAAAGCTAGTTGGCCAGCCACTAAGGCTCTGTATATGTGTGTGTGTGTGTGTGTGTGTGTGTGTGTGTGTGTGTGTGTGGTGTGTGTGTGTGTGTGTGCATGTGTGTGTGTGTGTGTGTAAAAATTCTTGCATGACGTAAAATATTATGAAAAAAATGCTATATTTAGAAATGTCAAATGTTTAAAAAAAAGCATGTATTTTCCCTTGTTTAAAGGGACGTGTGGCATCTTACAGCTTTAACCAACCTTAGAAAACCCAATTGGCTAATATTTATATATATATATATATATATATATATCTATATATATATATATATATATATATATATATATATATATTCATTCATCTTCTACCGCTTTATCCGATCTTCCCTCGGGTCACGCGGAGTCTGTGCCTATCTCAGGCGTCTATGGGCATTAAGGCAGGATACACCCTGGATGGAATGCCAACCCATCGCAGGACACACACACACACACACTCACATTCACACACACATTCATACACTAGGGACAATATATATATATATATATATATATATATATATATATAAAGAGGCACGGTGGCTTAGTGGTTAGCACGTTCGCCTCACACACCGCCAGGGGGGGTCCGGGTTCGATTCCCGTCTCGGCCGTGTGTGTGTGTGGAGTTTGCATGTTCTCCCCGTGCCTCAGGGGGTTTTTCTCCAGGTTCTCCGGTTTCTTCCCCGGTCCAAAAACATGCACGGTAGGTTGATTAGCACCTTGGAAAATTGTCCCTAGTGTAATGAATGTGTGTGAGTGTGTGTGTGTGTGTGTGTGTGTCCTGTGATGAGTTGGCATTCCATCCAGGGTGTATCCTGCCTTAATGCCCATAGACGCCTGAGATAGACACAGACTCCCCGTGACCCGAGGGAAGATCGGATAAAGCGGTAGAAGATGAATGAATTAATTAGAAGATGAATGAATAATATATATATTTATATATATATTTACAAAGAATCACATAGAAATTACTAAGAAATTAATTAATTAACAAGAAATTAATAGCCATTAGGAATTTAAAAAAAAAAAACATTTCAGAGTGAAATAAATATTAAAGAATATATTAAAGGAGCGATTTTTGTCGCAGGAAGACCAAGAGCATTAAATTACACCGCCCGAACCGGCCCCCCCAAAAAAAGTGCGATTAATCACGAGTTTAACTCCGATTAATCGCGCAATTAATCGCGATTGCATATCTCCCCTTGTATAATATACATTTTAACCAGTGTACTTTTTAACTCGATCATCTATGCATAATGCTTTTCTTGGTGGTGGTGGTGTGGTTGGTGGGGGTGGTGGGGGTGGTGGTGGGGGGGATGGGGGGGATGGGGGGGGTGTTAGGGAGTCGGAACGTATTTGTGGGACTCCACCTCCTTTCCCATAATGCCTCAGTGAAAACAACATGGCCGCCTCCATGGATGCGCGTTGTTGAGCTTGGCTAGTGTTGTTCTCCGCATGTCGCTATCTGATACACACAGTTTACTTGGTATTACTTCATGCTTATATGAAGAACGAGGCGTGATTCGACAATGCTGCTCTTTATAACCATTTTAGTAAAATCCTTGTGTTTTGTATCCGCCGACGACATGCCAGGTGAGTGTGTGTCGCATTATAACGCATTATAGAGATCAGCCTGCTTGGTGGAGTGCGTGGGGAATAGAGAGCATTCATGACCCGTAATACACTCGTACTGTGAACTGCATGACGACTGAGAGAATGCCTTAACCGGTATCATAACACACATTTATAGTCACAAATCAACACGGCACAAGTGACACCTAGAGGCGAAACTGTGTAATTGTAATTTAAACATGTAGTTTCTCCACCCGCGAAGAAAGAAATGTAGCGCTTCTCCTCCTCATGTTCGTCATTGTTGTTGTTGTTGTTGTTGTTTTTGCAGGGTCTTTGGACAACGCCTGGCTTTACGCCGAAGCTTTCTTTTGGTTCGTGTGGCACAAGAGATTATATGTGTACACCGCAGCTGCACTGCTTCTCGGGTTATGGTTGACAGTGAACATGACCGTGAAAAAGGTATATTTTTTTGTAATCTTCTCCATCTGTGACACTATTCCATTCTTTAAAAATAAAATAAAAAGGGGACGGTGTAGTTCAGCGGTTTAAGGTCGGCGCCCGGTATCGCCAAGGGGCCGCTCTTGGGTCCTTGAGCAAGGTCCTTAACCCTCCGTGCTCCCCCGGGGGGCGCCGTATCATGGCTGAACCTGCGCTCGCTTCCCAACAAGCTGGGATATGTGAAGAACGATATTCATTCTTCGATCTTCTATCGCTTTATCCGATCTTCCCTCGGGTCACGGGGAGTCTGTGTCTATCTCAGGCGTCTATGGGCATTAAAGCAGGATACACCCTGGATGGAATGCCAACCCATCGCTGGGCACACACACACACTCAGACACACACAAACACACACTCACACACATTCACACACTAGGGACAATTTTCTAAGGTGCAAATTAACCTACCGTGCATGTTTTTGGACCTGGGAGGAAACTGGAGAACCCAGGAGAAAAAAAACCCCCTGAGGCACGGGGAGAACATGCAAAAATGCAAACTCAAACTCCACACACACACATGGCCGAGACGGGAATCGAACCCGGACCCTGGCAGTGTGAGGCGAACGTGCTAACCACTAAACCAACGTGAACGATTGGCCCCTAGAACGATTTTCACCGTGCTGTAATGTTTGTGTGGCCACTAAAGGCTGTTCTGTTCTATTCCCTACATTTCTATTAGTTGTCTGAATGTAGGCTTTATCGTGAGTGTGCCTGATTGCTTCTTTGTTTGTTTTTACAGAAGAGACCGAACGATGAAGGAGAAACCCGGAGAAAAAGCGCGTCGAAAGCTGACAAACACACGGCTGATAAGGAGAAGAGTGTCAGTGTTGCCGGTGTAAAGATTTTCTATGGATCACAAACTGGAACAGCGAAGGTCTGCGTCAAATTCATGTCATGATTTGTAGAACTCATACTGACAGTATTATAAAAAGTCATTTTTCCTTTTTTTAAAAAAAGAAAGCCACCATAACTGAGTGCATCTCGGTGTAAAGGTGATTTTTATTATCCATTCTGACTTAAGGACTGAAGACGGAACAGCCACCGTCAGCTTTTCATGAAAAGCCTGATGTGTTTTTGTGTGACAACACTCCTCTGCACTATCCGATAGTTTTAGTCTTTGTGTGAATCTGTCACTAGTTTGTATTACTTTTAGTCACGTTTATACTCTTTTTAGTCTAGTCAAGTTTCAGCTATATATATATATACCGTAAATTCTGGACTATAAAGCGCACCTGCATATAAGCCGCATCCACTCTATTAAAAAAAAAAACAAAAAAATCATAAATAAGCCGCACCTGCATACAAGCCGCATCCGCTTTTGAATTGTAAATGTACATGTATATACCTAAATAGATCCTTTCCTAACCTGTATTTTAACACGGTGTAACGGTGGACGCTGCACAGAGACGCGGAGATCCGGAATTCATACAAAACAGGATTTATTAGAATAAAGAACTCAGGAGACGCCGCTCATACGGAGCGGCCAGACAGGCTAGGGAGCCTTGCGCTCTGCGCGCCGTGGTACCGGGAGTACCGGAGTACAGGAGCGAGTGGTACGGAGACTTGGAAGTCCGGGAATCGGGAACAGACAAAGGTTAGGCATAAACATATATCGAGCGTCCGTGTCCGCGACACTAGGTATGTGCTACAAGCCCGGACGGGGATTGTAGAGTGAACCGGGCTTATATCGGGAGAGGGAAAATCAAGAACCGCTGAGGCTGTGCTGTATTTTGTGTGTGTGTGTGTGTGTGTGTGTGTGTGTGTGTGTGTGTGGGGGGGGGGGGGGGGGGTGGGGGGGGGGGGGGGGGGCAGGGAGGAGAGAGAGAGCACCGAGCAGCAACTTTACTGATTTAAAACGGGACAGAACCAAGAGAAAATAAGCGCTATTTACAGTATTTATCTTCATTTCTCCTGTGTGTGAAATCACGTCACCTTAACCTTGTAAAGATAGAGTTTGTCCTCCTTCTATCCGCTTCTACCCACTTATATCTGCTAAAGAGGAACTAGCGCATTCTTCTTCTTTGCTTTTATTTTGTGTTAGTTTTGATTCTAATTCCGGTTAGAGCCCCTAGCGGTCGGGAAAAAATCTGCAGAATAGCCGCACCTTATTATTAGCCGCATGGTTCAAAACCTAGGAAAAAAGTAGCGGCTTATAGTCCAGAATTTACGGTAATTATATGTTTATGTATGTATGTATTTATTTTTGCTAAAACGTACTTAAAGGCTATTTTAGTCAAAATTATCTGGTGACATTTAATGTAGTTTTTTTCACTGGAAATGGTCTCTTTTTAGTAAATGCAATTCTGTATAACCCAGTCAATACAGTAGAAGTACCCAGTAGTATAGATGAAACCAAAATT